>CM076582.1:311386483-311838940 GCA_034641835.2 Pinus albicaulis | reverse complement strand
ATTTTCACTCTGAAAATTGTTAATGCAGTAATTGGTTTATTTCGCCTACTTATTATGATAAGTTATTTACAGATGCTTCAATAAATTTTGAAGTAAACACAACTGCAGCATTCACTCTAATCAAAAGAAGAACAAATTAAACACATATAGCATAATAGAAACAACCATATGAACACAGTTATTTTTGGACAATTTTCCCTGAAAAAACCCAATGTGGGAAAACTGGTGCAACAGATGAGGGTTTGTATTAATCTTCAGCAGTGAAAAGATCATTTACAGAATCATCACGAGCATAATCAATAGCGTACACCTGATATGAATTTTCCGTACAATTCGGAAGAATTCCCGACACACAGGATGACCTCCTGCACCCTCTGCGTCAATCTGCGTAGCCCCTTTGTGTAATCACTTCCTGGACTGCGTAAGTCTACATGGAGGGCTAGTGCTACTACTCAGCGCTGCCTTCCCTTCGTCTTTTGTCTTCCTTCTCCGTCTCTGCTGACTTCTCCCTCCTTTTGTCTTTGCAATCCCGCCTCTATAGACTCACCCTCTAAATCGAATTCTCTTACTTCATAATCGATTTCCTTCGGGTACTGAGAATGTGCTCGGCTTGCTTTCCAAATGACCCTCAAGCCTTCTCTTATAGTCTTCTCGTTGATGAATCAACGACCTAGATTATATCCTTAATCATTGGCTTAGATTAAAAGATGACTTGATCTTCGTGTTCTAGAAGATTCACACTCTGCTTTATTAATACCCTTTAATTATTTTATTTCCCTCAGTTTAGACTTAGGGATCACATTAAAATAATTAATTATTTTAATAAATCAAAATCTGAGTGGAATTTTCACAAACGATTTTTGGGTTCTCCAGAATACTGCTGTCCAAGCTGCTCCTCAAAATTTGAGACTTGGAACACTTCCCGATGCTATAAAATCAGCACTCCCTCTTAGCGAGGAAAGTGTTCAAGCAAGGTACCAACTGTACTGCTCTGATTCTAAAGCATCTGCTGCATTGCTGCCTCTCAACTTTGTGTTGTTGCCCTCTGTACTACTGCTTTTGACACTATCTCTGCCACTGCCTCATCTGTATTGCAACTCCCTCTGTCTCTGTAGACCACCCATTCCTTTACTGGAAAGGGTTCTCGACCATCCCCATCTTTATTCTGAAGTAAGTAAAATTAATCTTACTCAGAGCGTTTGTGAGGATATCTGCCACCTGTTCTCCTGTAGGAGTGTACCTCAACTACACAGCTCCCCGTTGGACTTAGTCTCTTATGAAGTGGCACCGAATGTCAATGTGCTTCGACCAGTCATGAAACACAGGATTCTCAGAGAGCTTGATTCAACTCTGATTATCACACATAATTCCGGTCGGTTCCATCCTTTTCTTGAGTAAGTTCAAGAGCAATTTATGAAGCCATATGGCCTCGAATGAAGTTGTGCTTGCTGCTATATACTCTGCCTCGGCTGAGCTCAATGGGACAGTGTTCCGAGACTGAAATGGTACCCACTGGTATATTTTCGATCCATTGTGGTTCCATCCCAATCTGCATCTGTGAACCCACTCAACTGGACTTCACTGCCCTTGGTGTACTTCAATCCATACTCGACTGTCCCCTTCAAATATCCAAGAACATGTTTGGCTGCTGCTCAGTGAGCCCTCCTTGGTTCGACCATGAACTGACTAAGGGTATTCACTGCATAACAGATGTCTGGTCTAGTGTTGACCAGGCACATCAATGATCGGATGAGTTACCTATACAAGGTAGGGTCAGCCTCATCATCCTCTGACGTGTCTATCTTCTTCCAGTTTGTAATCATTGGCGTAGCCATGGGTCTACAATCTTCCATCTAAAACCTCTTCAGGATCTCTGTAGTGTATCTTCCTTGTCCAAGGAAGATTTCTCCCTTCCGCTGCCAGACCTCCAAACCAAGAAAATAGTGCATCTGCCCTAGATCCTTCATATCGAATTCGGTAGCCAGATTCTTTTTGTAGTCTTTGATGAGCTTAGATGATCTAGTAAGGAACATATCATCTACATATGATACCAAGATTAGTGGCTCATCCTCTACTCTCAGATAGTAGAGATTAGGATCTACGTCACTCTTGACGAATGCCATCTTCTGCAAGTAGCTATCAATTCGCACATACCATGCTCTGGGGGCTTGTTTAAACCGTAGAGGGCTTTTTTAAGCTGCAAACATGAGCCTTCTACTCATGTTTCTCAAAGCCCTCTGGCTGTTCTATGTACACTTCCTCTTCTATCACCCCATTCAAGAAAGCTGTCTTGACATCCATCTGGTGAATCTCCCATCCCATCTGCGCTGTGAGAGAGATGACGAATCTGATTGAAGTGTACCGAGCTACAAGGGCGAAGGTTTCTTCATAGTCGATCACTTCTTTTTGTGCATACCCCTTAGCCACAAACTTGGCTTTGAATTTCTCTATGCTACCATCTGCAACATACTTCATCTTGTAGATCCACCTTGATCCTACAACCGATCTGTTCTAAGGTCTAGGGACTACTTCCCATACATCATTCGTCATGGTGGAGGAGATGGAGCTATACTCCTCCACCATGGCATCTACCCACGCCTGATGTTGAGCTGCCTCTCGAAAGCTGGAGGGTTCTCCGACTTCTGCTACCAGTTCTTGGTACCTGTCAGGTTGCCTGCATACTCTCTTCCCATCTCTAGGGACTTTAATAAACTCTTTTGCATCCCTCAGAATTTGTTGGAGCTCTCTGCTCATTCTCCCACTGGTAGTGGGTGGATTTGTATGCTCTCCTGCTTGCTCTTCTACGGAAGAACTTTCCTCAGAATCCTTGTGCCATGGAGAGGCACTCGAGCTATCCTCTGTAGGCCGTTGAGGCTGAACTAGTGGATCTTCCTCACCTGAACTAGTGGATCTTCCTCACCCTGCGTATCTGTAGCCATTTCCCGGGATCTTCTGAAGGCTTACTCCTCGATGAATTTTTACGTCCCGCCTTATTACGTTTTTCCTGTTTTCCGGAATATAGATGCGATATGCCTTCGCATTTTCACTATTGCCCACAAGATAACCCTTCTCCACAGTCCGATCCAAGTTCTTCCACTTCTCATATGGTACGTGGTAGTACGCCATACTGCCAAATATCCAGATATGGCTCACCTCAGGCTTGCTACCCATGAACACAATCTCAGGGGTAAACTTCCCCAATTCTCTATGGGGCACCCTGTTCTGCACATACACAGTTGTATTGCAGGCTCTTGCTCACAGAAATTTGGGCATGTCTTGGTCATATATCATCACCCGTGCAACTTCTACAATGGGCTCGTTCTTCCTTTCTTCAACTCCATTCTGCTCTGGATTGTATGGATCTCTCCATTCTCTCTTGATGCCTTCCTTTGCGCAAAAATTGGTGAAGTCTTTATCGATATACTCTCCACCATTATTTGATCGCAGTTTCTTGATCTTCTTTTTGGTTAAATTTTCTACCAGTGCCTTGAATTCTTTGAAACGCTCAAAGACTTCATCTTTGGTCTTGAGAAAGTAGATCCAAGTTTTCCTGGAATGGTCATCAACAAAGGTAGCAAAATATTTTGCATCACTGAGAGCAGTCGTGGACATTGGACCGCAGATGTTTGAGTGTATCGACTCCAATACTCTCTTGGCCCTACTACTGCTGCTTGGAAATGCTGCCTTGGCATACTTCCCTACTACGCACCCCCTGCAGACCTCATCTTTCCTTGTGCTGAGTTTTGGAGCTCCCATGACAGTCTTCTTGAGAATCCTCAAGGCTCCATGATGTAAATGCCCCATCCTTCTCTGCCATAATTCATTCAGATCCCTTTCGTCTGTACTATCGATTAGTGCCATTGGGGACTCAAGCTCGAGCTTATGTAGTTTATGGCTCCTTACTCCAATTTGTGCCTTCCTTTTCCAGCTAGGGTGTTTGACATAAACTTTATTTCCAATAAAGTATACGTCATAACCCTTGTTTTGGAGCTGAGACACCGAGAGAAAGTTCATCCCCAAACTCGGTACATGTAGAACGTTTGTAGCCCGAATCTTGTTGCCAGCTTTTGCCTAAAATATTATGGTACCTCTTCCAACGGGGGTACACTTGGCCTTGTTTCCCATTGTGATCTGGAAAGCTATCTGCTCTTCTCGGCAACTGGAAAAACATTCTCGAACTCTCGTCATATGAGCAGATGCTCCACAGTAAATATACCAAACTCCTGGAGAACCGTGCTTGACACATAAGTGAAATCCTCCTCTAGTCTAGATGCCAGAACAAATATGTTATGCTCACTCTGTTTCTCTATGTGCTCTGGAGGATTGCGTGGGCCCTTCCGAACTGTATTAACGCCGGATCTTGGTTCCATTGCAAAACCTCCCTTTCTGTCTTTTGCCTTTAGCTTTGGTACCATGTGAAATTTTCACTCTGAAAATTGTTACTACAGTAATTGGTTTATTTCGCCTACTTATAATGATAAGTTATTTAGAGATGCTTCAGTAAATTTTGAAGTAAACACAACTGCAACATTCACTCTAATCAAAAGCAGAAGAACAAATTAAAACACATATAACACGATATAAACAACCATATGAACACAGTTATTTTTGAACAATTGTCCCCGGAAAAACCCAAGGAGGGAAAACCAATGCAGCAGATGAAGGTTTGTATTAATCTTCTGCAGTGGAAAGATCATTTATAGAATTCATGATGAGCAGAATCAATAGCATACACCTGATATGAATTTTCTGGACAATTCGGAAGAATTTTCGACACATGGGATGACCTGTTGCACCCTTTGCGTCAATTGGCGTAGCCCCTCTGCGCAGTCACTGCCTGGACTACGTAAGTCTGCATGGAGGGCTAGTGCTGCTGCTCAACGCTGCCTTCCCTTCGTCTTCTGTCTTCCTTCTTCTCCGTCTTTGCCGACTTATCCCTCCTCCTTTTGGCTCTGCAATCCTGCCTCTACATACTCACCCTCTCAAATAGAATTCTCTTACTTCAGAATTGATTTCCTTCGAGTACTAAGAATGTGCCCGACTTGCTTTCCAAATGATCATCAAGCCTTCTCTTATAGTCTTCTCGTTGATGAATCAATGACCTAGATTATATCCTTAATCTATGGCTCAGATTAAAAGATGACTTGATCTTCGTTTTCTAGAAGATTCACACTCTACTTTATTAATACCCTTTAATTATTTAATTATTTAATTTCCCTAAGTTTAGACTTAGGGATCACATTAAAATAATTAATTGTTTTAATAAAGCAAAATCCGAGTGGAATTTTCACAAACGATTTCTGGGTTCTCTGGAATACTGCTATCCAAGCCTCTCCTCAACATTTGAGACCTAGAACACTTCTCGAAGCTATAAAATCAACACTAAATCCAATCCAAGTCCTTCTCCCTTGATATTTTTTATTATATAAGAAATTTGTGGGAATGAGGGGTCTTTGTTGTTTAGGAGGGATAGTTGACGAAAAAGGATAAGGATAGGACGAATGAGGGGAAAGTTGATTGTCGGATCTCTGAAAGACCCACTATTAAAATTTTTAAAAATTGGTCAAAAGTGGATTTTGTATAATGTTGCAGGAACTACCTTCCCTTACACACACGAACCTCGGAACTATGCACCATGCAGAACCATGATCGAAGCATGCCTAGAAATGTGCTTCCAAAAAACAGAATTGCGCTTCGAGCTCAATTTGCACGATTCTTACAAAATCAAAACCGCCACGTGCTAAATGATTCTCCCATGCGTGAATTTGTTGTCTTGTCATGCTTCCTAGATGCTCCTTAGGTACTCCTCGAATGCTCCCTAGATGCTTCCTAGATGCTCCCTAATGGTAATGTTAATTTCTTAAGGTAAAAGTGACAGGGTCCTTTATCCTTTGACTTAAATTTTTAACATTACCATTAAGTGACTCAGGATGTTTGAGACTTGTTTTGACCTCATTGGATTTCATATGGTGAAAGTAGATTTTAGATACCACTCAAAACCCAACAGACTTAACAACTTTAAGGATTTTAGGATCAATGGAATTGCAACATTTCATAAGATTCTATCATCTATGAAGGTATGTGATTGGCATTTAACCAAGAGCTCCAAGCCATATACGTACCCCATTGTTGGTGGTGTTGATTGTTGAACTGCTTTGTCATTGCCTTAAGGAAAATGTACCCTTCACTCAAACCAAAATCATTGATTAGGGATGTGAAGCTTTTTCTACCATATTTTAAGGCTTGGATTAGGCAGTTTGATCAAAATCCGACGACATTCATTGGTGTCCATAGGGAATTGAGGTAGAGACAAAGGTTAGAGAAGAGGAAAATGATGAGTGATACTAGTGATGAGGATCCTGATATAAGTGATGGTGGAACCTTGTTTGTCAAGAAGCGGTGCAACATCCATGGCGATGCTACTCCACAACTACGACGTTTGGCAACATGGGTGCCTTCCCAGTTGGTGAACACGTCTTATGTAGAGAGGTGTTTAGAAACCATCTCGGTTTATTGTTTTGGACCTTTTGGTCTTCATATTTTGGTGTGTAGATGGCCTAATTTGTAAAAATAACTATTTGGTCTTGTTATTGTTGACAATTGTTGGGTAATTTGTTTCATTCCATATGTTAATGGTCTACTTTCTATTATATGACTTAGAAATTTATATGTTTGTTTGTAATTGATAGAATCTATATTCTAGATGGTTGATGGTTGATGGTTGAATAATCAATCATTATTGTACTACGGAGGCCATTTCTATCTTGATTTGATGTATAAATATGCATGCTTTCATATGTTCTGCAACTAGTTTGACATTCTGGATGTATTTTAAAAAAATAAGTTTTCTATATATATATAATTGACACTTCCAATTATTTGCTTCTGAAAAACGCACTTGTTTCGTCCTTGCTTTATTGCAACATTGGTTTTGTAGCCCTATTAGGCAAGTCTAACAAGGCTAAGTTGAGTTTGTATCACTATTAACCACGAGTCAAATTACGTCGATCTTGTCAAACTTATTCAACATTGAGTTTGACTATGGATAATTTGGAAAATATCCTTCTAATCACAGGTTGAGTTGAACTTGTGATCCTGGTAATACCATGACATCTCAAGTGAGTAGTTGCAATAATGAGTTGCATCGTTTCTATTAGAGAGAGAACTTTGGCTTAGTAGCAAGTTTATGTGCCTTAATTATTGGCAATGTGTGTGAAATTGTGGGAAAAAGGTTAGATATCATTGTGAAATTTCCTTAATTGCAACAACTTGAATTTAATCTTCTATCTACTAGAGATTATTTGTCTTTAGAATTTAATTACGACAAATAACGAGTAATTCACCATTGCAATCTTCACAAAAAAATAACATAAACTGAGAAATAATCCACACACACATATAATTGACACTAGTATTTTTGGAAAAATTGTCGTTGGAAAAACCCTGAAGGGAAAACTAGTTTTGCAGATGAGGGTTTTATTATTATTCTTCAACAAAAATGAGAATTACAATCTGCTTGCCTCTCACTGGCAAAACTCCAATAAATATTTTCTCCAATGGCAAAATCGATCTGGAAACACAAGTTTCCCATATGTAAAACCACACAGCCTCTTGCCTACAACTTTCACTCCCTTCCTGCAAGTCGCATTAGCAAATTTGGAAATGCGTACAACCCTCTCTGGAACTCCCACTGCCTTTGTAAATTAGTTCTAGTGATGATCTTTGCCTCCTGCAACTTGACTGAGCAAGTCGCACCTCCTCCGGTACTGGTCCCCGACTACTGGAAAATGAACTGCTACCCAATTATGAGCACTGGCTAGTACGACCTCGTTGCAGAATAATTCGACCTTCCTTCCTCTCTTTGGAAATTGGAAATCATTGAGAAAAATTCCTTTGGAAATCTTCTCGTTTGGAATCCCTTTACTGGTGTCTCCCTCACTCAAACTACGCCATTGTTAACTCTACAACTGGGTGATTAGAACTCCTTGATGTGTCTCCAACTTACCCATTGATTTGCTCTTATAATCTCTCTTTGATGAGTCAATGACCAGGATCTAATCACAATCGATGGCTAAGATCATCTTGACCCCATCAAGTGACTTTTCCAAAAGTCTAGAGAAAAATTCAAATCGATTTACCTCAATTAATTTGATTTAATTAATTAGTTTTTCTAAGTTAGTACTTAGGGAAATGTTTAATAATTGGCTAATTAATCTAATTAAGACATTTTCCGTAGAAATATTTTTTCGGTCTTGGAGATAATTATCCTCTTGTGTTCCTTAGTATAATAAGCCTCTCTCTAGTCAAGATCATTCCTCTCATGTTTAAGGCAACTTTTAGTTAATGTCATAGTTTTTTAGTAATTGTAATATTGCAAAAATCGTTGCTTTACTTGTGGAGTTGACACTTAAATACATAAATTGAGCTAATAATTACAATGTCTATCATAGTTGTCTCTCAATGCATGGTTAATATTTAATATATCATTGCATCCTTTATATTGGTGCAAAATGAAGGAAGGGAATCAAATTATAACATTGGAGGAGATGATATATTAATAAAGGGGTGACTACAACTTTTGTGATAGTATGTAGAAGTTTGGACAAGGGATCATACATGACCAAAACGAAGCAAAACTCCTTGATTTAAGTAGAATGGTTTCATATTGAATTTTGTAATTGATAATCATTTTGTTTTGTTGATTTAATTATTAGATTAGATCACTAATTTGCTTTTAATGGATGACATTTAATTTTGCATTCTTTTTTTAGAAAGGAAGGGTGTTTTAAAAAAGGAGACTTTAATTGCGTTAAAAACTTATTTATTTGGGTTTCAATCATTTTTATTGGCAATATGAGACACAAATAAGTTGAGTCATATATATAATACTAGGTTCTTCTATATTGTTACATGTTTATTGGAATGCTTTGTTTTGTGTAATTTTCTTTCATATTTTGTTTGTTTTTGTTATTCAGTGGCTAGGGGCAAGAAGCGGAAAGGTGATTATGGAGTTGAGGTATGCTTGTCTTGTAATAGTTTTATCAACTTTTTACCTAAAGATGATGGAAATTTAAAGTTATAATTGCCTCCTTTTTCTTGGATGTTAAATTAAATTAAATATATATATATATATATATATATATTCTTGGATGTTAAATTAAATTATATATATATATATATTAATTCTACTAGCGGGAAAGATTGGCCATTGAGTACAACAAGGATAAGAGCATTGGTAGTGTTATAACTCAATCTCTGACCTATGAGGAAAAGTCCTGATCTCAACATGTGATTCTAGAGGAACAATAGGGAAACTACCCACTTTCACCTTGGTATTTGTGCCCCCCCACTTGATGCTAAGGAAAACTACCCTAGCCTGGGGGGAGTCGTATGGTCAATCTATGTAAATTTAGATCAATGTTGGAAGATTTTTGCTTAAATTGATAACTTTGTGTTCAACCAAGTCAAATCATTTCACTCCTTTGAGAAATGTGAGAATTATGAAGGCATGTTGTGATGAATTATTAGATTAATCATATCAACCTTCAAAATCATTACCAATGTGAAACATTCAAATTGGAGCTTAAATCATCACACGAATGGACTTTCCCAATAAAACCATATGGCGGTGCTCTATCCCCAAATTTACACTTCAAAAAATTATAAATCATTCTAGCATTCACAATAATGATCATGGTGTGCTATTTGAACTAGTAGTGATATCGAACTGATTCAATTGTGTTGAAATTCTATGGCAAGTACAGTGGAATACAATTTTTTGCTTTGATAATTACTTCCTAGTGCATTACAACCCGTATTTCTAATGTCACTGGTATCATTGAATAATTATACACATGAAATATCAACTGTAAATGCTGCGGAAACAATAAAGGTCATAGAAAAGACATGCATGCACAATAAACACAATTTAACCCAACCTTGGGAGAAAACTCAACAATTTTTTCTTGAATAGAAATTATCTTTCAACAAAGTTTACAATAAGAAATTTATTTAAAAATCCATGCCAATAATACAAGTCAAATACTATTCAAATCTGGTTAAATTGTTTAGTTAACGTTGGTCAAACCAATAAAAAATCAGAAGTCAATGCTGGGCAAGAACTTGGTCAAGTTGGCTTGTGATAAAATTTGCCCTGCGATGAAACTCGGCCTAATGGTCAACTCTCGACCTTGCAGCCAACTCTCAGTCAAAGAGTTAATTCTTCGTCAAAGAGTCAAGTCTTGGTCAAACCACTGTTGTCAAAATTGGCCTAGTGAACGATTTGGTCAAATTCGGCCTTGTTAATGATTTAGTCAAACATGACGTTCTTCCTTCCATGTGCGACCTCCAAAAAGAATAATAGAATGATTAAGAGAGATGAAAGATGATCTGTAGCAACATATTTTTCCTTGGTCAAATTTTTCCTCCACTAGAAAAGATTTAATGAGCTTGCTATGTTGATAGTTTGCCTCTTTCTTGCTCTTCTATTTATATAGAGCTCTAATGTTGAGTGGAGACCCATAAAGAGGCACCTCGTCACAAGGAACCCCCTCACTTGTGGAGCCTACATTATAACTCATCATAAGACTAGAATTGTCTACCCCACTGTTGGGTGAAAAACCCCGTTCAATAAACAATTCAAACTTGCTTTATAAAAAATAGATCACTCCATCCTGGAGCAAGCAATGTGAGCATCATGGGCCAATCTTCCCTATTCAAATCACCATGGCCCCATGGGAGAAGGACTGCCCCTGGGCCATTAATCCCTAGCCAAATAAACATGGCCCCATGGGTGAATGTATCATTCTCACTTAGACAAATTAGTATGATCTCATGGGAGAATGTTTGCCCAATGCTGCAAAAGCATAAATACTCCTCTCCAAGAGAGACATTTTACAGCATGCCAAGCTTGTCTCTAAAGTATACAAACTCCCCCTTAGATAGAGGGTTGGTGAGAATGTACTCAATCTGCTTGTCTGTGGATATGTATTGGAGGCTCATTGCTCCCTTTTGCGCCATGTCTTGGATGAAGTGATATTTGATCTCAATGTGCTTTCACGTGTCATGAAATACTGGATTCTCTGAAAGCTTCACACAACTTTGATTATCACAATATATCAAGGTCGTCTCTAACACCTGATCAAATAGTCCTGCAAGCAGCTTCCGAAGCCACACTGCTTCTTGCCTTGCAACACTAACTGCGATATACTCCGCTTTCGCTGTACTGAGTGTGACATAAGTTTGGTTTCTACTAATCTAGGAAATCATAGCTGATCTCAAGTTGAAGTAGCACCCCGAGGTGCTCTTTCTGTCCATTGCACTCCCGACTTAATTAGAATTAGTATATCCTTGTAGCCTCACTTTAGCACCCAAGACATATCTCAAACCATATCCAACTGTACAATGGAGGTACTGTTACCGTTCAAACTAGCACGGGTCCTAGGAGGGGATCCTATAGGGAACCTACTAGCTCAAGGGAAGTAATGGAGTGATAGCCCACTGTCACCTCAGCTAAGGCTCCCTACTTTTTACGGACTTCCACCGATGGGAGGAGACCCGTTATATGAAGAATCACCAGATGAATGGATCTATGGAGAGATGAGGGGTGATTCCTAAGGCCTATTCACAAGAGAGACTCAATGGCATGACTTGCTTACTTTGGAAGCAAGGTGATGGGCTCTCTAGGAAGGGCTAAGAGGGCTTTTGAGGTTAGGGTTTGAAAATATGTGTTAATTTTAGATAACAATGGTATGTACTATGCTTAGAGCAATTTACTTCAATCTTTTCTTATTAGCCCAATTTCAATTCCAAATTTGCAATCACATTAATATTGACTGTAAATGCTGATAGAACATAAACAAATATCATAAGACAAGTCAAGACAAGAGGACACAATATTTGGCGGATGCCAGGGAAAAACCCCAACCAATGTGGGGAGAACCCTTTGATCAAATCTTTGTATTATTCTTCAAAAGTTCAACAGAGAGAGAGAGAGTACAATATACAAATTAGCTTCAGTCAAACAACAATGAACAGGATGCCCCAGCCAGAAACTCAACGCTCGTCAAATCAGTGATTTGAATTATCCAAAATCAGCCCGATTAGCTTTAGTCAATGTGGCCTTCAAAGACAATCAAAATCAGCCCAAAACATTCCTGAAAAATTTGGTCAAACCTAGTCAACGCATTGGTCAACTCTGCGGTCAAGACTGTAATCAACCCAAAAGTCAAATTGGCCAGAATTTGCGAATTTCGTGCCTCTAGCTGTGGCCTAGTAAGATCAAAATTCTGCCCAAGAAATCGAAGTCAAAATGCAAAAGTTGACCCAAAGTCAACGCTTTGTTTTCTGCCCTAAAAACAGTTTGAAAATCACAACAAGAAACTGTCCTTCCTTTCACACGTGCGAAGAGAGAGAGAGGCTTCTATTAGGCTATACAAACCAATGAGAGGGAGAGAGAATGTGAGATGAGATGATGTCCAAAGGAGGATTGACTCTCTCCTTTTTATATCCATCAATGAGGGGTGGAGACACATCTTTTGGGGCTTGTGAGCCTAGATTACAATTCTGGCCGACCTTGACAAATGTACATGTGGGAGAATAAATTCAAGATCCAACTTTTGCTCATCCAAACAAGATGATCTTTAGATCAATATTGAACCTCTCGAAAAGAGGAATCCAACAAAGATATCATCTCCATCATATGAGCAGTCCAAAGTGGAGTTTGGCCCTAGTTGCCAAATTTAACTCTCCCTCTCAACTAGGGAGAACTCCACTTGTCAATCCATCTGTCAACCTGTGCAATCCTGTCATCATGTACCATCATGTACCATCATGTACCATCTTGTAATCCTCTGTCATCCTGCTGTCACTGTACTCTGCTCTGCTGAACCATGAAGAAATAATGAAGAATATTTGATCGAGAGTGAGTCACAAGACCTTGGCACTCTCCACTGACCCAAAGTCTGTTTAGAGGTAAAAACCTCAATCAGACTTGATCCCAGATTAAGGTGTTGGACACAACCCATCCTAGACATAGAGAGTACGACAATACACGATTCCTCCATCGGTAATGCTATGGTCTCTATCCTCATTTCCCAACTCATTGCTCAGATGAGAGGTATTTCCCATGAGTCCCAGACTACATGGGTAGGATGTATGTGGGGCATAGATCAAGAGAGGGTGAACCAGCGCAATATCATAACGGTGGGGAAATAACACACCAAAAAGGAAAGGTGAACCTTGCCCTGTGGTTGCCTATAGCACTAAGAAGCTATCCCCAAGCCCCCTGGAGCTCCCAGAGCTCAAAGTCCAACTCAAGCGGGACCCTCATTAGAGGGTCTGTCCACGATTCCAAGCTTCTCACGGAAGGTTAAGAATTTGACCTTCCTTAGGGGCTTCGTGAGAATATTTGCGAGTTGCTCATCAGTGCTAATGTGCTGGAGCCTTACGACGCCTCGCTGTACCATATCCTAGATAAAGTGGTACCTGATATCAATATGCTTGGAGTGGTCGTGGAACACGGGATTCTCTGAAATTCGAATCCCACTTTGGTTGTCGCAATGCATCACGGTGGTATCCAACACATGCCCAAATAGCTCATTGAAGAGCTTTCTCAACCAAGCAACTTCACAACAGGCCATACTTGCTGCAATGTATGTGGCCTTGGCGGTTCTCAAAGCAACCGATTTCTGCTTCCTGCTCATGCAGGAGATCGTAGCAGAACTTAGAGTGAAGCAACATCCAGATGTGCTCTTACGATCCACCACACTACCTGCCCAGTCAACATCGATATATCCATGGAGCCTCACATTCCCGATAGTGTATCTCAGTCCATGATTGATTGTGCCCCAGAGATATCTCAAGAGATTCTTGGCAGAAATTCAATAAACTTGATGAGGCTCGACCATATAGTGATTCAATGTGTTTACTGTAAAACATATGTCTGGACAAGAGTTCACTAAGAACATTAGGGCCCCTATGAGTTGACGATACTCGGTAGGGTTTCCCTAATCGGACCCAACAACACTTCTACACAACTTCTTAAAGTTGAGTTCCATCAAAGTAGTCACGGACTTGCAGTCCACCATCCCAAATCTTTCCCGCAACTTCACAATATATTTTCCTTGAGAAAGGAAAATTTCACCTGGATTTTGCCAGAGCTCCAAGCCTAGAGAGTAGTGCATCAGTCCTAGGTCCTTCATCTTGAATTCAGAAGTCAACTCCCTCTTACATTGATGAATGAGAGGGTCTGTACCTGTCAGGAAGAGATCGTCCACATAGAGTACAAAGATGAGAGGCTTGTCATTATCAACCTTAAAGTAAAAGTTTGGATCAGCTTCGCTTCGTGTAAAGCCCAACTTCATTAGATAGCTATCGATCCTCTCATATCAAGCCTCGAGGGCTTGCTTCAACCCATAGAGGGCTTTCTTCAACCTGCATACATGTGAATCTCGATTTTGAACTTCGAACCCCTAAGGTTGTTACACATAGACCTCTTCCTTGATTGAGCCATGTAAGAAGGTAGTCTTGACATCCATCTGATGTAGACTCCATCCTTGCGATGCAACAAGGCCAATAATTGAATAGATGGTGGTGTAGCGAGCAACAGGGGCAAATATTTCATCATAGTCTATACCTTCCTTCTGCGAGAAACCTTAGGCAACAAATTTGGCCTTGAACATTTCATCACTTCCATCGACTCCATGTTTGATTTTGAAGAACCATTTCGAGGTGACAACAGACTTGTCCTCTGGTCTAGGGACCACATCCCAAACATCATTCTTCATGGTCAACTCATATTCTTCGTTCATTGCATCCTTCCAAACTTGGTGCTTCACAACTTCTTCAAACGTTCTAGGCTCAGATTGGACAATGGGTCTCATGGCTACTAAGTGTTGAGAATTTGAAAGGTTGTAGGTTAATAAAATTCTCTTCTTGATAATTACTTGTGAACGTACTTATGTCTTCTCTTCTTTTAGTTATGTTAACCTTTCATCAAGTCAATTATCAAGACCCAAGACACAAAGATTAGGCTCCTAGAGCCAGGGCAAAACCTCTCCCTCTTGGAGAGGAAAATCCGCAAAAAATTCTTCTTATTGATCTTCAAATGACGAGTACCAAGACCCAGACTTAGACCCTAGACCTAGATTTTCTTTCAGAACTACAATCTTCACCTTGAGTATATTGGTATTTAAATAACTTGAACTGTGAGAAGGTAAATCAAAGATTTACCTTCTTCACTATTGCTCTTGCTTCTCTTTATGATCACTGTCTCTTATCCGCACTTCTGTAACTTAGTATATATATCTGCACTGAAGTCTGTTGTAGATTCTGCACTATCTCTATATGCATTTGCACTGTCTCTGCTGTAGTTTATGCAATTTTCTTTTGTAACACACAATATTTACTATGGTGTCAGCAATTCCCTTACAGTCTCTGCTGTGGTGTTCGTAATTACTTAACACAAACTTTGCTGTGGTGTTCGTAATTACTTATATGTACTCCGTCTTTGCTATGGTAACCGCAAGGTCTTCGTATATATATCCTCCGTCTTTGCTATGGTAACTGTAAGTCCTTCGTATGTATATCCTCCGTCTTTGCTGTGGTAACCGCAAGTCTGCAATCTATAAAAGAATCTGCATTCAATTGTGTGCTGTCTTCATTGCTTATCCATCCAAATGATCCACAGACTTGGCTAATATATAGTGGACAGTTCTCACCTTTTAGGTCGACCATCAAATATGGTTTAGGTCGACTTCATCATAACATGTGGGTCGACCATGACTTGTAGTTACTTTCTAAGCGGTGTTACTTCAACAGATTGTCTTCACTTGATTACAACATTATATGAGGGTTGTCAAGGTCTTGGAGTACAAACTGAATCCTTCATGAATATGACACCTAATTGTATTTATTCCTAGAAGACATAAACCTAATAGACATCAAGAAGAAGTCTATCTACATAATAAAATATTTCTCATGAAACCCATGAGACAAGTATACCAAAAATACATATTATTATCATTGACATCTTCTATACATAAATACAGAATGTTGCCCTTGGTGTAATATGTCTCTCAGCATCTTTGAGAGTATCTCTAAGCCATGAGGGTCTTCTCTTTGAAGAGTGGACTCTCTAGGAGGTGGATCAATGGGATCCATTGGGCCTTCAACATCGGGGGTCTGTTCATCCTTCAGTTCTTCTTGCTTTCTTGCATCTTCTTCTTTGTCTTCCTTTGAGATGGGGAGATCTCTAACTTTCCCTAGGGCAACATCTTCGTCGAAGGTGACATCATGACATATCTCCACGTCCCTTTGACCAGGCACATAGATTCTATATGTCTTTGAGGTTTCACTATAGCCCACAAATGTTCCCTTCTTTCCAGAAGCATATAACTTGCTCCTCTTTTCTTTCGACACATGAAAATATACGGGACTTCCAAAAATTCTAAAATGAGAAACATCAGTTTTCTTACAAGTGAAGACTTCTTCTGGAGTTTTGGAGTCCAATGCTTGATGTGGGCATCTATTTTGAACATACACAGCAGTGTTGGTAGCTTCTCCCCATAGAAATTTTGGTAAACCTTGATCATGAAGCATGAAAGCAGTAGCTTCCATGATGGTTCTATTCTTTCTTTCGACAACTCCATTTTGTTTAGGACTATATGCAGTAGTGGTCTCCCTATTAATGACAGCTTCCCTGCAATAGTCATTGAACTCATTTGATTCATATTCGGTCCCATTATCGGTCCTCAATATTTTGATTTTCTTCCCTATTTGATTTTCAACCAAGGCCTTGAAGGTGCGGAACCATTTGAATACTTCTTTCTTTTTCTTCAATAAGTATATCCATGTCTTGCGAGAGAAGTCATCTATAAAAGTGACATAATATAAGCATCTTCCCAAGGATGTTATGGGCAACATACCAAATAGATGAGAATGAATCAATAGTAGAACATCAATAGTCTTTGTATCACTTGAGGGGAATGGTCCCCTTGTATATTTTCCTTCGGCACAACCCTGACACACACCTTCATGATCAACTTTGCAATCGGGCATACCTGTGACTACCTTCCTTGCTTCGAGAAGAGCCTTATAATGAAGGTGAACAAACCTCCGGTGCCATAATTCAGATTGAATAGTTGTGTTGCATGTCATGGCTCCCAACGAACTTCCTCCAACCTGATAAAGTGTATCAAACGTAAAACCAAGAGTGAATGCTTCTTTGAAATTCTTCTTCCAAACACGTAACTTTCCATCAATGAATGCCACCTTGAATCCTTTCTCTTCCATCGCCGAGATAGACACCAAATTTTTATTCAAGTTTGGTACATATAACACATCTTATAGATGAAGGACTTGACCTTGATTTAGATGAAGAGTCACAACCCCTGTCTCTTTCACAGGATAGGCGACATTGTCTCCAAACACAATCTCCAAATTAGTTTCCTTTTCAATCAAATGTGAGAGGGCCTCTTTGTATCCAGTGAAGTGCCTTGAGGCACCACTATCAATCAACCAATTATCCAGGGTATCGGGAGGAGATGCAGCAAAGAGGGAAGATATAAGAATAAATTCATTTTTCTTGTTATCAACAACATTAGATTCATCATACCTGGAGTTCCTTGACTTCTTGTATGGTTGGCCATTTCCATTTCCATTTCAAGTAGAGGGAGCCTTTCTCTTTCCTTCGTTGTTGAACTTGTTGTTCCTTTGATTTCAATTTCCCCTGAGGTTGGTGTTATTGTTGTAGTCATTATCTCGGGGTGAGTCCCTTTTATTGGGACACTCTAGCATAATGGCCAAACCTATTACAATCGTAACATCTACCGTTCCTTCCTTTGGGTCCTGCTCTTCCTTGACCTTGATTTCTTGGAGCAACATTATTCTTCTTCTTTGCATGAGCGGAGAAGGTAGTAGGTTCATTTCCATTTGAAGGTTTGTCTCTCTCCATCATCCTTGTCTCCTCTTGAGTGCACCTTGTCAATAGGTCATCAAAATCAAGAATTATGTTATTGTTGAGAATAGTGGTATTGAATACATACCATGCCCGAGGAAGACCTCCAAGAGAAATAAGAGTGAGCTCTCGGTCAGCTATGACCTCTACAATAGATAAGAGATCATTTTTTATTTCGGTAATCTTCATGAAGTAGGATTGGATGGACTCTTCCTTGTCCATCTTGATGTCCTTCAACTTGTTCTTCAAAAAGAGAATTTGATTTGCGTTGCTAGTCTTGAACATGCCAACCAACTTGTCATACGTCTCCTGAGATGTGCCTAGCTCGGAGATATAAACAACCAAGTGCTTGTGAATTGAGTCCCTGATGTTCTTCTTTGCTTTGTTTTCCCCTTTCTTGTACTTTGTCTTAGTGGCAGCCGATGCATTTGAAGGAAACTCCGTAATCTTTCTTTGCACATAGTCCATAACATCTTGTTCCTGTAATGTCAAGTCCAACGATATTTTCCAAGCATGATAATCAGACTTATCATTGAGCTTCTCATCAGATTTGAAGTATGATGAGGAAGCCATTGACCCTTGTCCTTGTCCAACAGATTTCAGTGATTTCTCTTCTCACTCTTGCTTGGGCTTTGTCTTCACCTGAACTCTGATACCATGTTAATTTTTGATAACAATGCTATGTTCTATGCTTAGAGCAATTTACTTCAATCTTTTCTTATTAGCCCAATTTCAATTCCAGATTTGCAATCACATTAATATTGATAGTAAATGCTAAAAGAACATAAACAAATAACCAGAAGACCAGTGGATGCCAGGGAAAAACCCCAATGTGGGGAAAACCCTTTGATCAAATGTTTTTATTATTCTTCAAAAGTTCAGCAGAGAGAGAGAGAGTACAATATACAAATTAGCTTCAGTCAAACAACAGTCAATAGGATGCCCCAACCAAAAAGTCAATGCTGGTTAAATCAACGATTTGATTTATCCAAAATCAACCCGGTCAACTTCAGTCAATGCGATTTTCAAATACAGTCAAAATCAACCCAAAACAGTCTTGAAAAACTTGTTCAAACCTAGTGAACGCACTGGTCAGCTCTGTAGTCAATGCTGTGGTCATCCCGAAAGTCAAACTACTCAGAATTTTCGAATTTCATGCCTCCAGTTGCGGCCTAGCAAGATCAAAATTTTGCCCAAGAAATGGAAGTGAAAATGTCAAAGTTGACCCAAAGTCAACGCTCTGTTTTCTGCCCTAGAAACAGTGCGAAAATCGCAACAAGAAACTATCCTTCCTTTCACACGTGCGAGGAGAGAGAGAGGCTCCTACGAGGTTGTACTAACCAATGAGAGGGAGAGAGAATGTGAGATGAGATGATGTCCAAATGATGATTGACTCTCTCCTTTTTATACCCATCGATGAGGGGTGGAGACACATCTTTTGGGGTTTGTGAGCCTACATTACAATTTTGGCCGACCTTGACAAATGTACATGTGAGAGAATAAATTCAAAATCCAACTTCTGCGCATCCAAACAAGATGATCTTTAGATCAATCTTGCACCTCTCAGAAAGAGGCATTCAACAAAAATATCATCTCTATCATATGAGCAGTGGAAAGTGGAGTTTGGCCCTAGTTACCAAATTTGACAATATTTCTTATCAAGGAAGCCCCTAGTCTCGGAAGGCCTTATGGATACTTGGCTTTTGAATGTTTTTTGTGGAATTGGTGTCAACAAGTTGTGGGACTGCAAAAGGCCAAGTGGACCCAAAATTAGGTCAAGGATATGGAGTTGATCAACCAAGGATGCTCTTGATCTAATTAGGGAAGGGAAGAGGATCAAAGAAAGAATCTTCTTTTCATAAGTTAATGCTATGATCTTAGTGAGGTCACTAGCCAATGGGAAACCAAGGGCAAGAATCGATCTTCGAACTAGGGCTTGAAATATCTCAAGATCCCACTGTCGGAATTTCGTGAAATTTGGAGGGCTTCTAGAGGACACGAGCGTAGTTGTGGGCAAGTGATTGAATTCTTTTGATGGCTAAATCATGAGAAAAGTGATGCCCTCGATGACCTATGGAGGTTAGGCCTAGAATAAAAGTGGAAGGTGAGAGAAATAAGCTTTGAAAGTGATCACCTATGCCGGATTAGTCCCTTGTCCTTTGGGAGAGATGGAGTCAAGGAGAAATTGAGGTTTGGAAAGAGTTTAGTCAATCAAGGAGGCCTTCAAACAACTTCGCATGGCATTAGAGTTGATTTTTGTAGCATCAGACATGCTCTAGCCTCAACATTTTATAGAGAGGCTAAGACACATGCATTCCACAATACCCAGAAAGCATTTTGGGAAATTCCACCCAGAGAGGATTTAATTAAAATAATTAATCATTTTCAATGTATTCCTAAGTCTAAACTTAGGAAATGTGATTAATTAAAGTGTATTAATTAGATCGGGCGTGAATCTTCTAGACAAAGACATGGATAAACTCCCAGTTAATCTTAGCCTTTGATTATGTTTTAATCTTGGTCGTTGATATGTTAACAAGAGATTAGGAGAAGGAGCTTGATGGGCATTTGGAACATACATTGAGTAAGAGATCAAGAGATCGATTTCTCAAGAGAGCAGCGCAACAATTGCCGGAGGAAGATCGAAGTGATTTCTTGCAGTGAGGGGCAGGGATAGTTTGTCGGAGGAAGTTTTTCCTGATCCAGAGAGTGCAAGGCAGAGAAGGCAGAGAGAAGTCCAGAAAGGCAACGCAGAGCTTCAGAGGGAGTTCACAATTCTGCTGGGGAACAGTCGAGATGTAGTGCCAGGAGCTGGGGTGTGAGACCGGGAGTCTAGATGGTCAAAGTTTCCAGCGAGCAAGGGATCAGGAGGAGGTGCAAGGCAGTCCCAACAACAGTGACTGCGTGGGAAGACGCAAAGACTGCGCAAAGACATCACAGGAAGATCATCTCCAGTGAGATCAGTGCCAAATTTTCCAGTGACAATGTGAGATATTCTCACTATCTTTTTGTCCAGTTTTATCTCTGTATCGGATTTTCAATTTGGGCATCCAAAGAGTTGTATTGATAAACTATTGCATAATAATTAAAATCCTTAGCTGCTGCACTAGTTTTCCCGCATTGGGTTTTTCTAGGGAGATTGTCCAAAAAAACGATGTTTATGTGTGTGTTTATTTCTTTCCTGCTCAGTACATGTTTGCGCAATATTTGTTATGTTGTAAAGGCTGTAGTTGTATCTATTTCGATGTTTACTGTGTAACACCGTAAATAACTTGTATCAGAATTAACAAGTAGAAGAAATAACATCAGATTGCTGCAGTAGGGATTCCATTCTTGGAATTTTCACATGGTATCAGAGCGCAAGTGGAGCAGGGAGCAGAGCATGGAGAGCCCAGTGCTGAGTAGAAGGAGGAGTTCGAAGGATTGCGTAAGCAATAAATCAAACACTAAAGGGGCTGCACAGTCCATTGGCCAAGAAGGCTAATTTTTGTGGAAAATTACTTCTCTGAGTGAGTCGACAAAGAGTAAATTTTCCGAATCGGGATCTTGTCAGATGCAGAGGGAGCAACACAACAGATTTAACGTTGAGCAGATCTTCAGCTAGGACGCAGTTTTTTGGAGCAATTTGCTGGGACAATAAAGCATTAGAAGAGGAAAGAAGGGCACATACAGAGGGAATTTCTTCCTTCGAGAATTCCGAGCCATGGAATTCGATTTTTCACTGCAGAGCAATTGTAGCCAGGAGCAGATCTACTTACTCCAGCAGGGAGTGAGTAGAGCGAGTCAGCAGCTGCGCGGAGGAGAGAGGACATAGTTTGACATTTGATTGGCGAGATGACATCTGTTGCGTTGCGATATCAAGATCAGTTGGAGGGTGCCTCCAAGTTCCAACTATGTTATCTGGAAGGCAAGAGCTTCCTTCCTTCTAGACAAGCATGATCTCAAAACTTATATCCCTAATATGGTAGCTGAGCCCACAGATGCAAAGCAACTTAAGGCCTACAAGATGGAGATGGTGAAGGCTAAGAGGCTGATCCTCGACAGAGTGAGAGATCATATTGTATCTCACATAGCAGGCAAAGACACAACCAAAGAGATGTCAGATGCATTGGCCACGTTATATCAGGGGTCTTTTGAGTAGCGGAAGCTGTACTTGGAAAAGATGAGATGCACTAGGATGCAGGAGGGGGAGCGCATAGACCCCTTCTTAGCGAAACTTCAGGATACTTGAGAACAGTTGCTTGCTGTGAGAGCAATGCATCCGAGTACTGAGTTTGTACGATTGGCCCTTAACAGTGTTTCCGAGGAGTGGAAAGTCTTTGTCCAGAGTATCCTGGGTAGAGAGAAGTTGCCTGGTTGGGAGAGAGTTTGGGCTGATCTACAACAAGAGGAGATGAGGCGTGTTTTGGTGAAGAGCACCATAAGTGGGAACAATAGTAGTGGGGTGAAGATTGAGAAGGAAGAGGAAAACACAACCCTCACATTGAAGGGAAAACAGAAGCAACGTAGGTGAAAGAAGGACATTTCGAAGATCAAGTGTTTCCGATGTGGTGAGATGGGCCACTTCAGTTCTTAGTGTCCTCTTCGAAAGGAGGACAAGGAGAAGGAGCAGGATCAGCAAGCTGCTACTGCAAAGATCGATAGGCTGTCCTCCAGATTGGAGGAGTTTGCCATGATTGCCCATATACATCCAGGGGAGAGGTGAGGTGATATGATTTTGTAGCCTCAGAGAGCTACAGGATGGGCAGGATCCTTGAGGAGTCCATCTCTTGGATCATCACCTTGCTACAAGAGCCAATAGCAGCAGTAGCAGGATTGGAGGAGTTTGCCATGATTGCCCATATACATCTAGGGGAGAGGTGAGGTGATATGGTTTTGTAGCCTCAGAGAGCTACAGGATGGGCAGGATCCTTGAGGAGTCCATCTCTTGGATCATCACCTTGCTACAAGAGCCCATAGCAGTAGTAGCAGGATGGACTAGTGACAGATGGTGCAGTCAGGTGCCAAAGTGACAGATGCAGTGGTTAGCAGTGTTAGGAATTGAGTAGTGCAGAGCAGAGTTGACAACAGTGCAGAGTCAGCAACAACACAAAGGCTTCAGTGACAACGCAAAGGCTAGCAACAGTCAGAACTCAGTGGACAAATGCATCAATTTGAACACAGTTGGTTCAATTGATAAACATCTCTCAGTTGTAGAAGCAACAAATGAGGGGGAGTTGCGGATGTTGCAGTGGCAACAACAACAGTGTTCCAGTGCAGATGCAGTAGTTGACAACAACATGCAAAGGCAACAACATCACAGATGTAGCGCAGAGAGAGCTACACAGTAGTTGGTGGGCAACAACAACCAGACATCAACAACAACCACCAGACATAAGTCAGAGTGATGCTTCAGGAGGTTGCAACACTTGAGCAGATTCTTCGCTAAGAGGGAGTGTTGATTTTTGTAGCATTGAATGTGCTCTAGCCTCAAGATTTTGTAGAGAGGCTAAGACACATGCATTCCACAATACCCAGAAAGCGTTTTGGGACATTCCACCCATAGCGGATTTATTTAAAATAATTAATCATTTTTAATGTATTCCCAAGTCTAAACTTAGAACATGTGCTTAATTAAAGTGTATTAATTAGATCGAGTGTGAATCTTCTAGATAAAGACACAGATCAAGTCTTAGTTAATCTTAGCCTTTGATTATGTTTTAATCTTGGCCGTTGATATGTCAACGAGAGATTATAAGGAGCTTGATGGGCATTTGGAACATACATCGAGTAAGAGATCAAGAGATCAATTTCTCAGGAGAGCAGCGCAGCAGTTGCCGGAGGAAGATTGAAGCAATTTCTTGCAATGAGGGGTAGGGATAGTTTGTCGGAGGAAGTTTTTCTTGATCCAGTGAGTGCAAGGCAGAGAAGGCAAAGAGAAGTCCAGAGAGGGAGCGCAGTGCCACGCAGAGACATCGCAGAGCTACGCTGTGTCAACGTAGTACCATGCTGTGGCAGCGTAGAGCTTCTGAGGGAGTCTACAATTCTGCTGGTTAACAATCGAGATCTAGTGCCAGGAGTCGGGGTGTGAAACCGGGAAGCCATAGGGTTGAATTTTCCAGCGAGCAGGAGGTTAGGAGGAGGTGCAGCGCAATCCCAACAACAGTGATGCAGTCATTGCCTAGGCAGACGTAGAGACTGCGCAGAGACAACGCAGGGAGCTTGTTAGGTCACTATAATACTAGTGTATCCCCTTATTGTTATTGTTAGTATAGCCCCCTTATTGTTATTGTTGTGCCCATGTAGTCCCCATGTTGTTATTATTTTGCCCCATAGAAGCCCACTATTGTTATTGTTGTGCCCTTACATTGTTATTGTTATGTCGGCTAGGATTATATTGTGACCCATTGGACTCCTATACATAGAAATGAGGTTTTGTCATTTGTATGATCCAAGAATTGTTCATTTATGTGTGTAAAGGAGGTTGCCCCCTTGAAGAGGCTGATTTCTAAGGCGTTGATCTATCTTTCTTCTATTTTGTGAATTGGTTTCATAACATTTGGTATCAGAGCTTTGGATTCTAGGGTTTCACTGCTTCAAACGGGTCATCGTGGCATTTTCACTATAACTTTTTTTCTACGAAGGTTCAGAAGTTAAAAAAAAAACCCATTTGCGCCGAAATCTAGAGGAACTTTGTGGAAAAAATTCAGATCTTGGCTCGCAATATTTTCAGAGATCTGATCTGTGGAAGTTACTGTTTTTGCAGGCTCTCGAATTTCATCTCAAAGAGGTGACCTTGGGAAAATCGTCATAACTGTCTTTCTAAGCATCGGATTGGAATATGCAAAAAGTGGCCGAAAGTACACGGACTGTAGTTTCTTGTGTATTGATTTCAGAGCTGAAGGAGGAAACAGTGACACTTGGCACTCCGTACAAGTTCGCTCTATTGAACTAGTCCATAATTAGGTCATTGTGGGAGATTCGGCGTAACTTTGCCTTGAAGAATCCAAATCAGGTCAGACTTGTGGCATTGGAAAGAAGATTCAGAGGGCTACTAAAGGACCGAAGATAAAATCTCGGGGATCCGAAATTAGAGAGATACATCAGTTTCAATATCTAGCTCCTCAAAAGCAAGAAAAAGGTGTGTATTTTTGATGCAGGGATTCTACTAGAAAGCAGATCTTAGCATATAAAAAACTCACTGCTTCACTCCATTTGAAAATGCTCAAATTTTCTTCAAATAAAACCATGAAAACATTCAGCCCAAAATTTACATGAAGGAGAAAGAGCTATTCAAAACAACTACAGATATAAAATATAAAATTTCTCTGGCCTCTTGGCCCTTGGCCCTTCAAACCACTCCTCACTCTTCCTGAACTCCTCACTCACTCAGCGCTTGTTCTTCCTCACAAAAACACTCCTATTTATACATAAATAATGTATTTATTTCACCCCATATGTATTTAAAAGAATATATACATTAATCCTCACCTTTACACTTTTCTCTCTTAAATTATGAAAATGAATAAAATAATTAAAAAGTCTCACCCCCTATTTCACCCAATTAATTGATAAAAATTGAGCTTGATGCTCCTGCATCAGACTCCCAAGGTTGAAATTAATCATGATCGCCTGATCATGTGTTCGGATCTTTGTCTGCCTAGATCCCATATCTTGTGCTGCAATTTTCCATTTGTCGATGCATTTGTTTGTTGTTCTTCTCCAGGTCCCCATACTTTATGTTGCATCGCCCCATTGGCTATGTTTTCACAGTCTTCTGCTATTTTCCTCTTGCTGCTTCGTCTTTGTTTTACTGCTGTTGGCTTCTTTCGGGATACTTTCATCATTATCCGCCTTATCAGTTCAATTTCTCTATCCAATAGATTTTCTCCAGCATTTGCAATAAAACCTGTACTCACAAAACAATTTTTAAAATAAAAAACATAAGGCTTAAGTGCCTCTTTCTCTTCGGGCAACATTTCAGTATGCTGCTCGGAAATTTCTTCTTCCATCAGCACATCAGTATGCTGATTGAAATTCTCTATGAGACTATCAGTTAGTCCCTCCTCGACATCATCTGTTTGAAGAATGTCTCCCTGTTTTGTGTCTTTCAGCAACTCTCCCTGAATATAGATCCTCTGCTTTTCCAACTCTCTTCTCTGAAGATCTAACTTTCTGTATAACTTAACAATCTCAATTGGAGTAGAACTTGGAAATTTTACACAACTTTCCATACCTTCATTTGCTGTTGACCAATCATCAGATGGTCCTTCTTCCCCTGCTTCAATATTCTGCTGAATATTTCCATGAGACCCCTCTGTCTTCATTTCTTTCTGAGATCTTGCTATCTCAACATCACTCTGAATAGATTTCAGATTCGACTCTTCTTCTTTAACAAACTTCAAAGTTTGTTCAGCGCCCTGTGATGTACCTGCAATCACACACAAATCATTAGTCTTTAAAACATCAAACCTTGTGGTCGAACTTGATGCTTCAGTCAACATCTCTCTTTGCCGCTCTGAATCCTTCACTTGATTCAGTTCCTTTGTAGGTTTCTCTTCTGTCACATTATTACTTTCAGGAAACGATGAACCACACTTTGGCTCACATATCAAATCTGTCTTTAAACTTAATAACTCTTCCTTCAATCGAGCATTCACTCTATGCTCCCACATCACTTGCAATCTATGCCATGTGACTTTCCTCTTCATACTCCATCCATATCTCTGGTCTACTTTACCTCTCTGTAACATTTCCATCAACAACTCGAGACGGAAATTTATCTCAGCTCTCTCTCTGTCAATCTGCTTTTGACTCATTCTCATGCCATTTGACTTGGCACCTTCTTCCTCATTTCCTCTGCTGTGGTCTTCTTCAGAACCTCTACAATGACCTTCGGTAGTCATCTTTGTCTCGATCTTCATGAGTTCCTTGCTCATTCATCATGAGCTGTACTAAAGCCTCTGCAACAGTAGTCTTCCCTGCTGCCACATACCTCACCAAACCTCCCTCTGGACTTGGTCTTTGGCAAGCATCGGTTCTCTTATTCTCTGGAACCTCTTTGAGCATCCTCTCTGCTCCCTCTAGGCTTCAACTCACCTGCACACAACTGTCCTTCTTATCCAATCTCCATTGGAATTCTTCAAGGTTCTGCTCCGTACTTTACTTTCATTCAAAAACTATTACTAGTCTCCTTCATCACTACTTTAAAACTGTGAACTTATTTTGCTGAGATCTTCACTTATCTGCAACTTGAATTCTGCAAATATTATCTTCAAACCAGAGTTAAAATATAACATATCAGTTTACCTTCAAGGTCTCTGTGTGATCTTGTTCCATCTCTCATCTGCACTGTATCTCTATGTGCCTCATCTTTCAGACTCAAAGTCTGATCTCCTTTTAATTTCTTCATCAAACATACATTCTCTGTAATTCTAAAAAAAACTGAATCTTCAAAAAGAACTATTTCCATTCACCCAACTCCATACAAATGCCATTCACGCAAATGTCAAAACCCGCACATTATGATGTAGGAAAATTAAATAATCCTACATTTACACTTTCAATTCAACAAACTTTGCCTTTTGTAAAAGTCTGGGCTTATTTTCTTCACAAAGGTAGAATTGATTTAATACTTGATGATAATTCTACAAGCTCTTCTTTTAAGCTATCAATAATTGTATATATTACAATTCTCACCATGCTTGTTAATCTGGAACTAAAACAACAAACTTTCCATAGAAATGGAGTAATATTCTCTACACACTGGTCCGTAAGACTTCACACATCTATAGTAAATGTGCAATGCTGATTCTCAAATCCAATTCAAAAATGTGAAGATGGTAAAATGTATAAGCTGGGTTTTAAATTCTTGAGCTTCGTTGAAGCCTCCACTCACAGCATCGTTGGAGATCTATTGCAATCATCTGAATCATGCTAAAAAAACATTGTTTAAATAAAACGTTGCTTACCATTCAACTACAACGTTAAATTCACAACGCTGCCATACCTCACGGTGGTAGCTGTTACTTATATTTCGCTCTTTCAAAACTGGTGCAATTGCTTACACAGCAATGCGCATTTACCAATGCAACACTGTGACCGTTTCACGGTATTACAAATTCCATTCTGCTTCCATACATTTCGATTTTATTTATGCCTCCATCCAATGATCGATCCTGCAACAGTTGACTTGCTACGAAGGTTGAATAAGGCTTCTGCCTTCTCGTTTCTCACGTCCTCCAATGGCCGAGTGTGGCCTCTGCGCCTATGTTGCTCACGTCCTCGTTGACACTGCTTTAAATACTCATTCAACTCAATTAAATTGTTTTATCTGCAGTCTTATCCGTGGTTAACTTCGACGCTAGTGGCAATGCTCTCAACGAGCTTTAAACTCGGTTTTTTTTACTCCACTTCAAAAATCTCTGCGATGGTTAGCTTTAATGCTAATGGAGTTTTTAAGTTTGGATTGTGCTTCGCCTGAAGGTATTTGCGTGGATCAATCCACATGAGATGTCACCGATCCAAAGCGCCTCTATCAATACGTCCGTGTTTATTGACAAATTCCTCCCTTTGCCCTTAATTCCTGCGTCCACAACTTATACATATTTCATACATATATATATATTTACAAATTCAAAATAGGTATCTTTCCCTCCCTCTGATACCAAATGATGCAGGGATTCTGCTAGAAAGCAGATCCTAGCGTATAAAAAACTCACTGCTTCACTCCATTTGAAAATGCTCAAATTTTCTTCAAATAAACCATGAAAACATTCAGCGCAAAATTTACATGAAGGAGAAAGAGCTATTCAAAACAACTACAGATATAAAATATAAAATTTCTCTGGCCAAATATTACATTGGGCAGCCTCTTGGCCCTTGGCCCTTCAAACCACTCCTCACTCTTCCTGTACTCCTCACTCACTTAGCTCTTGTTCTTCCTCACAAAAACACTCCTATTTATACATAAATAATGTATTTATTTCACCCCATAAATTTCTCCACCCAATCCTCAACTAAATCTAAATTGGATTCATTCTAGGTGTGGACGCAACAAAGTCCTGTACATAGAATTCCTACTGCCTAAATTAGCTACCTAACTCGTATCCTTTTAATTATTTAAAAGAATATATACATTAATCCTCACCTTTACACTGTTCTCTCTTAAATTATGAAAATGAATAAAATAATTAAAAAGTCTCACCCCCTATTTCACACAATTAATTGATAAAAATTGAGCTTGATGCTCCTGCATCAATTTTTTTAAAAACTTGCAGAAGTCTTGTTTGAAAAATCAGTTTGAAGTGATTCCAAGGGCATATTGAAGCATAGATATCAGTATTGGGCAGTGAAACAAAAATCACCAAGTATTCTGATTACTCGTGAGTTTAACTTAGATCGACGGCTAAACGAGCAAAGTCAAATTTGCACGTGTCAAACTCCCGTTGATTGAGTTTGACTCGTGGTCAACGCGAGTTCGACTCGCGACTTGCGATTGGTGGTGATTTTTCTCGAGTGATACGATTGAATTGGAATTTTTTTTAGGGTCTATTTACTAATGCTCTCACTGTCTTTCACTTTCTCGAAATGCTGTCACCGTCTTTCACTCTCATCGCATCACATTGTTGTGAGCCGTCATCTGCTCGCTGAACCAGTGTGTGCCGTCACCTGCCCGCTGAACCAATGTGAGTCGTCTATCGTTGTGATATCAACCGTGGGGCATCGTTGCACAGTGGAAGCATAACATCATCATGGGGCATCGCTGCATAGTTGGAGCACAACATCATCGTGGGAGCACAACATCTTCGTCAGCATCCCTGCACGTGCAGGCATCGCCGTGGGCATCGTTGTGCAATGTGAGAACCATCTTGGGCATCGCTGCGCACGACCATCACTGTCATCATTTGCATCCGAAATCGGTTGCTGTGGGCCATCCGTCGATTGCTGTGAGGCCTCTCATCATATTTGCTCGAAACTTAGTATGATACTATGATATATCATAAGCATTAAAAATTCATTATTAAAATTTAAAACGTTTTTCTGCATAAAATTTAAATATTAAATTGATATCAGGATTCAGATTTCAGAACATTAAGTAGTTTAGAATCTAGATGCAAAGGTAGCCAATACTGTCTATAGAGGTGGGGAAAACAGTAAACTGTCTTACGGGTTAGAAACTTAAGACTTAGAATTTAGAAATAGAAACAATCTGTGTCTTAATTTGAAATTTAATTTCTTTCAGTGTTTTTCGATTTAAATTTTGGATGTATTATTGAGTACTTAGCAGCAAGCTGCAAAACCCTCTCTCCTACTTATCTGCGTTTTTAATTTTTAATTTTAATTTTTTTTGTCTTTTACAGGAGCCATAAATTAAACAAAAGCAGCAGAGCCACAATTTCAAAACTCTTTTCTTCAATCCTAACAGAAGCCACAATTTATACACAAGTCCAAAACAACTACAACGCCGAGGGAGAAGGACTTTGCTTGGGCTTATTGCGACAAGATTCCGGGAGACCCCAAGCTCCATTGTAAATTTTGCAAAGCGAAATGTACTGTAGGCATTTATAGATTCAAGTACCACCTTGCACATATACCTGACCATGATATAGGTTTCCTCAAAAATGTTGATGAAAATGTCAAACACCAAGCAACCTTGGCCTTTGATATGTTGAGTCAGCATAATGCCAAGAAAGCAAAGCAAAATAAAGAAATAGGAACTCTTGGAGTTGATGAATTTTCTTCCAATGCCCCCTTGTCATCTCCCTCTGTTGAATCCTCAATGCCATTCCCAAGTTTCCTACACATGCCTCCAAGTCTAGGACAAACTCAAGGCCAAATGAATCCTCCTACATTCAACACTAGAGGTGCAAACATAAACACTTTTTTCGCTCCCCGCACAAAACCCGGTTCCCAACCTACCTTGGATGCAATTGGTTGGAAAAAAAATATCCATAGTCAGGCAAGGAAGGCCATAGCTAACTTTTGGTACTATTCTGACATACCTTTCGACTGTGCCATAAGTCCTTATTGGCAAGCTATGATTGATGCAGTTGTTGTTGTAGGTCTAGGGTTCAAAGCCCCTACATCAAAGAGCCTTAAGACAGATTTGCTGTTAGAGATTGTTGGAGATGTCATGCTTGTCCTATCTGAGTCTCGTTCATCATGGGTAGAAACAGGGTGCACCATCATGTGTGATGGATGGACAGATAAGAGGAATAGAACTTTAATAAATTTCCTTGTATCTTGACCTGCAGGCACAATGTTTCTCAAATCAGTGCATGCATCAGACAAGGTCAAGACTGTCCAACTTATTTGTGAAATGGAGGAAGTCGTTCAAGAAGTGGGAGAAGAACATGTTGTACAAATTGTCACCGACAACGCTGCTAATTATATGGCTGCTGGTAGACTTTTTGAGATTAGGCACCCCACTATTTTTTGGACCTCTTGTGCTGCCCATTGCATAGATTTAATGCTTGAGGACATTGGTAAGCTTCATTGGATACATGAGGTGGTGGAGAAGGCAAAATCCATAACCAAATACCTATACAACCACATTATTGTCCTAACCACCATGAAAAAATACACTAAAGGTAAAGAAATTGTTCGACCTGCAGTGACTAGATTTTCAATAAATTTCATATCTTTGCAATCTGTGGTTGAGCAAAAGATAAATCTGAAGAGGATGTTCTTGGGATCTGAGTGGATGGCATCTAAACATTTCAAGACCCTTGAAGGCGCTGAAATTGTTGCACCTGTGTTTAATGACGGTTTCTGGAAAGATGTCGAAGAGATTATTGCTGTGACGGAGTCCCTTGTTAGAGTACTTAGGTAATTCAAGTCTTTTAACTTTTTCATTTTTAAAATTTCATTTCAAGCTTCTTTTTATTTTCAATGTTTCATATTTCTTTAAATTTGAAAGCTTAAACTTTCAGGATGGTTGATGGTGACAAACCTGCTATGGGTTACATTTATGAGGCAATGGATCTCGCAAATGAGGCCATCAAAAGAAGATATGGGGATGAGGAGGCAAAGTATATGCCTCTTTGGGACATTATTGATGCACGTTGGGATAGGCAATTGCATTCCCCTTTACATGCTGCTGGGTACTTCTTAAACCCACAATATTTTTTATGATAAGAGCAAATTTAACGAGGATGGGGAGGTTGGCAGAGGACTTATAACATGCATTGAAAGGTGCTTCCCTGATCCAGAATTTCAACGCTGTGTCTTTTCCCAACTACAGGATTATAGGGCGCCAACTAAATTATTTGCCTATACCAATGCTATACGAGAAAGGGCTAAGATGTTGCTAGGTACCCTTTGAGGCTTGAAGGCTTCATCAATTCATTAAATTTGTTCAAACTTTATTTTATCTTTTTAAGTTTTTACTATTTAGTATTTAGTACTTCTACTCATGATGACACAAACCCTTGCCACTTGCTAGGTCTTTGGTGGCAAAACTTTGGTAGTGATACACCAGATTTGAAGAGATTCACCATTCGACTCTTAAACCAAGCATGCAGTGCTTCAGGTTGTGAGCACAACTGGAGCATGTTTGAGAAAATACATTCTAAGAAGCGCAACCGATTGACACAAAAGCGCTTAAATGATTGTGTATTTGTCCATTACAATCTATACGATTTCGCAACGAGCAAATACTAGGTGAGATCCTTAATTTGAAGGTTTCATAATATGATTTGCACTTTAAAGTTTAAACTTTAAAATTCAAAGTTCAAAATTTAATTCACATTTCAATGTCTCATGATAATCACAGGTTTAGATCATTCACCAATCGACCTTGAAGAGATAGATTTGCAAACGACAAATGCATCAGATTGGGTCCAGTTAGAGGAGGCTCCTCTTTTAAGCCCTACATGACCTGGAGTACTTTGAGAGTCAAGCATGCGAAGGAGTGGGAGGAATCGCTTCTAGTTCTCACTCTTAAGCGTCTTGGACTCTTAGTTATTGATTTTTTACTGATTAGTATTCAGTTTTTTGTAAATTTTTAGAAGCAGATGCTTCTGGTTCTATGTAGTCACTGGTTAGGAGTAAGGACTCAGTACTTTGGATCATGTTTGGACTCATAACATATATGAGATACTTATTCATTTATGATATTTTGGACATCTACTGATAATATGCATTGCTTTGGATATGCCTTTATTGAATATCAATGAAAAATGTTTTTTTTAATTCAATATATGTTTATATTTTATTTATTGAATTCACCGATTATTTCCCGATCCGGTTAAAACTCTTCACTCTTTTGCCTCGTCGATTTCGAGTCTGGTAACATTGGTATTGGGTTCTAAAATGCCCCTAAAAAGAATTCAACACCTAGTAAGCCCTCAGAAAATTCTACTTTGACGCATGAAGAGGAAGAATTGCAATACAATATATCGAAATTACGGTACCAAGTACAACAAATTTCGATCTCACAAAGAGCAACCAAAGATGACATAGATGGTTTAAAAGCGGAGATGGAGGCTAAGGTGGATGGTTTGAAGGATGAAATGAAAGCTAATATGGATGATCAAGTAGTGGAATGTCACATCGAGCATCAACAACAAGTTCTTCAACTCTTAAAGGATATTTTAACTTTGGTGCAGAACCGAATGAAACAACAGGCAGATCAACATCCCAACGAAATAAGTTTTGATGTAGGTGACTGGGTATTTTTACAGCTACAACCATACAAACCAATGTCCCTCAAGCAAGCTAAGTAGTATAATAAATTATCGCTAAAGTATTATGGTCCTTACAAGGTGCTGCAAATGATTGGTACTATGGAGTACAAATTGGAGCTGCCTGCATCTTCTCGAGTGCACCCAGTTTTCCATGTTTCATTCTTAAAGAAGGTTATAGGTGACAAACTCCCAGTTCAAACAATATTTCCAGAACTTGACGAGGAAGGAAAAATCATATTGGAACCTAAAGCAGTCGCGGAAACAAGAACTCGACAACTACGAAATCGATCAATTTCAGAGTATCTTAGCAATTATGCTTAGTTAAATCTAAGCATAATTTGAAGTGAGTACTTCAAATTTTGTCCAGGTCCTTACAAGATCCTAATATCGCACATGTAGGACAAGTGCCCACTATCACTTTAGCACAGGTTCACACTTTTTAAGCCCAACGCCTATCTAAATGGCTATGGGAGGATTTTCTACACAGATTGCTTCGCTAAAGAGATTAGTACACTAGTGTCTAAAATGGAGTGCAGGATGAATATAGTCAATTGTCTCTAATTATGCTTATCTGGAAATGATATTCATGGAGAAAATGATGCAAATCAGCTACTATGTTTACTCACAACTCAAGATATAAAACTTGTAAAAAACCTAATACAGTAGACAAATAAAATTCTTACCAAATATGGAAGTTTTCTTTAAAGTGTACGTTTGGTAAGGGGCTGTCCTGTATTGATCTACTTATTGTCTTCTGACTGCAGATCTGAAAAGACACAGAAATAACGTAGAAACAACAAAATGAAACCCATTTAGGGCCACCCAAAAGTGCATGTACACGTTAGATTGATGATCTAGGGATAGGGGAAGCTAGGACAACAATAACAGATTCATTTAGACCTTCTCAAGCTTCATATTTGCAAGAAAATCTGCATTTCAATCAAGGTGGAAAATTAGCATACAGGTTTTAGGGGTCTAATTTCTACTGGGTGAAAACTCAGAAAATTACAATGGCTCGTAATTCAGCCTTGGCTGGGAAAAATCCTAATTAGTCCTAGAACAATGATATAATTTTATAAACTATAAAAAACAAATCTGGAAACTAATGCAAGAGTTTAGGTGATATATGCTTACTTGGCAATGATATAATTTTATAAACTGTAAAAAACAAATCTGGAAACTAATGCAAGAGTTTAGGTGATATATGCTTACTTGGAAATGGCTCTTGTGCCTTGAAAATTGTCAAATATGAAGTATGATTTATGTTAAATTAACACAGATCTGCAAAATAAACTTGATATAGCTTGTGAAATTTGTGTTAAAAACCCAGAAAGAAGGTATATCTCTCCCTTGCATGAAAGATAGAAATATAGCTCAAAACCTCAAAAAGTACAAGTTCGTAAATATTTTTGCTTTTATTTTATAAAACAAGAAAGAATTCGAGTTTTTTAATATAAGATGGCTGCTGAGATATGCTTAACTTGGCCAAATATTCCCTTTCAAGTGCCAGGTTGCGAGTCACAACCACTTTTAAGTTAATGTTGCACTGAGGACAAGAGATGGGCTTGGAATTGAGAAGACTAATCGCCCCAACCTTTTTGTAATGCAGCTCCATAGGTTCCGAAGCTCAACTAGGAGTGATTCTTAGTGAAATGGCTCAGATCTTTGGGGCAAGTATGGAGTGGGTTGAGATCCTCGCCTAGTTGAAGATATCTTTGATAAGGATTTGTCCAACCACTTGCATCTGATAACTCATCCTCGAACAAGGTTATAAAGAAGACTAGTGCCTTGAGTTCAACCAAAGATTCAACACTTTTGTTGAACTAATCCCTGAAAAACTTAAGCTTCCGGATGAAGTGGTCCTTGCCACTTACTTTCGAGCCTTTGATGGAGGGATAGCATATTCAATTAGAGCTAGTAAACCTACAAAAATCTCCATGCCCAATGTGAAAATTTCTACATTGGAATCCTATTGCAACAATTGGTATTATTTCTCCTAATTGTTAATTAATTTAACAATTTATTTGCTACATCAAATATTGAAACAAACACACTGCAACCTTCACAAATAAAATGCTGCGGAAAAATAAGACACTGGAAGCTGAGAAAAGCTAGCACACACATAAAATATAACACAATTATTTTTGGACTAAAGTCCCTAGAAAAACCCAATTTGGGAAAGCTGGTGCAACAGTGAGGGCTTTTATTATTATGCAGTAGTGAAAATTTGAGTACATTTTGGATGCGTCAAACTTGCAATCCACAACAAGAAAATCTGGGCAAAAATTATTGAAGGGAATTTCCCTTCCTCCACAGGCAATTTCCAGCACAACTTGCCTTCAAAACACTCGACCCTCTGGCCCTCTGGCCCTCTGCATCAACCTCTGCATTGAACTGCGCAACCTGTTTAACATCAAGCCTTTGACTGGTCTCTAAAGAAGTCGTTTTGCCTTTTGCGGGTTGGGAAAGTTCTTCTCCGACACTCTGGGAATCCTTCTTGGCCTCTGGAACTAAATACATCTTCCCCTCTCAGCAAATCGATCTGCCCTCTCTGAAGCTACTGCACAGAGCTCTGCGTTGCTTCACTGGGATAACTCGACCCTCTTGTTGCTGCCTCTCCGAATTTGGAAAACTTTCTTTGGATCACTATCCGTGCCCCTCAATCACTGCTTTGATCTTTGGCTCTCTCCGACATCTGACTACTGCTACTATGGAAATCGATCTGCCAAGGAATCAAACTAATCAACTCGCTCGAGTGATTTCTCCATCACCACATCGATCTCCTTTTATAATCCTCTGTTGGAGCAGCAACGACTAAGATTAAAACATAATCGATGGCTAAGATCATCTTTGGATCAATCAATGTGAGTTTCTAGAGTATTCTCGCATTGAATTAATTAATACTGATTAATTAACCACTTTTCCTAAGTTTAGACTTAGGAAACATTAAAAATTTGGTTAATAATCTAATTAAGTCACTTCTAGGCCGAATTTCTAGAAACGATTTATGGGCTATGGAGATCTCATGTATTCTAGCTTCTACACAAAGTTTCGTGGCTAGAACACATCTTATGCTATAAAAACTAACACTCCCTCTCAGCGAGGAATGTGTTCTAGTGCTGCATATGCTGCCACAATACCTTGTCTTTGCATCATCTTCTATCACATTGCGGATGTCTGGCTGCTGCTGCCCACCAATTACTGCACAACTCTGATATGCACTGCATCTGTGCTACTGCTGACCCTCCTGAACTGCTGCCAACACTGCATCTGCACTGCAACTCTGTTGCTAATGCTACTGCAACATCTGCGACTGAAAAACATCCAAAACACTGAATCAACTGTAATCAATATAATGCATTTGTCACCTGAGACTTTGATTGCTACTAGCCTCTGCATTGCCCACTGAAAACTATGCACTGCTAGCCTGCTATTGACTTTGCACTGTGCCAACTGCACTACTGCCAACTCTACACTGTGCTCCCTAGCATTTGACTGCTACTAGTCTTTGCCACTGTCACTCTGGCATCTGACTGCATCAGTTGTCACTGATCCATCCTGCTACTGAATATTGTGGGTCCCCTTAGCAAGGTATTGATCCAAGAGGTGGATTTCTCAAGGATCCTGCCCATATGTAGTGCTCTGGGGCTACAACACCAAGTCACCCCCCCTCACTCTTGGAGGTATATTGGCGAACGTAATCAAGTCTTCCTCTAGCCTGGAGGAAGGCCCATCGATCTCGGCTGAAGCTGCGTGCTGGTCCTACGTCTCCTCATTGTCCTTGTTCTTGAGAGGACACTGGGTACCATAGTGAACGAGCTCACCACATCTGAAGCACTTGACCTTTGACAGGTCCTTATTCTTCCTCTGCTCCCCCTATCCCTGACTAAGACCCTTAGATGTGAGGGCCACATTCTCCTCCTCCTTTACCATCTTCGATCCGCTATTATTGTTGCTGTTGATGGAGCTCTTTAGAAGAGCTCGCCTCAATTCCTCCTGCTGCAAGTCAACCCACATCTTGTCCCAGTTTGGTAACTTGTCTCTGCCCAATATGCTTTGGATAAAGACTTGCCAATCCTCTAAGACATTGTTGAGTGCCAATCTCACTAGCTCCATTGGTTGCCTCAACAACTGACAACTAGTCCAAGACCTCTTGAATCCTGGTCATTTAGGGGTTTTTATGCCTTCCCCTTTCTGCATCCGAATGAGTTCGAGCTTCTCCTTTAGGTACATCTTCCGTTGCTTCGAAGTACCTTGGTATAACGTGGAGAGAGCATCGCACATCTGTTTGCCCGTTCCCTTGGCCGCTATATGCGTTGCCCCTGGGAATTTCGGTTTGTTGCCCTTGCTGAGCAACGAAATTCCTTTCCTTCATTTTTGAGCTCTCCAGCTTATCAACTGCGCTCTGATACAATGTGAAAATTCCTACACTGGAATCATATTGCAGCAATTGGTATTATTTCTCCTAATTGTTAATTAATTTAACAATTTATTTTCCACAACAAATATTGAGACACACACACAACAACCTTCACAAATAAAATTCTGCGGAAAAATAAGATGCTGGAAGCTGAGAAATGCTAGCACACACACATAAAATATAACACAATTATTTTTGGACAAAAGTCCTCGGAAAAACCCAACTTGGGAAAATCAGTGCAGTAGTGAGGGTTTTAATTATTATGTAGCAATGAAAATCTGAGTACAATCTGGATGCCTGAAACTAGCAATCCTCCGCAAGAAAATCTGGGCAAAATTATTGAAGGGAATTTCCCTTCCTCCATAGGAAATTTCTGGCACAACTCGCCTTCAAAATACTCGGTCCTCTGACCCTCTCCGTCGGCCTCTGCACTGAACTGTGCAACCTGCTTGTCGTCAAGCCTTTGAATGGTCTCTGATGAAGTCGTTTTGCCTTTTGTTGGCTGGGAAAGTTCTTCTCCTGCACTCCGGGACTCCTTCTCGACCTCTGGAAATGAAGACGTCTTCCCCTCTCAGCAAAATGATCTGCCCTCTCTAAAGCTACTGCCCAGAGCTCTGCGCTGCTTGACTGGGAGAACTCGACCCTCTTGTTGTTGCCTCTCTAGATCTGGAAAACTTCCTTCTAATCACTGTCCCTGCCCCTCACTCATTGCTTCGATCTCTGGCTCTCTCCGACCACTGACTGCTGCTACTTTCGAAATCGATTTGCCAAGAAATCGAACTACTAAACTCGCTCAGGTGATTTCTCCATCACCACCTCGATCTCCTCTTATAATCCTCTCTTCGACCACCAACGACCAAGATTAAAACATAATTAATGGCTAGGATCATCTCTGAATCGATCCATGTGAGTTTCTAGACTATTCTCGCCTTGACTTGATTAATACTGATTTATTAACCAATTTTCCTAAGTTTAGACTTAGGAAACATTAAAAAAATTGGTAAATAATCGAACTAAGTCACTTCTAGGCGAAATTTCCAGAAACGATTCCTGGGTTCTGGAGATCTCATGTTTTCTAGCCTCTTCACAAAGTTTCGTGGCTAGAACACATCTGATGCTACAAAAACTAACACACAAGATGTAGCCCTCAGACTTAGTAGAGCCATGCACTGAGTGGAGTCCATATAAATGGTTGTTGGGGATCATGATGATTCCTTTTTGACGCTTCTAAGAGAAATTAAAGACTAAACCCCTATTTTTGTCTCATAATTATTGTGTGATATGTTCCCAAATTGACAAGATTAAGGAAGCACATGACACTGAGAGGTTGCCTAGCAAGCCAAGTGTGGATCCCCCAATTGTGGTGTACCCCATCCAAATAGGACTTCGTTTTACATGGCACTTCGGTTCAACAATAAGGTCTTGAAGAAGTGTGTACAAGATTCTGAATCAATGACCAATATTATGCCCGTTAGGATAATGGAAGGCTTAGGTTGGTGCATAAGCAAAGAATATGATAATGCATACTCCATTGGTTTTGAGAAAGTAGAGATCCATGGGATGATACAAAGAAAAAAGGTGTCTTTAGTGTTGATTTTTCAAGCATCCTCTGAACTGATAATTACTTATGATTTTTCTTAGGTTAATCTTTTCTTGTATTCATATTCATCATAAAGCAATTACACAAAGAATCTCAATGGTAAAACAAAAATCCAATAGGATCATAAAGAGACAGCCAAAGAAGAACACCAAACATTTATCTTGGGAAAACCTACATGTGGGAAAACCCCAACAACCTTTTCTTCATAGAATTTGTTTAGTTCAAGTAGAGATACATTTAAATCTTTCTAGCCAAGTACAAGGTCAAATTGACTAGAAATATTCCTATGGTCAAACCTAGTCAAATTCCCTTATGTCAAGTCAAACTGCTCCACAAGAATTTAGTCAACTCTAAGATAGAAGGATGAAATTTGGCCTTATGTTCTGCCTCATAAATTCGATTGCCTTCCTTACACAAAGATTTGGTCCTATTGGCATTACAGAGGTTTCGTCTTGCTACCATCACAAAGGTTTGGTCTGTTGCCATAACAAATGTTCAGTCTGTTGCCATAACAAATGTTCGGTCTGCTACCATTACAGAGGTTCGCTTTGTTGCCATTACAGAGGTTCGGTCTGCTGCCATCTCAAAGATTCGACCTTCTTGTGATCCAAAAATAATCCTTAGATTCATCTTATATTCTGCCTTAGATTCTTTTTGATCTCTGCCTCAAATAGTCCGAATTCCGCCTGAAAGGTGATTCAAATTCTTGCTCTGAATGAGGAGATTGAATGGCCTATATATAGGCATTTCAAGAGCTTGAATGGGTGTGTCTCTTCACTGGGACTGACTTCATCTTTTGGAGGGTTGACTTGACATTTGGAGCCAAAAATTTAAACTTTAAAATTTTCTCTTTTGAAAAGAGTATTAAGAACACACTTCAAATTTTTTTTTTCTTTTGACACTAGCATGAAGAACATGCTTTACATTTATCATTAAGGGCTAAAATATTAATTATGAATACTGACCTTAGCTACAAAAATTCAACACTCCCTCTTAGCTAGGGAGGTATTCATAATTGTGGAAATTTCTGAATCTTTACACTTTATGCAGAAATTATTACTGTTAATCTGGTAATGCTCCTCCTACTTGGACAAGTTATTAACTAAATAAATTCAAGTTAAAATCAAAGCAAAACACATAACAAATCTCCACCAATTCAGATCTAGAACAAGTTCATGCACACATAGACAAAGTGAGACAGTTATTTCTGGACAAATAGTCCCTGGAAAAACCTAATGCGGGAAAATCAGTCTCTGGCTGCTGGAGGGTTTTATTATTAAGAATTTTCTGAATACAACAAGCCTGGGTTTCAGATCTGGAATACCCGACAGAGAAATACTAGATCTACTGCTTACTGGCTGATCTAGCGCCAAAATAATGACTGATCCACACCCTCAAATGAGATTTACAGAACTCAGCCAAGATTAGGGCCTGAAAACCCCAACGCTGCCCCTGAAATCCTCTGCGTCAGCCTCTGAAGCCCCTCTAACCCTCAGTGCTGCTCCGAAAGGGACTGCTTTAACCCAGACTGGGTGACGCAGTCTCGACGCTGCCCCTTAGGGTCTCTGCGTAACCCTTTGAGGGTTTCTTGCTGAAAATCAAGCTGTCCTTGCTGCTGCTGCTTCCCTTCTCCTCTGCGCTGCCCTTGAGCTGATGTCTGCCTCTTGTGTATTCTAGACCTTGGGATTAGATCATCCCCTTCGCCTAAATTCCCCTCTCTGCAGCTGAAACACTTCTAAGTATTCTTAGCAAACCCTGCCCTAGAATCTCAACTTAGCTTCAGTGCTCTGCCTCTGTGTGTCTTTACAAATGACCCCAACCCTTTCTTTTATACTTTTCTCATAAACAAATCAACGACCATGATCAAATCTTGAATCAATGGCTAAGATTAAAAGAAAGCTTGATCTGTGTGACTTAGAACAATTTCATCACATGTTTAATTAAATTCACTTTAATTATTTAAGTTCCCTAAGTTTTAGCTTAGGAAATACATTAAAATAATTAATTAATTTAATATCTCCTAAACCAGATGAAATTTCCCAAATCAATTTCTGGGTCTTGTAGATGAAGTGTACTCTGGTCCCTCCACAAAATTTGGGAGCTAGAGCACAACTGATGCTACCCCAAATACACAAAATCTCAACGATAATGACTATCTAGATGCTCTCATGTTGACAAATTTCTCTTCGAAAAGGTTATAACAAATCCAATTACCGTAACCTGGTCAACAAATGTGACACATGGTAAAACACGTTACCATAATTTGGTCAACAACTGTGACACATGGTAAATCTTTAGCATCGTTAGTCACCATGATATTGGTCGACGCTTATGACCCATGGTATATGGACTAGTCCTAGTTCACCATCATCCTGGTCAATCTCTTTGACTTGTGGTGAATCCCTAGGGACACACTCAATCCATTTGAGTAATCTGGTCCCAAATCCAAAGGCCACACTCTACTTGAGTAATTTTGGGCTTGATTCTAAATGAGCTCACTCACCTATCTGGAGAGTAATTTGAGATTGATGCTGAAAGACACCCATTGAACTGAGTGATCCTGGGCCTCTAAGATGATTCTTCCTAATTCTTGTCAACATACTTGACACAGGAAGAATGACTATCCTCTTCTGGACCATTATCCCTAATTCCGGTTAATGTATGTGACTCAGGAAGAATCACTATCCTCTGCTTGGACCATTCTTCCTAGTTCTGGTCAACATATGTGACAGAGGAAGAATGACTGTCTTTGATGCTATTACTCTGGACCATTTTCCCTGATCTTGGTCAATCTGACCTAGGGAGAATGACTGTCCTAGATGTTGTAATTTCATCACTCCCTTTTACTGATGAGACACGCTCAAACACTTAAAGCTTGTCCTCGAAATATTCAAACTTCATCCTGGAACAAAGGCTTTGTCAACATTTTGCTTGATTGAAGAATAGTATTGAAGCCATATTGCTCCCTTCTGTACTGTCTCAGTACTAGATCTCACTGTGCTTCGACCTGTCATCATGGTCATCACTTGCACCTGATCATTACAATCTTGCATGTAGCTTTTGAAGCCATCCTGCTTCTCAACTTTCCAACCAAGTTGCAATATACTTGGCTTTAGTAGTACTGAGTGCAATAGATGGTTGCTTCCTGCTCATCCAAGAAATCATCATAGAGTCCAAACTGAAGCAATATCCTGATGAACTCTTTCTGTATTCTACACTCTTTGCCCAATCTGAATCTATGAATCCCTGCAACGGTACTTCACCGTTCAAACCATAATTGGTTGTGCCATAACCAACTATACAATGTTGGTACTCCAACACATGTTAAGCTACATGCAATGTTTTAAAATTGGACTCGGACTCGGACTCAGAATCGACCAAGGGTCAACTTCGACTCAATATCGACTCAGACTAGTTGATTCGAATGACTTGGTATTTGTAAAAAGTACATTAGATATTTAATTTTAATGAAAAATCATATTTTTGAAGATTTTCATTCTTGTTTCGAAACTCAAAGCATTAGAATAATAGAGAGAAGACAATACTTGATCAAAGCATGCTCATGAATATATCTATTATATCAAAAGGACACCCAATGCACTGCCCAATATATGTAATATATATATAGATGAGAACATAAACACACAACCAATGCTGTGTTGGACATTGGTTTCAACGCTCCCCATGTGTTTCGCGACATGGACTAACCACCTCTCGTGGATCCTAACTCTGGCGATTGTAGCGGATACTAACGCCTGCGGGTTTTGGTCTAACGACAATGGTGATTCCAACAAGTGGTATCAGAGCGACAGGTCTCGAGTTCGAAACTCACCCAGCTCGCGTTGGGGGGGAGATTGTTGGACATTGGTTTCAATGCTGCCCATGTGTTTCACGACATGGACTAACCGCCTCTTGTGGATCCTAACTTTGGCGATTGTAGCGGAGACTAACGCCTGTGGGTTTTGGTCTAACGACAATGGTGATTCAACATGCTGCTCCAAAAACCAACTCCTCAATGCTACTCCAAAGATCATCCAAGAACCTCCTTAATGGTGGCTTTTCAACTACTCACAAACTCCTCACAAATGCTCACATAAATGCAATGAGATAGTTGTGAGGAAATATGAGGGGGTTGGGTCACCTTTATAGGTGTGGGAGAATGGTAAAGGGGCTAGGGAATAGTTTAAACAAAAAAGAAATTGATTTCGAGTCCGCCCAACCCGCCTTGTCCCCATTGCTGAGACTGACTGGTTTAAGTCGGGCTTGGTCTATCTGACTGTTCTATTACAAAATCGACCGAATCGGTGACCAACTCGACATGTTTGGTAACAGATCGACTGCCAAACTAGATAATTGACCTAGTCGGTTTAGGGAGGGGTATGGCTCGGTCAACCAGGCTCATTTCGAGTCAGACCGACCTAGTATTAAAATTATGGCTACATGCCTTTTGGCTTAATCATAAAACAATTGAATTACTTCATTGGGTTCCTCATCATGGCTACTTTTTGGCTACACTAACTGGGCACACTTTTTGAAACAAGTTATGATGTAGCAACCCTGGTTACTCCCTTTGCCACTACTACTTTCTAGCATATCCCTTATCTAGCCTGACAATGTCAATGGCAGTTGATCTGCTCCCTCTAAAGCTAAAACAAAGCTTCCTGTCTGCTACGTCTGTTATAGAAGCAATTCTTTCTGCCACAACCGCTCTTTCTGACACATGCAACCTTTTACTTTTGTTAGAGACAAATCATATAAGATCAACCTTGATCCATCAACCCAAAAATACCAAGCTCAACATGTCTTCTTGTGATCCTACAAGGCATTGTTCAATATGAGGCTTCTTCTCGTATACCTCGAAGCCCTGACAATTGGAGCATTGTTTTGTCATGATCCTTTCCTTCTTTCTAGGAGAAACTTCTATTCTCAACTTCTTGCTTTGTACTTTTCTATGCAGCATGCTAGATCTTGTAGATCCATTTGGAAATCACCAAGGTATACTTCAAACTTGCTAATCTGATTTCTCTCTTTGAGCTTGGATCTCATCTAGTACACTATATCTTAGCACAACTCACCGATTTTGAGAAAGTCCTCTTGTTACATGATTTGCTTCGTTCTTCCACATCTGTTATTAGAGTCTAGGCAACCTTTACTATGTCCTTGCAATTCTCATTGGGAGACAATGAAAGAACAATTATAACTAAGCAAAGGATACAAAAACAAGAGATTAACTAATAGTAAAAACAAAAACAATCAAAGAAGAAAGATATAAAATACTTATCTCTTGAGGATTATAGGGAAATGTCAACTCCCTCTTGATCTTAGCCTTCTTGCATCTATCTTGCAACTTCATCATCCTCGTCCAGATCATCAACATTATGTCATTCCTTCCTTGCATGATCTAGGGTTTCTTCCTTTTAGTGGAAATGTCTATCTAAGGTTTTATTTCCAAACCCTAGGACCGCATTAGGGTTTACAAACCCTAATTTTTACAATACCTTTTGCAAGGCACGCTAGAATTTGTCATTTGCACAATTTTCTTTTTCCTATACAAATGTTTGACATTCATTACGTCTTTAAATAATTATCTGGATAGGCAAATGTCAAGATCAAGGATCTTTATCAAATTTGACTTTTTCCAACTTGTGAGTTTATCTTTAATCATAACAAAACACTTCAAGTTATGTTGAACACACATCTTTCTTGAAAGTACTTTTTGTCTCCAAACTTGAAAGAGGACCTGGCCTTTTCTTCATTATAAGCTTGTGGTGCGAACTTGCCCCATCACAGTATGTTTTGATAGTGATCCTTACTTCGAATTCATAATTGAATTGTTAATTTTTCAATGTTTTATGTTGTAACAATCACTTGTAACAATCCTTCTTCCAATAGCAATGAATTATCTAGTATATTTTTCAATCACCTATTGACAGTAAGCAATTGTAGATAGAATATAAAACCATACACACAATAGAAGACAACCAAGAACAATAGAGACACAGGTATTTGGTCAAAGACCACGGAAAAACCACGTAAGGGGGAAAAATCTCTCCAAATTCTTCTTCTATTAGATTATCATCAAATGTTCAATAGAGAGATACATAGTCCAAGTACATCAATAATGAGTCAAAGGTCAAACCTTTGACCAACTAAATCAACCATCCAATATCCAATCAAATATGAGCAAGAAATTCAAATCTCATCAAACCTCAAATCTGTAATTTTTGGTCTAAGTCAACAATAGTCAATGCAAACCTAAGTAGTCAACAATCAACGATCAAAGTGCTCCAAAAAGTTAGGTGAAACTATCAGAGAATGCGACCTTCCTTGCTTGGGAAAAATTGGTCAAAATAGTCCCAAAGATCTACCTACAAATTTCGGTCTTGACTTGCAAAAACATGTAAATTTTTGTAGATGTTCTATGCTTGTGTAATATTCCTAATTTGCGACAGCAAATTGGAATATTCTATTTTGTTTATTTTTCCACCTATAGTTTGTAAGTAAATAAAAAGTGAGTAAAGAGGGTCTAAACTCACTTAAATGAAATAAGACATCCACCTAGTAGCACAACGTTGTGACTTAAGTGGGAGTCAAGGGGGGACCCAACACCACGTGGAGGAGGGGGACTATGAACACTCTAGAAGTTTCTCCAAGCTTCTGCGCAGATAAGGATGAGAATGTGGATAAGGATGAGGATGTGGAGGAGAGAGAGAGGCTACATTTGGTTTTGGAGGGAAACCAACACTATAAAAGATGGAGGAGCCTCCTCATTTGAGGCATGCTTGGATTCTTGGATTATTGATTATTGAGTGAGACATTTGTCTTTCTTTGGCATGCTGGCTGTTTAGCCTGTCTGCTGCACTGTTTAGTGCAACCGAGTGTCTCCGTGCGGAGATCTCACCCTTAGCCCCGGGGGACTTCGAGTGCCTACTCGGGCAAGGTTATTTTCTTAGCATCATCCTCCAGGACAACGTTATTGTTGCAGCAGCGTAAAACTGTGTTGTAGGGTGTTGCCGTGGTGACTTCACGACACCACTTCCTTCTCTTGTTTTTCAGAGGGAGAGCCTCTCTTTCCTTTGGAGGATCGGATTGGAGGACTTGGAGCTGATTTGCATCTCTTGGCACTTGGCCAAAGAGTTTTATCCCACTACTGCGCAGTCCCTCTCAGTATCTGCGTTATTTTCATGGAGGGTTTGCGGGTTGATTTGTGGGGAAGATCTCAAGTGTAAGGATCAGCCTTCCACTTGGAGATCCATTGGAGGAGGTCTACTTCAGTTTGTGCATCATCTTCAACCTTCTCTATTGTGTTCCAGATTGAGTTGCAGCTGCCGCCCAGCAACTCCGACATTTTTGCCATTTTGTGTGTTTCAGCCAATCCCTTGGAGGATTGAGGTATTTTTGTTTGTAAGGGTTAGAGCTTTCTCCCCTATTGTATTTGAGCCATATATTGTCATCAGTTTGCAGCAGTATTCTATCATATACAACATTTTTCTTATTCTGGGGTTTATGCATAAATAGCAGTACTTTTCATGTTTATGTACATGTGTTGTGGAGGCTTGCATTTGTTCTCTTGAGAGGTTGTTTCCTCAAGATTTGTACTCTATTATGCTGCTATACATTATTATTGGCTATATATGCATCTTCTGTCTCACAGCTACTGCAGAAAACGCTGTAGGGTTTCTAGATTATTTTCTTGTCTTGCGGCACCTCTATCTTGAGGGGTTTTCTATGAAAAACTGTTGTTTAACCTTGCTGAAAGCCTATGCCTTGTACTCAAACTCATCCCCTGATTATTCATAGTGCTTTACATCTCATACCTTCAGAAAATACGCTGCCCTTGCTTCAGCAAATTTCTGCATACTCAAAGTCTTGGGAATTCAGGGTTTTTCTTGACTAGTCGGGAAGGAGGAACTGTTTAACATAGCAAAACGTCTTTGTTTGAGCTGAAATTCGACATGGAAGTCCCTCTTGACCTATTCTAACATATTCCAGAACCTTGACCTGTAATTTTACGCAGATTTCCTTATTCACTCATTTTAAGGCCAAAATCCTCACTTTTCCCCACCTTTTTGCCCTTAAAAGCTGAGTAAAGGTTGCTGCTGATATTTATTTTGGTTGCTGAACATTTTCAGAGATATGATATGATCGCTGAAGCCCTCATACCTGAAGAATGCGTTTTTCAGGCATGATCTGTTGAAAATTCCCTTCTGGGATATCACAGCTTGATGCAACTCTACTTTTTATCCCAATATTAGTCAGAAATCACATAAAAAATAAAGTAAAATGCTGATAGAACATACCAGTAGATCGATAGAAGACAAGCTAAAAATATGTGTGTTGGTGCATTACGATGATCAGCAGGATGCTTCAACCAGCAAAGTCTCAATATGGTCAGCCAACCAGCAATGTCACACAACCCTCTAGGCCAGCCAAAATGGTCAACTCAAAACTCAACCCAAAAGTCAACGATCTCAGTCAACAGTGAATGCAAACATCAGCAACAGCTAGGTCAACACAACCAAGTCAAAGTCAACGTCTTGCCTCGGGAATAGTGCCAAAAAATTCGGATTTGAAAGATCGAAATATTGGGAGAGTTTCAGGTCCATTTGACCTTGCGTTGACCAAAGTCAATGCTGGTCAAAGCTGCTGTAGAAACTCTAGGTTGAAAACAGAGAAGAGTTGCTGCTGAAATTTCCCACATGTGGAGAGAAGAGCCTCCAAGGTCATCGAAACAATCAGATGAGGAGAGAGAAATGTGTGAGGATGAGATGAGTGAAAATGTCCTCAAACGTTGACCAATTTATATCTATCAGTGAAGGTGTGTGACACAAATGTTGGGGCACAAAACCTTAAGGCTGACCTACACATATTTTGAATAAATTCAAAATAAATGTTCTGCTCATCGGATTAAGATGTTCTTTACATCGATCTTGCACCTCTCCGAAAGAGGAGTCCAATAAAAATATTGGCATATTCATCTGAGCATCACAACATGGAGTTTGGACCTAGTTCTCCAAAATTAACACTCCCTCTCAACTAGGGAGAACTCCATCCATCAGTGCAATCCAAACATCGTGCATCATCCCACCGTAACTTGCTTTGCTGACTTCTTTATTTCAGAACATAAGTGGGTCAGTCACAAAGACATCATTCCCAGCTGACAGATTCGGCCCAGAGGTCTGAAACCTCTATAGGACTCACAAAGAGTCTCATACCAACCCGAAGTTGGTTTACCTGACCCGAAGTCAGTTGGAGGTCCGAAACCTCACTATACTTGATCCGAGATCAAGTGGTTGGACCGTGCCATCTTAGATAGAGAGTACGACAATCTATGATGCGTCCATCAGTCTTTGCTACTAGTCTCTAGCTTTTCACACCTCATTGGCCAAATGAGAGGTACTTCCCATGAGCCCTGAACTCAATGCGTAGGATGCATACGGGGCACAAATAATGAGAGGTGAACCAACTCAATCATCATAACGGTGGGGCAAAAGAACACCAACAAGGTTTGGCAAGCCTAGCCTTGTGGTTGCTTATAGCTTCGAGAAGCTATCCCCAGAGCTCCCAGAGCTCATCGTCCAATAGGACCCTCAGCATAGGGTCGTTCCACGATACCAAGATTCTCATGGAAGGTTAGGAACTTGAACTTCCCCAGGGGCTTTGTGAGAATATCCACGACCTGCTCATTAGTTCCTATATGATCGAGCCTTATGGCGCCTCGCTGTACCATATCCCGGATAAAGTGGTGCCTGATATCAATATGTTTGGATCGATCGTGCAACACGGGATTCTCAGACAACCGAATCCCACTCTGGTTATCACAGAGTATCACGGTGGTATCTAACACATGCCCGAACAACTCACTGAAGAGCTTTCGCAACCAAACTGCTTCACAACAGGCCATAGACGCTGCAATGTATTCGGCCTCCACGGTGTTCAAAGCCACAAAATTCTGCTTCCTGCTCATCCATGATATCGAAGCAGAATTAAGTGTGAAGCAGCATCCCGATGTGCTCTTACGATCCACTACACTGCCAACCCAATCGGCATCAGTATATCCATGGAGTGTCATGCTCCCGGCAGTGTATCTCGGCCCATGGTTTATCTTGCCCCGAAGATATCTCAATAGATTCTTGGCACCAACCTAGTGAATGTGATGAGGCTCAACCATATGTTGACTCAAAGTGTTCACTACAAAACATACATCCGGACGGGTGTTCACTAAGAACATCAGGGGCCCTACGAGTTGACGATACTCAGTAGGCTCTGCTAGCACGGGCCCAGCAGCGCTGCCACTCAACTTCTTAAAGTTGAGCTCCATTGGGATCGACACGAACTTACAGTCCACCATACCAAATCTTTCCAGAAGCTTCACAATATATTTTCCTTGAGAAAGGAAAATCTCGCCAGGTCTCTGCTAGAACTCTAGGCCTAGGAAGTAGTGTATCAGTCCTAGGTCCTTCATCTCGAACTCAGTAGCGAGCACCCTCTTGCACTGATGAATGAGAGGGTCAACACCTGTCAGGAAAAGGTTGTCCACATACAACACCAGAATGAGAGGCTTTTCTCTATCAACCTTGAAGTAAAGGTTTGGATCAACATTACTACGAGTGAAGCCCAACTTCATCAGGTAGCTATCTATCCTCTCGTACCAAGCTTTGGGTGCTTGCTTCAACCCATAGAGGGCTTTCTTCAACCTGCAGACATGGGTGTCTCGATCCTGGACTTCGTACCCCAAATGTTGCTCCACATACACCTCTTCCTTTATCGCACCATGCAAAAATGCGGTCTTCACATCCATCTGATGAAGACTAGCTGTAAGGGCTATGATAGATCGGATGGTGGTATATCGGGCCACAGGTGCAAATATATCATCATAGTTTATGCCTTCCTTTTGAGAGAAGACATGGGCAACAAATCTTGCCTTGAACTTCTCAGCACTTCCATTAGATCCATGCTTGATCTTGTAGAGCCATTTCAAGGTGACAACTGCTTTGTCCTCCTGTCTTGGAACCACATCCCAGACGTCATTCTTCATTATGGACTCATACTCTTTGTGCATAGCATCCTTCTAGACTTGATGCTTTACGGCTTCCTCGAAAGATCCAGGCTCAGATTGTACAATAGTACTCATGGCTGGTAGATACCCTTGGTATCTATTCGACTTCTTGCTTTCACGGAATGCCCCCCTTGGGGCCATATGTCCCTCGACATCCTCGAGAGTGCCCCTTAGCCATCAAAGGAGGTGGATCAATCGGGTCCATCGGTCCTTCAACATCGAGCATCGTCTCATCCTTCAGTTCTACTTGATTTCCAGGCCTGGCTTCATGATCTTCCTCAAATCTCGGAAGATTGACTACTTTCCTCAAGGAAACATCTTCGTCAAAGGTAACATCTTGGCATATCTCCACTTCCCTTTGACTAGGCATATAGACTCTATAGGCCTTCGAAGTTTCGCTGTAGCCCACAAACATTCCCTTCTTCCCAGAAGCATCCAACTTGCTCCTCTTCTCCTTCGACACATGAAAATAATCTTGACACCCAAAAACTCTAAAATGTGAAACGTCAGGTTTCTTACCAGTGAAAACCTCTTCGGGAGTTTTGGAGTCCAGAGCGAAATGCGGGCATCGGTTTTGTGTGTACACAGCAGTGTTTGCAGCTTCTCCCTATAGAAACTTCGGTAGACCTTGGTCACATAGCATGGCACGGGCAGCTTCGACAATGGTTCTATTCTTTCATTCAACAACACCATTCTGCTCAGGAGTATAGACAGTTGTGGTCTCCTTCTCGATGCTAGCTTCTCTGCAAAAGTTCTTGAACTCGTTCGTCTCATATTCAGTGTCATTATCTGTCCTTAGTATCTTGATCTTCTTTCCTGTTAGATTTTCCACCAAGGCTTTTAAGATACGGAACCACATGAAGCCTTATCCTTCTTTTTCAAGAAGTATATCCAGGTTTTGCGAGAGAAGTCATCTATGAATGTCATATAATAAGAACGTCTTCCCAAGGATGTCACAGGCAGTATCCCAGACAGATCAGAATGTATCAGTTTCTAGACATCAGATGTCTTTGTGACACTTGAGGGGAAAGGTCCCCTTGTATGCTTTCCTTCGGCACAACTCTGACATACACCTTCATGATTATTTGAGAGCTCGGGCATCCGCGTCACCACCTTCCTTGCTTCGGGAAGGGCTTTGTAGTGAAGGTGTCCAAACCTCCGTTGCCATAGTTCAGTCTGTCGGATAGTATCACACATCATCGCTCCCCGAGGACTTCCTCAAACTCGGTAGAGTGTATCAACTCTAAACCCAATCGTGATAGCTTCCTTGAAACTCTTCTTCCAGATATGCAGCTTCCCATCAATGAATGCCACATTGAAACCTTTGTCTTCCATGGTTGAAATAGACACAATGTTGTACATCCTGCAAACGGAGGGCTTGACCTTGAGACAAGTGGAGGGTCACAATCCCTGTCCCTTTCACGGGATATGTGGCATTATCTCCAAGGATAATTTCGAGATTAGTATCGTTCTCAACCATATCAGAAAGTGCTTCCTTGAACCCAGTGATGTGCCTTGAGGCATCACTATCTATCAACCAGACATCCATAGTGTCGGTTGGAGATGCAGCAGAGAGGGCAGATACAAGAATGAATTCATTTCTTTTATCAACAACGTTTGATTCCTCATCCCTGGAATTTCTCGACCTTTTGAAAGGTTGACCATTTCCACTGGAGGGAGCCTTCCTCCTCCCCTTGAACATGTTATTCCTTTGATTTCCATTCCTCGGGTTGTTGTTGTTGTCATCATCATCGGGAGAATCCTTCTTGAAAGGGCATTCTCTAGCATAGTGACCTGGCTTGTGACAAGTGAAACACTTGCCCTTCTTTCCTTGGGTCCCTGCTCTTCCTTTGTTCCTTGGACCACCAAAGTTCTTCTTTCTAGAATGAGCAGCGAAGGCAACATTTCCTTCATTTTCATATTCCTTCATCCTTGTCTCTTCTTGTACGCATCTCGATAGTACTTTGTCAAAGTCAGGTATCACATTGCTATTGAGAATGGTAGTGTTGAACACATGTCATTCGGATGAGAGACCTCCAAGTGCGGTGAGAACCATCTCTCGATTAGCTATTGTCTTCCAAATAGCCAGCAGATTATTCCTGATCTCGGTCAGCTTCAGAAAGTATGATTGAACAGACTCATCTGTAGGAATTTACAGGGTAAGTTCCGTAGATCAAGAACCAAAGGTCACCGCTCACAAACAGATCACAAATCAGTACACCAGTATAATCACGTGGTTAAAATCCTCAAAGAGGGAAACAGTCCACCCCCCAAGTCAATGCAGCCACTTCAGGGAATTTATTAATATAAAAAGAAAAGTTACATATGTTTCTCTCATAAACGGTTACCGGACAAATGACCCTCCATGCTCTTTAAATAGAGATCATGGACCAATCGGGTGTTAAGCCACGGATCAAGTGTCGTTAATACCGAGGTGAGAGATAACCGTCAGATCACTACAAATCATGATCGTCGGATTATAAGTTACAAATGTACATGGTAAAGAAACACACTTTACCTAACTCTACACTAGACTAAGTTATTCTTAACTATTTCCTATGTGTCGGAATATCCTAACATCCCCCCTTAAGAACAACTTGGGATAGGATTGAAGGATTTACAAAGGTGACACAAAAGGAGCCTATTTCCTATGTGTCGAAATATCTTAACATCCCCCCTTAAGAACAAATTGGGATAGGATTGAAGGATTTACAAAAGTGACACAATAGGAGAAAGAAGGAGGCATTAGAGCCTATCCCCCCTTAATGACAACTTTCCTTAACTCCAAGCATGGATCGAAGTTTGGTAAACTTCGCTTCTGTGAGAGCCTTCGTAAAGATATCGGCTACTTGATCATTGGTCGGACAATACTGCACTTCAAGAACACGATCATGAATGAGCTTTCTGATGAAGTGCATGTGGAGTTCAATGTGTTTCATACGCTGATGCTGAACTGGATCTTTACGTAGCTGAATGGCTCTCTGATTATCACACCAAAGTGTAGTTGGATGTCGCTGATGAAGACCAAATTCAGAGAGGATCTGACGAAGCCACATGGTTTCCTTGCTGGCTTCAACTGCACCATGATACTCTGCTTCTGCTGAATAAAGGTAGATGGCACTTTGTTTCTTACAAGACCAAGTAATAGGTCCTAAACCAAGAGTGACTACATATCTTGTAGTGGACTTCCGATCATCAAGGTCACCAGCCCAATCATAATCAGTGAAACCAATCAACAAGGGAGATGCTCCTGCACTGTAATGAATCCCGAACTGAACTGTACCTCGAATATATCGAAGTATTCTTTTAGCTGCTTTCCAATGACTTTCATGAGGTTGGTGCATAAACCGAGCGACAAGACCAACAACAAAGGAAAGGTCAGGACGAGTATGGGTTAGATACAAATGTTTACCAACAAGTTGACGGTATAAGGTAGCATCAACTTCAGGGGTAGTATAGTTGACTGAAAGCTTGACTCCAGACTGAAAGGGAGAAGGGGCAGGCTTATAGTCTTCCATGTGAAAGTGGTGTAGAATATCACAGGCATACTTGGACTGAGAGAGGGTAATGCCTTCCTTGGATTGCAAGACTTGAAGACCAAGGAAATAATGCAAGTGTCCTAAGTTTGTCATTTCAAGCTTATTTTTGAGGCTAGACTTCATATGGTTTATATGGTTTGGATCACTACCAGTAAGGATAAGACCATCAACATAAAGAACAAGGATGGTGAAGGAATTACCCACCTTCTTGGTGTAGACAGTGTTGTCAGAATGACACTTAGAAAACCCATTATCTAAGAGAAATCTATCCGTTTTGGCATACCAAGCCCGAGGAGCTTGTTTGAGACCATAGAGAGACTTCCTAAGGCGACAAACAAGGCTGGAGTCTTTTTGGATAAAGCCAGGGGGTTGTTCCATGTATATTTCTTCATGCAAATATCCATGTAAGAAAGCGGATTTAACATGCATCTGATGGACTTCCCATTTAAAGGAGGCAGCAAGGAAGATAGAATTCTTTTTGGCAACAGGGGAGAAGGTTTCAGTATAGTCAATGCCTTCAACTTGTGAAAAACCTTTAGTGACAAGATGAGCTTTATGTGTATCCACTTTTCCATCTGGTCCAAACTTTGTTTTGTAAAGCCATCTGCATCTGACAAGTTTTCTTCCTTTTGGAAGAGGAACAAGATCCCAAGTATTGTTTGCCAATAAGGAACGATACTCTTCATTCATAGCTTCATCCCAATCTAGATGACCGGAGGCTTCTTCAAAGGTTTCTGGATCAAGTTTTTTTGGAACTTGAGCCAATAAGGAAGAGGCTCTTTCGAACTGAGAACGTGTACGTCGTCGATCGGCAGGGTCACCTGCAAGAGAAACTGTTGCATCCCGAGTAGAGCTGATCCATCTTGGAAGTGGTGGAGTATAAGGAACAATTTCACGAGTTGGAGGAGGATTGTCATCCTCACTGTCATCATCTGAACTAGAAGGAATGCTATTAAAAATAGAAGAGAGAGAGAGAGGTGGCACATATGCCGAATCAGGCTCGCAGGCCGATATATTTTCATCAAACTTTACATCTCTTCTAATGATTATATTTTTGGATTTTGGTTGAAGAAGTCTATATCCTTTGACATCTTCATAATATCCAACAAAAATACATTTTTCACTCTTAGGTTCTAAGGCTTTATGTTTCGCATCTGGAATATGGGCCCAAGCATCACTTCCAAAAACACGAAAGTGACTTACATTTGGTTTGATTGAGCTCCAAGCTTCTTCTGGATTTTTTAAAACTTTAGTAGGAGTGCGATTTACTATGTAATTTGCATAGTTAATGGTTTCTGCCCAAAAATTGAGACCAAGTCCTTTAGATTGAAGCATACAATTAGCCATTTCTTTTAATGTGCGATTCTTCCTTTCAGCTACACCATTTTGTTGTGGAGTATATGGAACAACATGTTGCAATTGAATGCAATGCTCAGTGCAGAAGTTGATAAATTTGTTGTTAATATATGCTCCGCCATTTTCTGATCTTAACTTAAGAATTTGATGTCTAGATTGTTTCTCAACAAAGGCCTTAAATGTCAAGAACATGTTAAAAACTTCACTCTTGAGTTTTAAGAAATATACACAAGTGCGTCTGGAAAAATCATCAATGAAAGTTAAGAAGTACTTGCAACCAGAGAAAGAAACAACAGTAAGTGGACCACATAAATCACTGTGCACAAGCTGCAAAGGGGCTGAAGCGTGCGAAGAGGCATGTTTGTCAAAACTATCCCGATGATGTTTTCCGAGTACACATTCGGAGCAAACACCATCTTGGCAAGATACCATAGGAAGGCCCGTCACCATAGGAAGGCTCCGATACCATAGGAAGGCCTGTCACCATATTTTCCTTACATAGAGTTTGAAGAGAGCGATAGTTTAAGTGACCAAATCGCTCATGCCAAAGTTTGCTCACATCATCATTATGAGCAACAAAAATAGAGGGAAGAGATGATGACCCAAAGTTGTCAAACTTATACAACCTTGTGGAATCATCAGCAATGCTAGTAGCTAAAATATATTTAGGATCTTTGAGGTCCTTGATTACAACATCATGAGGTGAGAATTCTACTATTTTCCCTTCACTTGAATGAGTTATTTGATAAACAGATAGAAGGTTGCATGACAAGGGAGGAACACATAGTACATCATTAAACTGACCATTATGTAGATGAATGGTTCCAGATCCAACAACACTAAGAGATCTATCGTCACTAACATAAATATGTTTGGTGTTACAATCATTTAAAGAAGAAAACATGGATTTATTTTTAGCCATGTGGTAAGAAGCTCTAGAATCAATGAGCCACTCATGAGAAGGAGAAGAAGAAGATACATTTAATGCATAACCAGATCTTGATGCGTGACAACCACAAACAGAAAGTGCCATGCCTGAAGATGAAGGTGAAGAGTGCTCCAAATTGATGTTGTGCTTCTTCATTGCTGCTTCTAAGGCTTCCATCTTCTTAAAACATTTGGACTCTATATGGCCATCCCAATTGCAAAAGTTGTAATGTCTATCTGTCTTCTTCCCTTTGTTTTGATTTGCCTTATTATTTTGGTGATTTGATTTTTCAGTTTGCGGCTGAAATTGCTTAGGGCCCTTGTTTGGTTTAGGACCATGTTTTTTAGGATACTGCTTCTTGAGATTCTTTTGATATGGTTGTTGTTGGGCTGCTAAGGCTTTCTTAGAAGCATTTCCAGTTGTGATAAGACCAAGGTGTAAAATTTTTTCTTGTTCTCTTATCAAAGAATCACAAAAGGCATCAAAGGAGAGATTCTTGTAGGTGGTTACTGAAGAAATGATGGCTTCTTTGGTGGAATGGAAGGCGAAAATAAATACAGAGTATGCAGGACCAAGCTTAGCAAGAATGCAATATATGAGGCTACCATCGTCCTTTGTGATCTTACAACCTTCTAAAAGAATTCTGAGGGTCTTAAATTTGGACAAAAAATCTTCAATGGAGGAGAAATTATTGGGGTTCAAAGTAAGCAACTCATTTTCAAGCTGGTGGGCTCGGATTTGATTTTGAATGCCAAAAACAATTTTTAGCTTTTCCAGGGCCTCATCAGGGGTGTCAATGTCAAGAATATGAAATCAAAGATCTTGAGCAATGGACATTCCTATCAACCCTCGTTCTTGATTTTGTTTATTTTCCCATTTAGCAGCTTTATCATCATCGAAAGGTTTAGTTTCTTGTCTCGTGGCTATTCTATAAAGCCCTTTACTTCTAAGTATATCTACCATGTGAGGTAGCCATTGGAAATAATTGGTGTTGTTAAGAATAACTGGGTATGCACTTTCCATTTAAAAAAAAAACTGAAGCTGAGGAAAGCTGAAACTAACTACTCCAATAGAAAGATCTTGAAAAATTAGGCTGTTAAAAAAAAAACGGCTCAAAAAACGGCTTTCGGATGAAGAAGTTATGCCTTTTGAAAAATCTGAGTTGTAGATGTCGAATAGTTACGGGAACGGGATGAAGTGCGGCTTTTTAAAAAAAATTCCGCCCCTTTGAACAAAAACTTTTTACAAAAGAAGCTTGAGAAGGAGACTTGAACCCAAGACCTCTATTCTCATAAACTAACCCCTCACCAAGTGAGATAGTAAAAGGATCACGTTATTGTATGAAAGGAGGAAGGGTTTTTTTTTTTTTTTGGTAACTCTTCGTTGTGCGTGCCTTTCCTGCACAAAAAAACACAAAAATCGAGCCAAAAAAAAAAAAAAATGGAATGCAAAGCCTTACGGCAGATTGTTAGATTTTCGGTTAGCCTTTCCAACAACTATCACTTTTTTCACTATCTCTGATTTCCCGAGATCGCACAAAGACGTGGGGAAAAAGCATACTTAGCAAAAAAATCCCTTTTGCCTGTTTCTGATTTGTCGTGATCGCACGGAGCACACAGCAAAGAGCTTACACAGAGAAGAGGGTATAGATTCGCCAAGTAAATAAAACCTTAATGCCGAAAAAAAAAAAAAAAACAAAAAGTGAAATAAGCAGAACCATTAACAAATATAACTGCAAAATGGATGCTTTATACCTCCAGATCTAAACTAAAATAACTTGGGCAGTCGAAAACCTTTTCGCATGAGACGAAAGGCGTTCCTCACTGTAATAGACGCTCCGGACACAATCGAGCAGTTCTCCAAGCCCAAAAATGTTCAAAAATAGTAGATCTACAAAATGGCATTCGCATGTAGTCAAACCGGCTTCGGATTTTGATCAACAACGGACGCGGCTCTCAAAATAGCTCTGATACCATGTAGGAATTTACAGGGTAAGTTTCGTAGATCAAGAATCAAAGGTCACCGCTCACAAACAGATCACAAATCAGTACACCAGTATAATCACGTGGTTAAAACCCTCAAAGAGAGAAACAATCCACGCCCTGAGCTAACGCGGCCACTTCAGGGAATTTATTAATATAAAAAGAAAAGTTACATATGTTTCTCTCATAAACGGTTACCGGACAAATGACCCTCCATGCTCTTTAAATAGAGATCATGGACCAATCAGGTGTTAAGCCACGTATCAAGCGCCGTTAATACCGAGGTGAGAGATAACCGTTGGATCACTACAAATTGTGACCGTCGGATTATAAGTTACAAATGTACATGGTAAAGAAACACACTTTACCTAGCTCTACACCAGACTAAGTTATTCTTAACTATTTCCTATGTGTCGGAATATCCTAACATCATCCCTGCCGTTCTTCAGATTCTTCAATTGATTCTTGAAGAATAGGACTTGATTCGCATTGTTGGCCTTGAACATGTTGACCAACTTATCATACACCTCTTTGGATGTGCCCAACTAAGAGATGTAGGCTACCAGACTCTTATGAATTGAGTCCTTGATCATTAACTTTGCTTTGATTCCCCCTTTTTATACTTTGTTTTGGCAGCAACAGTTGCAGTGGATGGAGGCTCTTGGATTTTACCCTGCACATAGTTCATGACATCTTGGTCTTCCAAATTAAGATCCAATGTCATCTTCCAAGCATGGAAGTCATCCTTCCCAGTCAATTTGTCATCAACCTTAAAGCCATTGTAGTTTGAGGAACCCATCCTGTTCTTCGGTGATTGCTACAAACTAGTGCTTTGTCTTCACCTCAGCTCTGATATCGTGTAAATTTTTGTAGATGTTCTATGCTTGATGCAACTTTACTTTTTATCCCAATATCAGTCATCAATCACATAAACAACAAAGTAAAGTGCTAATAGAACATACCAGTAGATCGACAGAAGACAAGCCAAAGATATATGTGTGTTGGTGCGTTACGACGATTAGCAGGATGCTTCAACCAACAAATTCTCAATATGGTGAGCCAACCAGCAATGTCACACAACCCTCTAGGACATCCAGAGTGGTCAACTCAAAATTCAACCCAAAAGTCAACGGTCAATGCAAACAGCAACAACAACTAGGTCAACACAACCAAGTCAAAGTCAACGTCTTTCCTTGGGAATAGTGCCAACATTTGCGGATTTGAAAGATCGAAAATATGGGAGAGTTTCAGGTCCATTTGACCTTGCGTTGACCAAAGTCAACATTGGTGAAAGATGTTGCAGAAACCCTAGGCCGAAAACAAAAAAAAGCTATTGCTGAAATTTCCCACGTGTGGAGAGAAGAGCCTCCAGGGTCATCGAACCAATCAGATGAGGAGAGAGAAATGTGTGAGGATGACATGAGTGAAAATGTCCTCTAACGTTGACCAATTTATATCCATCAGTGAAGGTGTGTGACACAATCGCTGGGGAACAAAACCTTAAGGCCGACCTGCACATATTTTGAATAAATTCAAAATAAATGTTCTGCTCATCGGATTAAGATAATCTTTAGATCGATCTTGCACCTCTCCAAAAGAGGAGTCCAATAAAAATATTGGCATCTTCATCTGAGCATCACAACATGGGGTTTGGACCTAGTTGTCCTAAATTAACAAAACCCTAGCCCAGAAACTGTAGTCAACGCTGGTCAAAGTGCACAATTTTTTTTTGGTCAATGTCCCAGTGAACTCAACCTTCATAACAGATCTAAAAATCGGTCAAACGATGGAAAATTCTCATAGGTCATCGTCGATCAAACAATCCCTAAAACAAAATTTAATGCTGGTCAATAGAAAACACTCTCTATCCTTCGCACATGTGAGCTCAGACACTGCAATTTTAAGACTTGTACAAACCAATCAAATGAAGAGATGATGTGATGTGTGATGCCTCTAAGTGATGTGACCTTAGGTGTATTTATATGTGGTTGATGAGGTTGAATTTCTTGTTCCAGGTCGACTTGTACTTTTTGTGCTGTCATGGTTCCACATCAAAAATAATATTTTTCCTTGAGAACCTTAAATTTTTCCAAGGGTTAGTAGGGTCTCCTGAAAGTGAGAAGCGTTTCCGCAAGGAGGGAATTTCTCCCCGAGATGCCAAATTTCAACACTCCCTCTTACCTAGGGAGGAATTTCCGACCACATCGTAAGTCTCCTCTCAGATGTCTCGACATCATCATCGCTGTATCATATCATATCTCATCCCCACTCATCTTTGCACATCTGTTGAACATTCTCGATCTAATGAAGAAGAATCATGATAGGGGAGATAGGTTTGCCACCCTATATCCAAGGACAATAGGCGAGATACCACTTACCATGAGAGGTAAGGATCACAACCATCCTATTTGTCTAGTGACAATAGGAGAGATACAACTTACCATAAGAGGTAAGGATCACAACCATCTTATTGTTCGCTGATCTTCCCACATTGACCCTCAAGAGTCAGGTGGTAGAACACCTACATTCTCTACCTTGGGGGAGAGACCTAACATACCAGTGGTAAGAATCGCACACACCCAAGTCTCCTCACCCATTGACCAAATGTGTGGCAATCCCAACAAGCCCAACTTGTGGGTAGGATGCATAATGGGTATACTCTGTGTTAATTTTTTAGGGCTTGATTGTTCTTTGCTGTAGTTAATTGCATTTTCTAACCTTTTCAATATTTTCATATAACATTCACCCCATAACATCATTTCATCATTCGCAATTATTGAGAGAACAATAACATCATCAATGCAATGAAACATTAAGGAACAACAAAAGAAAATCATACACAATAGAGGGACCAAGATTTAGGTCAGAGACCAGGGAAAAACCACATAGGGGAGAAACCCAACCAGATTCTTCTTCTATTAGATATTCGTCAATTGTTTAGATGAGATACAAAGTACAATGAGAATGAGATACAACAATCACATTTAACAAAGTTAGTTCACATCTAGGTTAGTCCAAGAGCGTCGCTGTCATATTGCTGTGTTGTCGCTGCGACAAACAACCTCCAAAATTTTTCCTACACCTGAATTTTGGAGCCTATTGTGGATCTTGCGATCTCTCGTTCCATAGTCACTTCATGGTCGATTGATGCTTTGTTAAGTGTTTGAGCCTTCTTCTCAGATTGTAAATGTCAAAGTTATTCACTCACACATGTTTCGTCTTTGATGAATTCACAAACACACATCCTTCTATGCAAGCTCAGATATGCGTTGCGCAACCCTTGAAGGTAAGGCTTGCACAATCACTAGTTACAGTGACTGTGCAATCGATAAGCATAGTGTCCTGTACAAGGAATGTTGACAGTTAGTGCACACTCTCCATTGACAGTCTTCCTCACTTCGATTGCAATTATACTTCTATTTCGGTGAGTTTTCTGAACTGTCGCTTTGGCGCACCTTTGTTTTCACAAGTATCGCTTTCAGGTTTGCGACTATCGTTTTTGCTTGCTTTCATTTTAATAAATGTCGTTTTCATGTTATCTTCGCTCTTCCATGTGTCGCTTTCACTTTCTTTAAGCCTTTGCAAGTGTCATTTGCACTTTTCACTTAATTTCGCTAGTGTCGTCTTGTGGTAAGGGAAGTGTCGCGTGCAGTCAAAGGAAGTAATTTGTACATTCTTGAAGGGTAGTTTTGATGCATTCTTCTGCACCACTGTTTTCTATCAATCATACAAACATGCATTAGATACCCAAGTCATTAGCACTGTTTCACTAGTGTCATCACTTGTGTCGCAAAGTGCATCTCAAGTGTCACACTTGGAGGAAATTATTGTAATATTGTCATTTCAACAGGAACATGCTGATTGTGGGTGGTAAATACTTCCATGTTGAGTGGTTGATGGTCTATAAGTGTGTGATCATGTTCAAGTCATGTTCTGGTTCTATCACTCGCCTCTAGGATCCCTCACTTAGCCATTTTCTGCAATTGATCCTTCTCTAGTCAACCACCTCCCAAACTGTGACCCTGAACTTTGCGTTGCGTAGACTCAGGCCACAATAAGCCTGTCCTGCCCTCAAGAACTGCGCATTGCACAATCTTAGCCTCAACAATGCTCAAGGGTTGCCTCTTGCTCCTTTGAAATGTGCAATCTTGCCTCCCAGTTAGCGTCTTTATGCGCATTGCGCAGTTGCAAGCAACAGTCTATCTCCCTGTCTCCCTGAACTGCACAACTGTGCAATCCACTGACTCTCTCTCTCTCTCTTAAAGTGGGAAAGCCTTCCTCACTATGACCCTTAACTGTGCAGTCTTGCTTCCTAGGCCTCCCGTGGTTGCATATTGTGCAATTGTAGTCATCAGTCCCTCATCCCCGTCCTCTAGAAATGCGCACTGCACAATCCCTAAGCCTTCCTCCCTGTCCAGTACTTAGTTCCAGGTCAAGTAGTGGATTTCATGAAGAGAGTTAGACTAGGAGATTTCTGGATTGATGTCGTCTTGTCATGAGTAGATTTCACTTGTAGGTACTCTATCTTGACATGGCAAGATGATTGCTTAAAGAGGAGGAGAAGGAGACTATGCTACAAGACACTTGGGAATCTGTGAAGACAGGATGATCACTGAACAAGAAGATGAAGGGACGCTATCTTATGACAGAGGATCAAAGATCAAGATCAGATGGAGACTCCATATCAGTGAGCCCCTTTGAGGATGAAGATGAAGGAAATGCAAGACCTTCCACGAAGACATGAAGGAAGCAACAAAAAAAGAAACTTGGCTTGGACATATCATCTTGAAGATCCGACTCATATTTTGCCAAGTTATGGCTTATACAAGTGTCATCACAATCTCATACCTATCAATGATTCTTTCCACATGATGTGGGGTGTAATTGTGTAATTTCCCAAAATGAGAAAATATAAAATGTGTGGAAGACCAAGGCTTCCACATGGAATATGAATAGTCACTAGAAAGTTATAGAGTCGTATAGAAGCTTAAGGGTCATGTAAGAATTCAAAAAGTCATAGTAGAAGCTCAAGAGTCATGAGGGAGGTCAAGAGTCACATGGGAGTTGGAGAGTCACCTCATTTGTTATAAATACACCCTTATAACTCAAGCAAAGGGCTTTTGGAGTCATAGACTTTGGAGAGCTGGCCTTGGCTTCTCTAACTTGGCATGGCAGAAAAGATCATCCTTTGGAGAAGCAAGGAGTGACTTAATGTTCCACTATTGGAGCTAGTGTCTCACCATTGTAACTGTGTACTTGGATCTTTCAATTGATAATCAGAAGCTTGCTGAGGTAACACATTTTCATGCATGTATCATGAATATTGTAAGACTATTCTTTAGATGTTTGCGGTATATGTTTTATTCATATGTACTAAGGAAATTGAACTACTTAATTTCCCCTAATACTTATCTTGTTGAATGTGTGTTGTATTTGCTTTAATGTTCGTTGTGTCTATGTGAACTATTTTGCTAGATAACTAACAAATCTTTCCTTTCTCTTGTCTGCCTCTCCTAGGATAGTACTATTACTTTCCTCCTAGAGACTCACTTTCGTCTCCCCTTTTGTGAAAGTCTCCATTTACGCATTATAATGGGTGTTTCATAGTGTCAACTTACTTGTTGATTTTAAAGGATATGTGTGGAATCTCTTATGTTATTTATGGCAGCCAAGACAAACCTTAGAGTTATGGTTGCCACACTGATACTACGAATGGGGCTCCTACTCCATATGGTGTTGGGGCTAATTGGGACTTCACATCGGGGAGACCCTCTTAGTTGGCGGATTTCCATCACCATCAACAGTTGTTGCTGGAAGGAGGGCCAGATGATAAGCTGTTCCCATTGAGTCTGTTTTGAATCTCTTATCATGAATGGCTTTTTCCCAAATCATAATCTTGAAGTGTTTTTCTAATATATCAAATCTTTCAATCACCGTGGGATTAATTGATGACTTGTCTGATTTGAAGTTTGATGGTGAGGGTGAAACAGTTATAGCCCAACATATATCTTTGTTTCTCGAATTTTGTGACTATTATGAAATCAATTGTGAAGATGTTGCTAGTAAATTGTTCACCCTCACTCTTGAAGGTCGAGTTAAAATGGCGTCAGACTTTACCTGTTGCTTCCATTCCTTTGTTCGAACAACTTGCTATGGAGCTTCATCAAGCCTTTGACAGTTATGACTATCAAGATGTTTGTAAAAGGATTGATTTGCTTAGAATTAAACTTGGTGAATTTGTAGAGGGTTTTCTTCATCGATTTCTTCAGCTTTGCTATGAATTCCCCAAGGGAGTGATTGATTCAAATTTCATCATGGAGAAATTTCAGAGTCTAATTCTGCTCACCTTGAGATCTTTTGAATCCAAACCCTTAGATGATTCTCCTTCCCAACTTATGCTGGTCATGACACACCCCAAATTTCTGAGGAGCAAGTCCTCCTCTCTCGGTACCAATTTGGGTCCCTCCTTGTGATGATGTTAAAATTTGGAACCCAGATCTCGAACCTAGATTTGTGTATTCAATTTTTTTTTTAAATAATAAAACCCTCCAGCGGCCAGAGACCGGTTTTCCCGCATTGGATTTTTTCGGGGACTATTTGTCGAGAAATAACTGTGTCACTTTGTCAATGTGTGCATGAACTTGTTCCAGATCTAGATTGGTGGAGATCTGTTATGTGTTTTGCTTCGATTTTAACTTGAATTTATTCAGTTAATACCCTATCTAAAGTAGGAGGAGCATAACCAGATTAACAGTGATAATTTCTGCATAAAGTGTAAAGATTCAAAAATTTCCACATTTAACTCTAGGCAGATTGACTCTTTTACAATAATGACTCTTATACAATTTTACAATGAAGATTTTTACAATACTGACTTTTGATATGACCTAATACTTGACTTGACACTGCTTCTTTGAACACTTGCAATTGCCGAGGTATTGTTTTGCTTGCTTCAAGTAATGGTACTTTGGCGTTGCATTGTCCTTCTAGTATGTGTCTGAGTTGTCCTATTGTGTCCTCCTTCCTGCATGTGCATTAATGAACAAGACCAAAACAAGGTAAAGCTCGAGAATGGTTAAAGCTAGTTATTACAACACATCTTTCTACTAATAAGCAAGACCTTTAGTTCATTGTGCAAACTTTTCAAGTTGTTATCTTTACTCTTGAACATTCCTCTATATTGCTTTTAATTGATCGCATCTTTGTGTTTGTAGGTCGGGATTAGTTATTGTGGCTACATTGGAAATTTCACTTCACGTAGCGCTGACCTTCTAGCCATTTAGGTTAGGAGTAGGTTTAGGTGCATATAACTCTCTAGTTGCATTGCATGATACTCCATTTTACCCTTATTCAAGTCTCTACAGTTTTTTTGTGTGCTTTTTTTGTTGCACATGTTCCTTTTCAGTTAAGGTTACTTTTGCTCTGCTTTTGTTTTTGTCTTCCTATTATGCCTTGTCTTTTCTTTCTTTCTTTTATTGAATAAAACTCTTCATGAAAATGCTCTTGTTTGGCCCAATAGACAATGTGGCGAAACTTGAAAATGGAAATTGTGATGACGAACAACATTTGGCTAATCTGTACTCCTCTTCTTTGTCTTTGTTTACATTTATTTAAAGACGATGGTGTCTGAATGGAAAATACGATTCGTTCCGGACAGAAAGCCTTTGGTCGAATTATGAAGCCCGTATCTTTATTAGAACCCTCATTTTGACCCAACCTTGTATTGAATGGTGTTTCAATACATCCACTCAACCTAGTAGAGAAGGGAAAGGAGAAAACTTTAACTTCAATTATCTTTCAAATCCCTTAAACAAGTAAACCTCTCTTGGTCTAAAATGAGTCGAGATCCTTCTTCCACCCATACTACAAATATTCAATAAATGCTTCAAGCATATCTTTAAGAAAATAAAATAATGGGCGAAGAAGAGAAAGGCTTCTTGCGTAGAGAGGTGAAGCAAGCAACTTCGCCGATGTACTGAACATGCCTGTTGGTAGCGAAGCAATGTTTGTCTCCTTGAGGTGACTCTGCTGGGGTACTATTCAGGCTCGTTGGCAGCGGGGCAATATCGGGGAATGTGCTTAAAAAGCTCGGTGTACTTATTATCCTTCTCCCCTATCAAATAGGTTGAGGTATGACTTGTCTTATGTTGATGTGCTTGAAGTTGAGTAAGGAATAGAAGGGATTATATCTTAACTAGGATAAGTGGCAAAGTGGGGCCAATCTACATGGCGAATCAATACTTCTTGAAACTCTGAGACCTTGCACTTAAAGATAAGACCTAAACAGAGAAGCTAGAGTTCTACCAGTGTGTCACCAAGCGTTGTCGTTGTGACAAAAACCCTCCAAAATTTGGCCTACAACTGAATTTTGGAGCCTACTATGGATCTTGCGATCTGTCATTCCATAGTCAGTGCATGGTCAATAGATGCTTTGTCAAGTGTTTGAGCCTTCTTAGATTGTAAATGTCAAAGTCACTTGCTCACACATGATCTGTCTTTGATGAATTCACAAACACATATCTTTCTATGCAAGCTTAGATATGCATTACACAACTCTTGAAGGTAAGGCTCGCACAATCACTAGTGACAATGACTGTGAAATCCATAAGCATAGTGTACTGCACAATGGATGTTGACAGCCAGTGCACACTCTCCATTGACAGTCTTCCTCACTTTGATTGCAATTGTACTTCTATTTCAGTGAGTTTTCTCAACTGTCACTTTGGCACACATTTGTTTTCGCAAGTGTCGCTTTCATGTGTGCGACTGTTGGTTTTTGCTTGCTCTCTTGTTATCTTCACTCTGGCATGTGTAGCTTTCACTTTCTTTAAGCCTTTGCAAGTGTTGCTTCAACTTTTCTCTTACTTTCGCAAGTGTCGTTGTGTGGTTACGAAAGTGTCGCATCTAGTCAAAGGGAGTCATTTGTTCATTCTTGAAGGGTTGTTTTGATGCATTCTCCTGCACTATTGTGTTCTATCCATCATACAAACATGCATTAGATACATTCGCCAAGTCTTGAGCACTATTTCACTTGTGTCGTAAAGTGCATCTTAAGTGTCGTACTTGGAGGAAAGTATTGTATTGTTATTGTTTCAACATGAATATGTTGATTGTGGGTGGTAAATGCTTCCATGTCGAGTGGTTGATTGTCTATAAGTGTGTGATCATGTTCAAGTCATGTTCTAGTTCCCATCTCTCGCCTCTTGCATCCCACAGTTAGTCATTTCTTGCAATTGATCCTTATTTGGTCAACCTCCTCCCATACTATGTCCCTGAACTGCGCATTTTTGAGATTTTGCGTAGCATTGGATGGGCTCTAGCTCTGAAAATTTGTGGAGGGGCTAGGACACATGAAATCTCCTAGACCCAGAAATCGTTTGGAGAAATTCCACCCAGTGTAAAAGTTATTCAATTTTTTTTTTTTTAATGGGGACCCTAAGTCTAACTTAGGGAAATTAAAAAATTAAAGTGAATTAATTTACACGTGGGTGAGAATGTTCTAAGTGACATGGATCAAGCTTTTTCTAATCTAAGCCGTTGATTAGAGATTTCTATCGCAGCCATTGATTTCTCAAGGAGAAAAGTATTAAAGGAAGGCTTGGGGTCAGTTGGAGAACACACACAAAGCAGTAGCACTTGAGCTAAGTCGAAATTCTGGGGTGCAGTTTGCTAAGAATTTTCGAGTGAGCTTGCAGTGTTAGTGAGGGGCAGATCGACAAGGGATATTCAGATTCGAGGCTGAGGATACACAAGCAGAGAGGCTGAACTGTACCAAGTAGCGCAGAGGCCAGCAGGAGGGACGCAACCTAGCTAGGCTGACGCAAAGACAACGCAGGGGCTGACGCAGAGGCAACGCTGAGCCCTTTAGGGTGATGCAGGTTCAACGTGAGGCTTTAGGGGATGACGCAAAGGTTGGAGAGACAACGCTGGGGTTCCAGTGAGCCAGAAAGGGCTCGTATTCAGTAATTCCCTTGAGGGTTTGAATCAACCATATTTTCTATCTTCGAGTGATAAGGTACAACTGCTGTGAAATTCTCTGTTGGGAAAACCACTACTGGTGCCCATGATGTATTTAGATTCTGCTTAATAATAAGACCCTCAAAGAGTTGCTGCATCGGTTTTTCTGCATTGGGTTTTTCCGGGGACATTTATGAGAAAAATCATGTGTCCTTTGTCATATGTGCGCTATGTTTCAGTAAATGATCTGTATGTATGTGTAGGCTGCAGTTTTGTTTAGTTTGATGTTTTTTTGAATATTTCAGTTAAATAACTTGTTAAATAATAAAACAAGTAGAAGTAAATCACGATACTGCAGTAGGGTTTCTGTATTTAGAAATTTTCACATGGTATCAGAGCTTTGCATATCAACTTCAAGCTGAAGCCATTAGCAAAGGGCTGAAGATTTTGCTGCAGGAGGGCAGCAAAAGCTCACAGATCCAGGAAGAGGCAACGAAGCACTAGAGGGACATCGTAGACCCAACATAAGGGTGATGCAGAGCTAGTCTACTCAGGCAGAGATGACGCAGAGGGTGATGCAAGCCTTAGAGGGTGACACTGAGCTTGTCAAGCTCACGCTGAGCTGACGCAGTGGGTGACACAACCCCTATAGGGTGACGCAGTCCAAGTTGGAGTGACGGGCAGTGTAATGTGGGTCCAAGCCACAAATAATGAGGAGCGTTGCGAGTCATAGAGCATTCACAGAGCATGTATAGCATTGTTGGCCAATGTTTAAGAAGTGCAAGCTAGATGACATGTTTATCGATCCTGAGAGAGAGATGTGAATCACATTGGAGACACTGTCAAATATATTGAGTATAAGTCTGTATATAAGAACAACGAGCTACACCAGATGTGTACCATTGTAATTGTGAACCATGAGTAACTTTAATTAATATGACAACCAATAGATCAATCGTTGTGAATCAATCCATACGACCCACGAAAAGCGAGCTGTAGTTTGATCCACGATGATAGAAATAAACACATATATGAACCATAGAAGAAGCTGCATGAACCACTGAAGAAGTCGTATATCGCAGGGAAGAGAAACTTGCATTATTATCAAGGAGACATTCGCATTCCTCAGAAAGAATATAACTTCGTACTTTTCGTCCTGCTTCAATCCTTCGCACCCAAGAAAAAAAGAAAGGAATATGAGATATCTGATTTTCTCATTCGAGGAGAGTTGATCTTGTTTATATAAACATTCTTATGGCCGAATAGGTGACTTGATGGAGCGATGCCGACTTGTGAGATGGAGGGAAACCATACTTCAAATTTTGCTCATTTTAATTCTTATATATATATTGTTTTCTTAATTCATTTGCCAATTTAATAATAACAATAGGAGTGCCCTAAACATATTAATAATATTTTCCTTTTCCCAATGTGAATTCTTCTTTGGGGCGAAATAAGCTTCTCTGTGGCTCTTAGGGTTTCTATGTGAAATTTATCCCATAGGTGCCCCAATTTCAACATTCCCTCTCAGTTAGAGAGGAGTTTCCATCTTGATCTTGTGTCTCATCTCGGATGCCTCATTATTGTCTCATCTCAAGTCGTACAAGAAGAACAATCCACAACCGACAGTAGGGGGGTTGATTATATCCTCCAAATCGTACTTGTTTTCCATGTCAAGTTCCCTGACCTTCATCTCAGCTGCATCAACAAGACATCCATATCATCATATGTCATCTCAATTTGACTCCTCTAATCGTCAATTGAACAATGATGTCACGATCTAAAGAAGAAGAATCGTCATAGGGGATCTCCGACTACCACCCTATATCCACGGACAATAGGGGAGATTAATCTACCACCCTATATATCCCATCGACAATAGGCAGGATACCACTTACTATGAGAGGTAGGATCAAACTCTATTCTATTGTCTGACAATAGGCAGGATACCCAACTTGTCATAAGTGACAAGGATCACACAACCTATTTCTTGCTGATCTTCCCACCTTGACCCTCAAGGATCAAGTGTTAGAACACCTACATGCTTTAACTTGGGGAGGATACCCAACTTTCCATAGGTAAGGTTCACACACTCCTAAGTCTCTCGTCACCCATTGGCCAGATGGGTGGCAATCCCAACATGCCCAGGTTATGGGCAGGATGCAAATTGGGGTATACTTTGCCAAGTCCCAAACAAATGGTAGGGGAGGATACCCAATTTGTCATAAATGAGAAGGATTATGTACACCCTACAATGATGATGAGATTTGTAGGTTGGGAGGTACTCCAAGCCTTAGTGTTTAGGGTTTTGTGTAATATTCCCAATTAGCTTTGCTAATTGGAATATTTCATTTTTGTTTAATTTTGCCGCTTTAGCTAGAAATAATAAATAAAGTGAGAAATAAGAGGGGTTACCTCACTTTAGTCACCTCACTTTATAAATAAAGTGTTTTTCCTAGTTGATTGACATTATAACTAGAGAGGGGGCCTTGGGGGTCCACATGAGTGTGATGGGGAGGCATCAGGCTGACCCAAGGTTAACTGCGCAGGCCAAGGAGAGTGAAGGACGCAGTTAAGGTTTTGGAGGGAGTTTAGCATTATAAAAGGTGGGGTTCTCACCTCATTTGGACAGGCATGATTTGATATTGATATTGAGAGCTAGACTTCTGTCTGCTTCAGCACGCCGGTTGTTTAGTCGGTCTGCAGCACTGTTTAGTGCAACCGAGTGTCTCCGTTCGGAGATCTCACCCTTAGCCTCGGGGGACTTCGAGTGCCTGCCCTGGTAAGGTTATTTTCTGGTATCACCCTTAGCTTCGGGGGACTTCGAGTGCCTGCCCTAGTAAGGTTATTTTCTGAGTAACATCCTTCAGTTTCAGTGGGAATTAGTAGCAGTTTCAGGTGGAGATTTGGAGAGGAGGAAGCCCTTCTTGTGGCTGCGCAGATCCAGAAGGAAGGACGCTGATCCAGAGAGGGAAGGACGCAGATCCAGCAGGAGGACGCAGATCTGAGTAGTGAGGACGCTGATTCAGCTATCCAGGGCAGAGAGGACGCAGATCTGAAGGAGTATTGGTGGATTCAGACTTGGGGGACACAGATCTGGAGGACTAGTAGCAAATCCAGTCTTGGAGGACGCAGATCTGAGGAGATATTGGCAGATCTAGCCCGGGGAGGTGCAGATCTGGAGAGATACCAGCAGATCCAGCCTTGGAGGATACAGATCTGAGGAGATATTGTCAGATCCAGCCTAGATCTGAAGAGATAGCAGTAGATCTGACCTTGGAGGACGCAGATCTGGAGGGATAGGACGCAGATCTGGATTGGAGGCTTCAGATCCAGCAGATCTGAGCATATAGGACGCAGATCCATCAGGGAGGACGCTGATCTGATGAGCAGGGTTATGTGAGTGGGGCTTGACAGCGTTTTCCAGTGTTTCTAGCCTTGAGGAGCTGATCATTTCATCTGGATGTTTTGTGGCCAACATTCCATCTGTCTTCTGCGCTGTCACTAGCAGAGACAGCGTTTTATTGGTGAGGGTTTGGAGGACTGAGATCAGCCATCTTCTAGTCTTCAGCTCATAGTTCCATTGCATTCCAGCAGCAGCTCTTCATAGCAGATCTTCAGCCAGCTAGGACGCTGTCCTTATTTGCAGCCATCGTTTGTTCTGAGAGGGTCTCCACTTGCCTAGGGCAAGGATAGGTGCACTCATCCTGATTATCTTGTACTCCTCTCTATGTACTTTCAGATTAATAAAATGGCTTAGTTTTCTGGCATTCTATGTGTACTTGTTCCATGATCTGGTTCCAAAGATTGCATTTTGTATATCCGTCCGGTATATTTGCATATCAAGTTATTTCCGGGATATTGCTGGTATCAAAGCATACCTCGTCACCATGGTCTATGACATCTGGGAAGAGATCCTACAGAAAGAGCGCTTGCAATACCAAACGAAAAGGAAAGGCCAAACATAACCATCAAATTTTGAAGTTTGGAATAAGGAGAAACGTTTTGTTTTGGGTGGATTACCTTCCCACCTCAACTTCGAGTAGTTTTCAAGGTAAATCAGAGGTCATATGAAGAAGTATGGTTTTGCAGCTGTACTGCATAGCTTCGAGGAGCCTGTAGCACGCGTAAAAATGCCAATGGCAGGGTGGACGATTCGAGGAGATGGGGGACAAAGAAGACAAAATGGAGATAGATTTGCCTTGATGGTTGGCATTTTTGCGTAGTATCGAGTTTCTGACTCGTTCATGAAGGCTCTCTCATTCAGACAGGTCGTGGGGTCCGCAGGCATTAGATCCCGTGATCATCACCAGGGGCACAGGCACCACCGTGATGACCACCGCGCAGCTAGCAGATTTCATTTGCCCACGTTTGATGGCTCATCAAACAGTTCCGCAAAGTCTTGGGTGGAGAAGCTGGACATCTATTTCCAGCTTAACCAGATGCCGCAGTCAGAGGCCATTAAGGTGGCAACATTGCATCTGGATGGTGAGGCCCAGGATTGGTGGTTCCATGGGATGGCGACACTCAGGCATTCTACGGTGACGACATATGCCGAGTTTACCAGGAGGGTGGTAGAGCGCTTTGACAGGAGGGACCCGGAGCAGCACTTTGTTGAGCTGACCAAGCTCAAACAGACTGGGAGTGCAGAGACATACATTTCAGACTTCTTGAGGGTTTCGGTGATGGTACCGGATTTATCTGCAGCTCGGATGGTTTGCATGTTTGTGAGGGGTTGCCGAGCCACTGTGGCCTAGTCGGCCGAACGTACCGCCACTCCTTCAGATGCCACGTAGGACTCTCTTACAGATGTTCATCTCAGACTCGGACACCTTATCCCCAGAGACAGGCCTTCCAGCCTAAGGGTAAGGACACGAGGGCTCCGCCTCCCAAGGCGAATCCTGGACGAGGGCAGTTTGATGATGAGGCCAGGAGCGAGCTGAGGAGGAAGCGGTTGTGCCTCACTTGCCAGGAGCCATGGGCACCAAGACACAGGTGTGCGACAAGGAAGGCACACTTCATTGAGGTCTTCTCCGAGAGCAGTGGAGAAGAGGATGAGGGCACACAGGATTGCAGGGAGTTCGAGGATACACCTAGTGTGACACAGGGTTCACCATCATTAGAGACCTCCTTGACCGTGCCGGTTGATATCATAGTGGAGGAGGTAGAGCCTACCCCGATAGAGTCATCCACTGAGGTGATGACTGGAGCCATGTCTGAGTCTTCGGATGGTAGCAGCACACGACAGATGGGTGAGGTATCAGGAGATATATCCATTATCGATGAGGCACTAGGAGATACAGAGGTATTGGATGATGGTCGCAGACGGCGGTATCATCGGCTTCGGACGGACCTTCGAGTTTTGAGGGAGAAGGTCAGCCGTTACGGAGACCATTTTGTTGCAGGACCAGGAGCTGGAGGGTATGAGAGTGACTTGTGCCAAGTCGGCGGCCAAGTTGGTCCGCATTGGGGAACAACTGGATTCCCTGATGGTACAACCCGAGGGCATGTTGCAGCGTTAGATCATTCCCCTTCAGGCATGCATGGATGGGACTAGCAGTGCTGTTGGGTCATCTCTTTCCGTTGGAGAGAGAGAGGCAGAGCCACCTAGTCAGATTTCATATGTTGACTGGGATAGCGATATGAGACGATCAGAGTTGCACAGGGCACAACATCCACATGTTGAGGTTGGGTGGAGAGAGATTTTGAGTTGGTACTCGGTGGAGCAGACTATGGCTGAAGAGGAGGTCTCAAGGAGAGATCTCACTGGAGATGCACTTCGACACACCATGGGGTGCAATGACTTTCCTCCCTTCTCACAAGAGCAAATAGAAGATGGTGGACATCTTAGGATGGATAACATCTCTCATGCTTGTGTTGGACATCCCTTGAGCCATACACATCATGATGGGAGGTTTTTGCCTACCACCTATTTGATTCTTGATAAGGGTCTCATTGGGTCCTTGAGAAGTGTATATTCCAAAATCCCATGAAGTGCAAAATCAGAAATTTGATTTGGGGGGATGATAGCCCTCATGGGAGGAGTACCAGGATGAGGAGAAGGAGGCATCCACAAGTGATTGAGTGGATGGGGATGATGAGCAGAGAGCTAGGAGGCTATTTGCAGATCTGTGCTACCAGGCAGCAGGAGGCTTGGCTGCGCTGGTTACTCTTGAAAGAGTTTGGCCATCTCTTGTACTTGCGCATCTACGATACCTACAACAGGAGGCTTGGTTGTGCCGGTTACTCTTGAAAGAGTTTGGCCATCACTTGGCAAACACTCTTCCTAAGAGTAGGAGGTTGGGGAAGAGAAGGATGGATACTTGCGTCATTAAGCAGCATAGAGTATGGATGCACGGTATTAATGTGTTACTCATATCATTCATTGTGTCGACATCACATGAGTTGCATGATGGAAGTATGGGGAGGCAACACAACTTCTTGTTGCTTTGCTTGGGAGAGCAAGGGCAGATTTGCTCCCACACTTTGCATGATGTTGCAGGAGGAGGAGATGGCACCATCTCTTTGGTCTTTGATTGGGAAGCACTTCCATCTTGGGAGGTATTCCATATTTGTTGCAGCATGATTAGAGGAGTCTTTGACAAGGAGCATGTCAAAGAACAGAGTCTTGTATTGACAGGAGCTCAATTGCATGAGCTCACAGCGTTGTCACCTTGGAGCAAGTAATGGATGAAGTGTGCACAAAAGCAAAGATATGGTGGATCTATAACCCAGAGGTCCCAGGATCACGTCATATTTGTTGCACAAAGAGGAGGGAATGATGATAGAGATATCTATGGCATGTTCTTCTTGACTTGGGTTTCCAAGCATGAGGAGGATTACCTTCTTGCACCACATGAGACCTTCACATTTCCTTCATTTTGCTCTTGATCATGTCTTCATTTGCTGATATAGATCAGATTTGTATGGGAGGCTTGATTATGAGGGAGACACATGAGCTGGATGTGCCTTTGAGTGGGAAGAATTCTCATAATTTCTGCACTACATGTACTAATGGGAGCATGGGAGGAGGCATGGCCACCACTACTATATATGCGTTCTCTTGTGCCAGTAGGGATGAGACTACGTTGTATCCTTGTGAGAGATTGTTTGCATTATGTATCCTCAGGTAGAACCTTCAGCAAACGTCTCATTAGGGTGATCCATGATGACCATGTCATATTCTTCATGGATGGTTTGTTTTGGGCCAGCTTGTTCTTCATTGATGAGGAACCTTCTATGGTGGATTGTTTTTCACTTTGCCATTGGAGGGCAATGATTTTACAGCCCAGGATCAGCATAGACTCTACACTTGTCATGAGTGGAGAGAAGGACAGCATGGGATAAGCTATGATGCTTGCCAAGTTCATATTTTCAGCCCACCTGCATTACCAGAGCTTAAGGTGGAAGGAGATTTTCAGGAGTTGCCTTGTTGGGAGGTGGCTCATTTGGTTCGGATGATTGTTTGGAGATGGAGGATCCACATGAGGGAGATATTCCTCATTATATTTCCGACTCCATGCCTTGAGTGGAGAGAGGTGATGAGTTGGCTCACGCTGATGGGACAACTTACACATTCATAGATGCAGAGCAGCAGCAGTCATGGTCTTTAGTCTTAGTCAGACGCAGTGAGCAGTCCGAGTCATGGGACTTGTGCGATTATTGGCCACAGTGGCGATGGGGTCCGGGAGGACTATTGATTGGCTGGTACCATGAGAGGCCAGTTTGGGATCCTGGCATTGAGATATCCCTTCATATCAGGGCGATGCAGGAGACAGAGAGGTTTCAGTGGGACCCAGGCACATTTTGCAGTATCGGCAGGGAGCATCAGCTAGAGAGTAGGCTTAGCCCGAGCATTGCTTGAGAACAAGCAATTTTTGCTGATGAGGATGCCACTGGGAGAGCGAGCAGACTTACAAGCAAGATCCATCACTTCCGCTTGCTTCGAGGACAAGCAACGTTTTGTTTTAGAGATCAGATTATTCCCAATTAGCTTTGCTAATTGGAATATTTCATTTTTGTTTAATTTTGCCGCTTTAGCTAGAAATAATAAATAAAGTGAGAAATAAGAGGGGTTACCTCACTTTAGTCACCTCACTTTAGTCACCTCACTTTATAAATAAAGTGTTTTTCCTAGTTGATTGACGTTATAACTTAGAGAAGGGGCCTTGGGGGTCCACATGAGTATGATGGGGAGGCATCAGGCTGACCCAAGGTTAACTGCGCAGGCCAGGGAGAGTGAAGCACGCAGTCAAGGTTTTGGAGGGAGTTTAGCACTATAAAAGGTGGGGTTCTCACCTCATTTGAGCATGCATGATTTGATATTGATATTGAGAGCTAGACTTCGTCTGCTTTCAAAGACGCTCGCTGTTTAGCTTCCGCCTCGCAAGATCATTTAAAGTAACCGAGTGTCTAAGGCTGTCGGAGATCTCACCCTTAGCCTCCGGGGACTTCGAGTGCCTGCCCTGGTAAGGTTATTTTCTGGTATCACCCTTAGCTTCGGGGGACTTCGAGTGCCTGCCCTAGTAAGGTTATTTTCTAAGTAACATCCTTCAGTTTCAGTGGAATTAGTAGCAGTTTTCTGGTGGAGATTTTGGAGAGGAGGAAGCCCCTTCTTGTGACTGCGCAGATCCAGGAGGTAGGACGCTGATCCAGAGAGGGAAGGACGCATCTAGCAGTAGGAGGACTCGTATCCGACGACAGTGAGGACGCTCGTATCACTGGCCTGCTGGGGTAGAGGATCAGGACCAAGAGGTAGTAGCAAGATCCAACCTTGGAGGACGCATCCGAGGAGATATTGCGTATCTAGTTCTGGGGTGCGTATCCGGAGAGATACCATCGATCCGGCCTTGAGGATGGGATCTAGGAGATATTGGCAGAATGGATCCTTAGATCCGAAGATATAGCATGTTGGATCTAGCTTTGGAGGACGCATCCGGAGTGATAGGACGTGTATCCGGACAGAGGACCCGCATCCAGCGCAGATCCGGGCAGAGAGGACGCATCCAGCAAGGGAGGGACGCCGATAAGATGAGCAGATCTGTGTGTGGAGTTTGCGAAATAAGCCAAGAGCCTGGGCCTTGAGGAGCCGATCATTTCCATCCGGAGGTTTTGTGGCCAGCTTTCCCCACCGCTCGCGCCGTCGTCACCAAGCAGAGACAGCGTTTTTATTGGTGAGGGTTTGGAGGATTGAGATCAGCCATCTTCTAGTCTTCAGTTCATAGTTCCATTGCATTCCAGCAGCAGCTCTTCATAGCAGATCTTCAGCCAGCTAGGACGCTGTCCTTATTTGCAGCCATTGTTTGTCTGAGAGGGTCTCCACTTGCCTAGGGCAAGGATAGGTGCACTCATTCTGATTATCTTGTACTCCTATCTATGTGTTCTGAGATTAATAAAATGGCTTAGTTTTCTGGCATTCTATGTGTACTTGTTCCATGATCTGGTTCCAGCATTGTATTTTGTATATCTGTCTGGCATATTTCTGTGTATTACTGGTTATTTCCCTTTGGGGATATTACATTTTGGAGGAATTAGCTCCACAAATGGCTTTGTGGATTGAGAACCCAAGGTGTGGGCTTTGTAGCCAAGCTTGTGGGTGTGAAACCACAAGGAGATTTTGACACATGGCACTTGGAGGACATACGGCACCCTTAGAGGAGTAGGGGGCCACTCGAAGGACCAAGAGATGCCATGTGGTTTGAGAGATAAAAAATTATTTATGTGCTGGTTGGCTTTACCTAACAAAAGTCAAGTCGGTTGGGTTAGTAAGACTGGTCGTTGGAGCCCATGATAGGCAATAAATATAAGAGGATGTGGAGGCTAGTAGACACATCCAAGAGCATCGGAATTCGTAGAAACACATCTCTGTCTAGGCCGCAGATCTGAGGAGGCCAACCAAGGAGGGAAATAACAAGGTTGTGTTTTTTCAAGACTGCTAGGAGGGCATATTACAAAATAAGGCTAGCCGAAGTTGTTTGGAGATATTATGGGCTGGTTTGGTGCAAGTTTAGGGTGGTTTCCTCTCTGTTTTGGCGTCGTAAGCTCTGAGGCATTATAGAAGTACTGCAGGTCCTGTTTTGGGCTAATTGGAGAGGTCGTAAGGCCTATTTCCCATAGCAAACTTGAGCTACAGGCACTGAGTTGAGGCAACAAAGAAATGGAGGTAAGCCACCACTGTTGAGTAAGTTTTGGGGCAGGAAAACGAGGGCCGACGTGGGCTAATAACAACCCTAACTAGGTTACATAAGATACAATGGTGCAATAGTCCTAGAAGGTTTGTTGATGATGTGTTTAAGTTGGATTTGTTGGTAGAGGATAGGTCCAGGTTGGACAAATTGATATTGGGTACCTTGAGGCCGTTGGAAGGAAAGAAGTAGGTGGTCACAGTAGCCCTAAATCAGCTTGCCAAGAAGGACCTTAAAAGTTGTAAGGAGGGTGAAGATTTGGGTAAGCTCAGGACTCATTCCTGAAGGACAAAGGATAGGGATAGAGCTCATGTTTGGCTTTTTCCCACGTGCTAAATTTGTATGTCCTGACCATTTTTTGCATTTTATGGTACATTTCCTGTCGAGAGTGGCCAAATTATGCTTTTTATTTTCTTTTAGCTGGATCAACCTCCTGGGCATTGTTTTAGGCACGATCTAAAGTGTGGGTTGTCGAGATTTTGTGTACTTGGGGTAGTATCAGTTGTGTTCTAGGTCCCAAAATTTGAGAAAGGACTAGAGCTCACCTGGTCTACAAGACCCAAAAACGGATTTGGGAAATGTCATCTCGTTTAGGAGATATTAAATTAATTAATTATTTTAATGTATTTCCTAAGTTAAAACTTAGGAAAATAAAATAATTAAATTGAATTTAATTAAATATGTGATGAAATTGTCTTAAGTCACACGGATCAAGCTTTATTTTAATCTTAGCCTTTGATTCAAGATTTGATCATGGTCGTTGATTTGTCAACGAGAAAAGTATAAAGGAAAGGCTTGGGGTCATTTGTAAAGACACATAGAGGCAGAGCACTGAAGCGAAGCTGAGATTCTAGGGCAGGGTTTGCTAAGAATACTCAGAAGTGTTTCAGCTGCAGAGAGGGGAATTTAGACCAAGGGGTGATCTGATCCCAGTGTCTAGAAAACACAAGAGGTAGAGAAGAGATCAGCTCAAGGACAACGCAGAGGAAGGCAATAACAAGGACAACGTAATTTTCAGGAAACCCTTCAGGGGTTACGCTGAGACCCTTAGGGGCAGCGTAGTGATTGCATCACCCAATCTGTGGTAACGCAGTCCCTTCCGGAGCAACGTTGAGGGTTTGTAGGCCATCCAAAGTTGATGCAGAGGCTTTCAGGGGCTTCATTTGATGACGCAGAGCCTTTCAGGAAAACGCTGGGGTTGCTAGGCCTAGATTTGGCTAAATCCTATAAATCCCGTTTGTGGGTGTGGATCAGCCATTATTTTGGCCCTAGATCAACCTATGAGCTGTAGATCTAGAGTTTTCTCTGTCGGGTTTTCCAGATTTGGAACCCAGAGTTGTATATTCAGAAATATTCTTAATAATAGAACACTCCAGCAGCCAGAGACTGGTTTTCCCACCTTGGGTTTTTCCGGGGACTATTTGTCCAGAAATAACTGTCACTTTGTCTATGTGTGCATGTGCTTTTTCTAGATCTGAATTGGTAGAGATCTGTTATGTGTTTTGCTTCGATTTTAACTTGAATTTATTCAGTGAATAACTGGTATAAGTAGGAGAAGCATAACCGGGTTAACAGTAATAATTTCTGCATAAGATATAAGATTCGGAAATTTGTACATGGTATCAGAGCAATTGCAGATCTAGAAGGGTCACCAGTAGAAGAATCTGAAGAATCTAGCCGCAGAAAGCAGCTGGAAAAGCAACAGAGGGGCAGATCTGAAGGGACAACGCAGTTTTCCGGAGCATATTCACGCAGAGGGAAGGGTGACGCTGTCCAGTGCTGTGTCCTAGCAAGCCCACGCAATTACTGCACAGAGGCAGCTTAGAAACAACGGTGGTTGGGTCTGAAGCCAGCTAGTGTGATTCAGATATGAATCTGTCAGATCCAGAAAATACTGCTAAAAAGCTGCAGAAATTCAAAAGAGGTTGTGGGGTTAAATTTATGAAGTTTTCAGATTTTTAGCCTTAGCACAAGTGACAAAGATTGGGAGGAGATCAGCTTCTCAGAAAAGTTTCTTGCCAAAGGAAACTTAGAGTTTGATCAGAGGATCAAAGGAGAAGCTGAATCATAGTTGATTTGGTAGATTTCCAAGGAGGGAAATCAAGTGTCAGAGGGAGAAGAGGGTGCCCAGTTCGTAAAGGATTCTATATCCAGACCTCTTGCAAAGAGAAAAGGAAGTTCCGACACATTCTGCGCAGATGGCTCCTCATGGACCGCGTGATCAGGATAGGCTAGAGGGCCTCTCAAACTTTTCGGTTTGGAAAGCAAGGATCCTAATTGTCCTTGAGGCATACAATCTAAGAGACCATGCAAAGCAGACTCTAGCCACACCGACAGATGCGGATCTCCTACGGAAGCATAGGGAAGCAGCTGGGCATGCCAAGCGGTTGATAATGTACAGTATCAGGGACCATAATCTACCACACATCACTGAGAAGAAGACAACTAACGAAATGTGGAAGTCCTTGACTTCCCTGTATGAGGGAAAGTCTATCCAAATGAAAATGTTGTTGGAGACCCAAATGAGGTCATTCATGATGACCAAGGGAGAAGACATGGAACACTTCCTCTTCAGATTGCAAGCAATTAGGGATCAACTGACTGCAACGGGTGCAACCATAGATGATGTAGTGATAGTCAGGACTGCCCTCAATGTTGTCATGGATGAGTGGGAAACCTTTGTCCAAAGTATCTTGGGTAGAGTAGATCTCCCAGATTGGGATAGCTTGTGGTCAATCCTGCGGCAAGAAGAACTACACAGATTCACCAAGAGGCAGCACAACCCTGCATTGAGCAAAGTAAAGAAGGAAGATGAGGAAGATGTAGCCTTGGCATCAAAGAAGCAGCCAAAGAAGAAGAAGGATCTTTCAAAGATCAAGTGCTTCTAGTGTGGTGAAATGGGACATTTTGCCAGCCATTGTCCAGAGAAGAAAAGGGACAAGGAAACATCTTCTTCCAAGGCAGCTGTGGCAGATGATGGGTCAGGAGATGATGTAGCCATGAGTGCTCATGAACCATGGAGCTCGGGTGACATCGACATGTAGAGGAGCTACATGGAAGAGAGGCAGGATCCTTGAGCAGATCATCTCTTAGATCACATGCGAGCTACGCTAGCCTTAAGATAGTAGCGAGACAAGTGGAGCAGTGGGTGCATGGATAACAGATGAAGCAAGCAGAGGCAGATCTAAAGATTGGGAGGAGAAGCGTAGAGCAAAGCAGCCGTGGCGTAGAAGCAGTAGCAACACAAAGGCCGATGTTACTTCAGTAGTGTAGCGCTGCATCAACGTAGAAGGCTTCTGAGGGACAACGCAGTGCAACAACAATGTCATGGACTTCAGCACAAGGGGCTGATGTGACTTCAGTAGTGTAGATGGAGTCTAATTACATAGGCAGAGCTGTAGCTGTGCATCGTTCTTTAGATGCCAACATAGATCTGTAGCCTATGGAGCTTCAATGATGAGGATGTAGCCCATCAGACTTGTTTGTCGAAGATTGGGCAGGAGATTCAGTTGTTTCTCTCAACAACTGAAGTTGCAGTGCAACAGATCAACAATGGTAGTGCTATGAGCAACACAAATGCAGCATATTGAGAGGGAGCTGTAGAACAATGGTTGCAGTGGCAGTGGTAGAGTCATGGGCAGCAGTATAGAATGGCAACAATAGTGCAGAGTTGAGTGGTAGGAGGCCAAGCTTCAGCAGCACAGAACCAGTGCCCAAAATCATGTAATGCATAAGTGTGATATATTGCTAGAGCACACCCTTGATGCTAAGAGGGAGTGTTGAGATTTTGTGTATTTGGGGTAGCATCAGTTGTGCTCTAGGTCCCAAATTTTGAGGAAGGACTAGAGTTCACTTGATCTACAAGACCCAGAAACGGATTTGGGAAATTTCATCTGGTTTACGAGATATTAAATTAATTAATTATTTTAATGTATTTTCTAAGTTAAAACTTAGGAAAATAAAATAATTAAAGTGAATTTAATTAAACATGTGATGAAATTTTCTTAAGTCACACGGATCAAGCTTTCTTTTAATCTTAGCCATTGATTCAAGATTTGATCATGGTCGTTGATTTGTCAACAAGAAAAGTATAAAGGAAAGGCTTGGGGTCATTTGTAAAGACACACAGAGGTAGAGCACTGAAGCTAAGCTGAGATTCTAGGGTAGGTTTTGCTAAGAATACTCAGAAGTGTTTCAGGTTCAAAGAGGGAAATTTAGACCAAGGGAATGATCTGATCCCAGGGTCTAGAATACACAAGAGGTAGAGAAGAGATCAGCTCAAGGACAGTGCAAAGGAAGGCAACAACAACAACAATAGCAAGGACATCGTAATTTTCAAGAAACCCTTCAGGGGTTACACAAAGACCCTTAGGGGCAGCGTAGTGATTGCATCACCCAGTCTGGCGTAACACAATCCCTTCTAGAGCAGCGCTGAGGTTTGGAGGCCATCCAAGGTTGATGCAGAGGCTTTCAAGGGCTTCAGAGGCTGACGCAGAGCCTTTTAGGGGCAGCGCTGGGGTTTCTAGGCCTAGATTTGGTTGAGTCCTGTAAATCTCGTTTGAGACTGTGGATTAGTCATTATTTTGGCCCTAGATCAGCCAGTGAGCTGTAGATCTAGAGTTTTCTTTGTCGAGTTTTCTAGATCTGTAACCCAGAGTTGTGTATTCAGAAATATTCTTAATAATAGAACCCTCCAGTAGCCAGAGACCGGTTTTCCCACCTTGGGTTTTTCCGAGGACTATTTGTCAAGAAATAACTATGCCACTTTGTTTATGTGTGCATGTGCTTATTCTAGATCTGAATTGGTAGAGATCTGTTATGTGTTTTTGTTCGATTTTAACTTGAATTTATGTGGTTAATAATTGGTATAAGTAGGAGAAGCATAACCGAGTTAACAGTAATAATTTCTGCATAAGATATAAGATTCAGAAATTTCTACATGGGCAAAGGGAAGGGGAGGCTAACTCTTTGTGGACCTAATGGACAAATGTGGACCTGGATGGGAAATATGGTGAATTGCGTTATAATGAGCGGAGGGGAGTGATGTATTTGGTGTTGGGAAGCGAGACCACACAACTAAAATCGAGGCTTCCCATGTAGTGTGACCACTAAAGCTAGTAGCTAGTAAAGGAGATGCCACAGGATTAGGATACAAGTTTAACCATCAAATTGGACAAAGGAGACAAGAGTACAAACAAAGCCCACTCTTTCCACAGAATCCCTCCACTAATCCAAGTCAAAAAATGTCCATGATAAGTAAACAAAAATACCAAACTACACAATGAAAAGCCATACCTTCGATGTTGGAAGGCACGCCTTCAAACATACGATCATAACAGATGGGCGAGGGAGCATATGGCTAGCTCAAGAGGCGGAGATAGTGGCATATCGAATTATATGGTGGTTGCAAGGGGCTGTTGGTTGTCGACAAAGGACCATCTAGGAGAAATTTTTTTTGCTGTGGATACTGCCCACGGATGGTGGGAAACACCCCCAACAGTATGCACTTTGCCCCATATTATTCTTGAGATGTTGCACTTGGACCAGCGTGCCCCAACCGGCTTAGCAATGTGCATGTGGTTTGGTAGCTAATTCGAGACCCAGATGAGGTTTGTCTCACCGTTTGAGACACGTGAGGGCTAGCACCATCTTTGGAGCCCTTAACGTTGGAACATAATTAGGCCATTCTATGACCAGGAGATCCATGAGACCGATTTTGTGCCCCAAGCACAATATTGGGGTCCATATGATGATTTATATGGAGATTTAGGGGCCTATCCCTAGAGCATGATTTTTGGAGCCTTCTACACTTACTTTGGCACTTGAGAAGCCTAATGAATGACCTAGAAGGGCCTATGCATGCATGATGTGAGCATTTCGACCTCTTTGTGGGTTAATTCCTATGTTTACACATTGGCTACTAGGTCGGCATATGACCTAGAGTGAATTTTGACATTACTCTATGACCTACGAGGGGCATTTTGTTATTTGGAAGCTATTTTGTATTGTCTTTGGAGCTATTTCTTTGGTGAATGAATGGATATACTGCATGTTATCTTGCAAGTGCCTATTTTTGAAGATTATTATTTTGAATTGTCTAATGTGTGGAATTGTTGCTTCTAGATTATGCTTGTTTATGCTTTAATTTGTTGAAAATAAATTTTGAGGGTTATCTAGTTGAGAATTGCATATGTTACTCATTATATAACATGTAATGAATGTTCATAGTGGAGGAATTCTTATAAGTCTTCATCAATCTCCATTTTCCTTAGAAGTGGGTAATTGTTGGAAATCGATACCTATGGCATCAATTTTCAGCCTCCTTGGAAACAAATTTTGCATATGTAATGCATCCTTGACACCATATGACCAATGGACAAGGCACTTGTCGAAGTCCTTCGTGTTCATTCTCACATCTCATCCATAAATTCTTCTCTTGAAATTTCAGCCCTTTTAAGGCTAGGATAACAAAACGAGGACTTAGAGCAAAATTCTAGGGGAGAGGTCTTGTGGAGGCTTGAGAGCCTAAACATCAAGTGGAGGGTCTTGGCTACTTGAATTATATATTTCGTGGGCATCGACTTAAGTTATCTCAATAAAATCTCTGGCCCTAGTTGTTGCCCTAAGAAGGAAACCCTAGCTTTCTCTTCCTCAACTTGAGGGCTTCCTTGAAGGTTGTATAAACTTTGTGCTTGTTGAAGTATATCTTAAGAAGCCTTTTCTCTCAATTTCCTTAACCTCGGGAACTCCAATACTCATGCAAAATCAAGAAAGCCTAGGTTTTGTGCATTCTCTTCCTAGGTCTCTCATAGAAAGCACATTGCTTCTTAGCGAAACCTTATGCCTAAAATTCTAGTCTTTCTTAAGAGATTCTAGCTTATCACCTTCTACCTTAACCTTAAAATAATAATACCTTTCATAGGTGATCCTATCCTACACAGACTCTTCCCATTGTTGAAAATCCATAAAGAGTAGGGGGCCTTGGATGTGGTGATAGTCGACCATTGCCCCACTGTTAGCGTTGAGTCTAGATTTTTGTCTTGTCGAGTTTCCCTGTGAAAGGCATGCTAGATTTTGTGGTAACATTTATGGTGCCATTGTTGGGGAATAATATTCAAACATCATAGATTCTCTTCTAGTGACTGCTAAATCTCATCCTCATATCTCCCCAAGTAGTTCGTCTAATGATACCATAGCTCTAAGAAAGAAAAGAACTACTTGTATGATAACTGTTTAGGATACCACATCTCCATTAGTTCTAAAGACCCCTGTGGTTGGAAGTATATTTATGGCTACATCTACCTCTGGCACCATGGATAAACTTTGGCTCATTGTTGCATTCAACCCATTGAATTTGAGTAAGTTCCCTAATGCTGCCCATCCATTGCCTGATAAATATGTAGTGTGGCTACCCAAATTTAGTGGCACTAATGCAATAACAGTTGAAAACCTTATGCATGACTTCTATTGGCTTGTATATTAATAGTGGAGTCCCTTATTATTGTTAGTGTAGCCCCCTTATTGTTATTGTTGTATCCTTGTAGTCCCCATATTGGTATTATTATTGTTAATTTTGGACAACTAGGTCCAAACTCCATGTTGTGATCCTCAGATGAAGATACCAATATTTTTATTGGGTTACTCTTTCGAAGAGGTGCAAGATCGATCTAAAGATCATCTTGATCCGACGAGCAACATTTATTTTGAATTTATTTTTATATTCAAAATATGTGCAGGTCGGCCTTAAGGTTTTGTGCCCCAGCAGATGTGTCACACACCCTCAATGATGGATATAAACAAGGTCAACGTTGGAGGACATTTCACTCATCTCATCCTCACACATTCTCTCTCCTCATTTGATTGGTTCGATCACTTGGAGTCTCTTCTCTCTCCACACGTTGGAAATCTAGTAGTAACACTTTTCTGTTTTTCGGTCTAGGGTTTTTGCGCAAACTTTGACCAGCGTTGACTTTGGTCAACGCAAGGTCAAATCGACTCGAAACTCTCCCAAAATCTCGATTTCCCTAATCCGCATTTTCTGGCACTATTTTCGAGGCAAGATGTTGACTTTGACTTTTCAACGTTGACCTTGCTGCTGCTGTTGTTTGCATTGACCGTTGACTAATAGTGTTGACTTTTGGGTTGATTGTTTGGCTGCCCTAGAAGGTTGCTGGTTGGTTGACCATATTGAGACTTTGCTGGTTGAAGCATCCTGTTGACCGCTGTAACGCACCAACACACATATATTTCTGGCTTGTCTTCTGTCGATCTACTGGTATGTTCTATCAACATTTTACTTTATTGTTTATGTGATTGCTGTCTAATATTGAAGAGAAAGTAAAGTTGCATCAAGCATAGAACATCTACATAAATTTACATGGTATTGGAGCTGAGGTGAAGACAAAGCCCTAATTTGTAGCAATCACCGAAGAAGAGGATGGGTTCCTCAAACTACAATGACTTCAAGGCTGATGAAAAATTGACTGGGAATGGTGACCTCTATGCTTGGAAGATGACATTGGATCTTATGTTGGAAGACCAAGATGTCATGGACTATGTGCAGCGTAAAATCCAAGAGCCTCCATCCACTGCAACTGCTGCCGCCAAAACAAAGTATAAGAAGGGGGAGATCAAAGCAAAGCTGATGATTAGGGACTCAATTCACAAGGGTCTGGTTGCCTACATCTCTGAGCTGGGCATATCCAAAGAGATGTATGATAAGTTGGTCCACATGTTCAAGGCCAACAATGCGAATCAAGTCCTATTCTTCAAGAATCAATTGAAGAATCTGAAGAAAGGCAGGCATGAGTCTATTCAATCATATTTTCTGAAGCTGATCGAGATCAGGAACAATCTGCTGGTTATTGGGGAGACAATCGCTGATCGAGAGATGGTACTCACTGCACTTGGGGGGCTCTCATCCGAATGGCATGTGTTCAACATTACCATTCTCAATAATAATGTGATACCTGACTTTGACGAAGTACTATTGAGATGCGTTCAAGAAGAGACAAGAATGAAGGAGTATGAAAATGAAGGAAATGTTGCCTACGCTGCTCATTCTAGAAAGAAGAACTTTGGTGGTCCAAAGAACAAAGGAAGAGCAAGGGCCCAAGGAAGGAAGGGCAAGTGTTACACTTGTCATAGGCCAGGTCACTATGCTAGAGAATGCCCTTTCAAGAAGGATTCTCCCGATGGTGATGACAACAACAACAACTGGAGGAATGGCAATCAAAAGAACAACAATTTCAAGGGAAAGATGAAGGCTCCCTCCGACGGAAATGGTCAACCTTTCAAAAGGTCGAGAAACTCCAAGTATGAGGAATCAAATGTTGTTGATAAAAGAAATGAATTCATTCTGGTATCTGCCCTCTCTGTTGCATCTCCACCCGACACTATGGATGTCTGGTTGATAGATAGTGGTGCCTCAAGGCACATTACTGGGTTCAAGGAAGCAATCTTCGATATAGTTGAGAAGGATACTAATCTAGAAATTATCCGTAGAGATAATGCCACATATCCCATGGAAGGGACAGGGACTGTGACCCTCCACTTGTCTCAAGGTCAAGTCCTCCGCTTGCAGGATATACTCTATGTACCTAATTTGAAGAAGAATCTTGTGTCTATATCGGCCATGGAAGACAAAGGTTTCAATGTGGCAATCACTGATGGAAAGGTGCGCATGTGGAAGAAGAGCTTCAAGGAAGCTATCACGATTGGGTTTAGAGTTGATACACTACTAGGTTGGAGGAAGTCCACTGGGAGCGATGACATGTGATACTATTTGACAGATTGAACTATGGCATCAGAGGTTTGGACACCTTCACTACAGGGCCCTTCCCGAAGCAAGGAAGGTGGTGACGGGGATGCCCGAGTTCTCAAATAATCGTGAAGGTGTATGTCAGGGTTGTGCCGAAGGAAAGCATACAAGGGGACCTTTCACCTCAAGCATCACAAAGACATATGATGTCTTGCAATTAGTACATTCTGATCTGTCTGGTATGTTGCCCGTGACATCCTTGGGAGGATGTTCTTATTATATGATTTTCATAGATGACTTCTCTCGCAAAACTTGGATTTACTTCTTGAAGAAGAAGGATGAGGCTTTCATGTGGTTCCGTACCTTCAAAGCCTTGGTGGAAAATCTGACAGGGAAGAAGATCAAGATTTTGAGGACTGATAATGGCATTGAATATGAGACGAACGAGTTCGAGAACTTTTGCAGAGAAGCTGGCATCAAGAGGGAGACCACATCTGTCTATACTGATGAGCAGAATGGCGTTGCTGAACGAAAGAATAGGACCATTGTGGAAGCTGCTCGTGCCATGCTATGTGACCAAGGTCTACCGAAGTTTATATGGGGAGAAGCTGCGAACACTGCTGTGTACATACAAAACCAATGCCCGGATTCCGCACTGGACTCCAAAACTCCTAAAGAGGTTTTCTCTGGTAAGAAACCTGACGTCTCACATTTTAGAGTTTTTGGATGTCCTATTTATTTTCATGTGCCGAAAGAGAAGAGGAGCAAGCTGAATGCTTCTGGGAAGAAGGGAATGTTTGTGGGCTACAACAAAACTTCGAAGGCCTATAGTGTCTATGTGCCTGGTCAAAGGGAAGTGGAGATATGCCACGATGTCACTTTTGACGAAGATGCTTCCCTGAGGAAAGTAGTCAATCTTTCGAGATCTGAGGAAGATCATCAAGCAAGGTCTGGAAATCAAAAAGAATCGAAGGATGAGATGATGCCCGATGCTGAAGGACCGATGGACCCGATTGATCCACCTCCTTCACTGGGGAAGAGACCATCACGGCTTAGAGACACTCTTGAGTCACGGCTCAGGGACACTCTCGAGGATGCCGAGGGACATATGGCCCCAAGGGGGACATTCCGTGAAAGCAAGAAGCCGAGTAGATACCAAGGGTATCTAGTAGCCATGAGTATTATTGTACAATCTGAGCCTGGATCTTTTGAAGAAGCCGTAAAGCATCAAGTCTGGAAGGATGCTATGCACGAAGAGTATGAGTCCATAATGAAGAATGATGTTTGGGATGTTGTTCCAAGATCGGAGGACAAAACAATTGTCACCTCAAAATGGCTCTACAAGATCAAGCATGGATCTGATGGAAGTGCTGAAAAGTTCAAGGAAGGATTTGTTGCCCGTGGCTTCTCTCAAAAGGAAGGCATAGACTATGATGACATATTTTCACCTGTGGCCCGATATACCACCATTCGATCTATCATAGACCTTGCTGCTACGCAAGGATGGAGTCTTCATCAGATCGATGTGAAGACATCATTTCTGCATGGTGCAATAAAGGAAGAGGTGTATGTAGAGCAACCTCTGGGGTTCAAAGTCCAGGATCGGGACATCCATGTCTGCAGGTTGAAGAAAGCTCTCTATGGGCTGAAGCAGGCACCCAGAGCTTGGTACGAGAGGATAGATAACTACATGATGAAGCTGGGCTTCACTCGTAGTAATGCTGATCGAAACCTTTACTTCAAGGTTGATGGAGAGAAGCCTCTCATTCTAGTGCTGTATGTGGACGACCTCTTCCTAACAGGTGCTGACCCTCTCATTCATCAGTGCAAGAGGGAGCTCACTGCTGAGTTCGAGATGAAGGACCTAGGACTGATGCACTACTTCCTAAGCCTGGAGGTCGGGTAGGGACCTGGCGAGATTTTCCTTTCTCAAGGAAAATACATTGTGAAGCTTTTGGAAAGATTTGGTATGGTGGATTGTAAGTCTGTGTGGACACCAATGGAGCTCAACTTTAAGAAGTTGAGTGGTAGCGCTGCTGGGCCCGTGTTAGCAAATCCTACTGAGTATTGTCAACTCGCAAGGGCCCTGATGTTCTTAGTGAACACCCATCCGAACATGTGTTTTGCAGTGAACACTTTGAGTCAACATATGGTTGAGTCTCATCACACTCACTAGGTTGGTGCCAAGAATCTTCTGAGATATCTTCAGGGCACGATAAACTATGGGCTGAGATACACTGTCGGGAGCGTGACACTCCTTGGATGCACTAATGCCGATTGCGCTGGCAGTGTGGTGGATCGTAAGAGCACATCAGGATGCTGCTTCACACTTGATTTTGCTTCGATATCATGGATGAGTTGGAAGCAAAATTCGATGGCTTTGAGCACCGCGAAGGCCGAATACATTGCATCGAGTATGGCCTGTTGTGAAGCAGTCTGGTTGCGAAAGCTCTTCAGTGAGCTGTTCGTGCATGTGGTAGATACCACTGTGATACTCTGTGATAACCAGAGTGGGATTCGGTTGTCTGAGAATCTCGTGTTCCACAATCGATCCGAGCATATTGATATCAGGGACCACTTTATCCGGGATATGGTACAGCGAGGCACCGTAAGGATCGATCATATAGGAACTGATGAGCAGGTCGCAGATATTCTCACAAAGCCCCTGGGGAAGGTCAAGTTCCTAACCTTCCGTGAGAATCTTGGTATTGTGGAACGAACCCTATTCTGAGGGTCTTGTTGGACGATGAGCTCTGGGAGCTCTAGGGGGCTTTGGGGATATCTTCTCGGAGCTATAAGCAACCACAGGGCTAGGCTTGCCGAACCTTGTTGGTGTGCTTTTGCCCCACCGTTGTGATGATTAAGTTGGTTCACCTCTCATTATTTGTTCCCCGTATGCATCCTACCCGTTGAGTTCAGGGCTCATGGGAAGTACCTCTCATTTGGCCAGTGGGTGGGAAAAGCTAGAGACTAGTAGCAAAGATTGATGGACGCATCAGAGATTTCCGTACTCTCTATCTAGGATGGCACGGTCCAACCACTTGATCTGGGATCAAGTCTAGTGATTTCGGACCTCTTACTGACTTCGGGTCAGATAAACCAACTTTGGGTTGGTATGAGACTCTTTGTGAGTCCTATAGAGGTTTCGGACCTCTGGGCTGAATCTATCAGCTGGGAATGATGTCTTTGTGATTGACCCACTTCTGTTCTGAAATAAAGAAGCCAACAAAGCAAGTTACGTTGGGATGACTCACGATGTTTGGATTGCACAGGTGGATGGAGTTCTCCTTAGTTGAGAGGGAGTGTTAATTTTGGACAAGTAGGTCCAAACTCCATGTTGTGATGACCAGATGAAGATACCAATATTTTTATTGGGTTCTTCTTTCGGAGAGGTGCAAGATCGATCTAAAGATCATCTTGATCCGATGAGCAGAACATTTATTTTGAATTTATTTTTAATCTATTCAAAATATGTGCAGGTCGGCCTTAAGGTTTTGTGCCGCAACAGATGTGTCACACACCCTCAATGATGGATATAAATAAGGTTAACGTTGGAGGACATTTCACTCATCTCATCCTCACACATTCTCTCTCCTCATCCGATTGGTTCGATCACTTGGAGTCTCTTCTCTCTCCACACGTGGGAAATCTGGCAGCAACACGTTTCTGTTTTTCGGTCTAGGGTTTTTGCACAAACTTTGACCACTGTTGACTTTGGCCAACGCAAGGTCAAATCGACTTGAAACTCTCCCAAAATCTCGATTTCCCTAATCCGCATTTTATGGCACTATTTCCGAGGCAAGACGTTGTGTTTGACTTTTCAGCGTTGACCTAGCTACTGCTGTTGTTTGATTTGACTGTTGACTGGCAACGTTGTCTTTTTCGTTGACTCTTGATTTCACTGTTTGGCTCTCCTAGAGGGTTGTGTGACATTGCTGGTTGGTTGACCATATTGAGATTTTGTTGGTTGAATCATCCTGTTGAATGCCGTAATGCACCAACACACTTATATATTTCTGGCTTGTCTTCTGTCGATCTATTGGTATGTTCTATCAACATTTTACTTTATTGTTTATGTGATTCCTATCTAATATTGAAGAGAAAATAAAGTTGCGTCAAGCATAAAACATCTACATAAATTTACAATTATGCCCCATAATAGCCCACTATTGTTATTGTTGTGCCCTTACATTATTATTGTTAGGTCGGCTAGGATTATATTGTGACCCCATGGTCTCCTATATATAGAAAGTAGGTTTTGTCATTTGTGTCATCTAAGAATTGTTCATTTATATAATGTAAGGGAGGTTTCCCCCTCAAAGTGGCCGATTTCTAAGTCGTTGATCTCTCTTTTCTTCTATTTTGTGAGCTGGTTTCATAAGTTTTGGTATCAGAGCTTTGAATTCTAGGGTTTCACTGCTTCAAATAGGTCATCGTGGTATTTTCACTATAACTTTTTTTCTACGAAGGTTAATAAGCTAAAAAAAACCCATTTGCGAAGAAATCCTAAGGAACTTTGTGTAAAAATTTTAGATCTTGGTTCGCAATATTTTCGAAGATATGATCTGTGTAAGTTAGGGTTTCTGCAAGCTCCCGAATTTCATCTCAAAGAGGTGACCTTGCGAAAATCGTTATAACTCTCTCTCTCAGAGTATCGGATTGGAATTCTGTAAAAAGTGGCCTAAAGCACACATACTGTAGTTCTCGGTGTATCGATTTCAAAGCCGAAGGAGGAAACAATGACACATGGCACGCCATACAAGTTCGCTCTAATGAACCCGTCCATAATTAGGTTATTGTGGGAGATTGGGCATAAATTTGCCTTGAAGAATCCAAATCAGGTCAGACTTATGGCATTGGAAAGGAGATTCAAAGGGCTAATAAAGGATCGAAGGTAAAATCTTGGGGATCCAAAATTACAGGAATACATCCATTTCAATATCGAGTTCCTCAAAAGCAAGAAAAATGTGTGTATTTTTTTTTAAAGAAATTGCATAAGTCTTGTTTGAAAAAATAAGTTTGAAATGATTCCAAGGACATATTGAAGCGTAGATATCAGTATTGGGTTCTAAAATGGCCCCTAAAAAGAATTGTTCATTTATGTAATGTAAAGGAGGTTGCTCCCTCGAAGAGGCTGATTTCTAAGTCATTGATCTCTCTTTTTTTCTATTTTGTAAGCTGGTTTCATAACATTTGGTATCAGATCCCTTTAAGCCCTCAGAAGGCTCTACTATGACTCATGAAGAGGAAGAAGTGCAACATGATATATCAAAATTACAAGACCAAGTGCAACAAATTTCGCTCTCGCAAAGTATAACAAAAAATGAAATGGAAGCTAAGATGAATGGTTTGAAGAGAGGTGTGGAAGCTAAGATGGATGGTTTGAAGAAAGGCGTGGAAGTTAAGATGGATGGTTTGAAGAATAGCATGGAAGCTAAGATGGATGGCGTGGAAGCTTAAGATGGATGGTATAGAAGGCAACATGGAAGCTAAGATGGATGGTTTGAAGAAAGGTGTGGAAGCTAAGATGGATGGTTTGAAGAATGGCATGGAAGCTAAGATGGATGTTATAGAAGGCAATATGGAAGATTTGGAGAAATACATGGAAGTTTTGAATGAAGGTTTGGCAAAATTGCTACAAGAAGAGCTTCCTAACGGCGAAAAAGTAGTAGAGGAAATTCATGATGAGAACAAAAGAAATGTTAATCATGATTTCATGGACTCTAATGTTGGATTTAAGACCCACCATATTCCAAAAATAGATATGAGGAAGTTTGATGGCAAGGATCCGATAACTTGGATACTACAAATGGGGCAATACTTTGAGCTCCATAATACGCAAAACACACAAAAAGTACGCATTGCAACTTTATATTTAGAACAAAATTAGTTTGTATGGTATCAATGGCTTTGTTTTCGTAAACCACTGGTCACTTGGTCAATTTTTACGGAGGAAATGATAGCATATTATGAGGATACAAAGAGAAACACCTTCTTTAGCCAATTGATAAATCTCAAACAAAAGGGTTCAATGATGGAGCACATTGAGGAATTCCAAAAATTGAATATAAGGGTTGATAATATTCCAGAGGAACATACGATTGATGTCTTCATAGGGATTCTAAAGGATAACATCCAACATGAGGTTCGCCTTTGGGAACTTGATACATTGGAGAAGGCATTCAGGTTGGCAAGAAAAATTGAAAGCCTACCACTCACAACTATAAAGATGGATGTTTTTCTACTCCTAGACTTCCACAACCTACAAGGTTGACACCACAAACATTGGAAGAAAAAAGAGCAAAAGGGCTTTGCTATAGTTGTGATAGAAAATACACTAAAGGTCATAAGTGTGCTGAGAAGAAATTATTTTACATAGATTGTGAAGAGAAGGAAGAAAAGGAACAAGAAAACTCAAAAGAAGAGGATATACACCAGGAACCAACCCTAGAGGAAGAAGAAATGAATCCGACCATATCTTGTAATGCATTGGCAGGAATTACCACTCCTCAAACTCTCAAGATAGAAGGACATATCAAGAAGAAAAATGTAATAGTGCTTATTGATTTGGGTAGTACCCATAATTTTATTCATTGTAAGGTAGCTAAGTAATTGCATTGCTTCCTATACCCAAAGTCAAAGTGTCAACTGATGATGGCAAATGGAGGAACTATAAATTGCTTTGGAAAGTGCCATGATATTAAGCTAATGATGGGGGAATATGTATTGAATAGTCCAATGCTTTCCATTCAAATGGGTGGTGCTGATGTTGTACTAGAAGTACAATGGTTACAATCTTTGCGGACGGTAGCTTTTAATTTTCAAGAACTTTTCTTTAATTTTTTTCGGAAGAAAAGGAAGTTGAATTATGGGGTATCGCAAGGAAGCCGAGAAAGATAATAAGCTCTAATGTCATTACAAAGCTTTTGAGGAAAGAATAGTGAGGCGTCATTGCACAATTATGCTCACTAGAAGTTCAAACATCAAAATCATCTATTTCTCCAGAGCTCCAAAAAGTCTTGGACAATCATTCCAAGGTGTTTGAAACTCCCAAAGGACTCCCACCTATTCGTGATCATGATCATGCTATTCATTTGATTCTAGGAAGTGTTCCTCCAAACATCAGGCCTTACAGATATCATTATGTCCAAAAGAGCGAAATTGAACGTACGATTGCAGAAATGCTAGAGGTTGTTATAATGCAACCTAGTCAAAGTTCTTTCTCTGCTCGAGTAGTATTGGTGCAAAAGAAGGATGGATCATGGCGCATGTGTCCGGATTATAGAGAGCTAAATAAGCTCACTATTAAAGATAAATTTCCCGTTCCTGTGATTGATGAATTATTGGATGGATTACATGGAGCAATTTATTTCACCAAGTTGGATCTCCGTTGAGGATATCATCAAATTAGAATGAAGATTGAAGACATTCCGAAAACAAAATTTCGAATTTGTGAGGGTCATTATGAATTTTTGGTCATGCCTTTTGTCCTTACCAATGCACCTTCTACATTTCAAGGGTTGATGAATTCTGTTTTCAAACCCTTCCTTAGAAAATTTGTGTTAGTATTTTTTGATGATATACTAATCTACAACAAGTCTTGGAAGGATCATGTTCAACATGTTGACAGGGTGCTCAAACTATTGGAGGGGAAACAATTATATGCAAAAACCTCCAAATGTTTCTTCAAAGTACAAGAGGTGGAATATCTGGGTTGTATTCTATCTCAAGAGGGTGTTAAGATAGACCCTAACAAAATTAAAGCTTTTATGGAATGGAAATTCCCCACAACCATAAAGCAATTGCGAGGATTTCTCGGGTTAACAGGGTTATTGCAAGTTTGTTAAGAATTATGGGAGAATAGCAACACCTCTAACAACATTATTGAAGAAAGATGCATTTTCATGGACTCCTAGAGCAACTAAGGCCTTTGAACATCTTAAAAAGGAAATGTGCCAAGCACCGGTCTTAGCTACGCCAGACTTCACAAAAATCTTTATTGTGGAATGTGATGCCTCAGGAAATGGAATTTGTGTTGTTTTAATGCAAGAAGGAAGACTCATTGCTTTTGAAGTTGTCCAATCAAAGGAAAGTATTTACGGAAAGCTATTTATGAGAAGGAAATGTTGGCAATACTACATGCACTAAAGAAATGGCGGCCTTACTTAATGGGAAGACACTTCAAGGTAAAAACTGATCATGATAGTCTTAAATACCATTTGGAACAAAGACTATCTTTAGAAGAGCAACAAAAATGGGTCACAAAGATGTTGGGTTATGACTTTGAATCATCTACAAAAAGGGAAGCTAAATGTTGTTGCAGATGCACTCTCAAGAAAGGATGAGGATGTGGAAGCATTGCTTTGTGTCATTTATATTATCCAACCAGATTGGATAACCGAAGCAAGGGAGGAATGGAAGAATGATGAAGAAGTATGGACACTCATTCAAAAGTTGCAGCAAGATCCCAGTACATCTGATACGTTTAGTTGGAAAAATGAATTCCATGGTGTTTGAAATTCTCAAAGGACTCCCACCTATTCGTGATTATGATCATGCTACTCGGGATTTTTAAAAACTTACCACAGGGTGAAGAAAGAATTTTTTTGAGATGGCCTTAAATCCGATATTCAAAAGTTTGGGGCGGAATGCTTGGTTTGCCAACAAAATAAAGTTGAGACAATTAAGACCCTGGGCCTGCTACAACCTTTATCCATTCCAAATCAACGTTGGGAAGAGGTTTCAATAGATTTTATCACCGGTTTACCTAATTCCGAAGGAAAGAGTGTTATTATGGTGGTAGTTGATAGACTTACAAAGTATGCACACTTTTGTGCATTATCTCATCCATTTAAATCGAGTACAGTTGCTACTGCATTTATGGAAACAATGCAAAAGCTACATGGAAACCCACATATTATTGTAAGCGATAGAGATCTCATTTTCATTGGAACTTTTTGGACGGAATTATTTTCTTGTTTGGGTACTCAATTAGCTCATAGCTCATCTTATTATCCTCAATGCGATGGGAAAACTGAGATAGTGAACAAATGTTTGGAAGGATATCTTCGTTGCTTTGTATCTGATAAACAAACACAATGGGTCAATTGGTTACCTCTGGCTGAATGGTGGTATAGCACTTCTTTCCACATTGCAACAAAAATGACCCCATTTATGGCACTTTATGGATATCATCCGCCGTCCATCACATCATCTTTACGAGAAAATTCTAAGGTTCAAGCAGTGGAAGATCACATTGAGCATCAACAATAAGTTCTCCAACTCTTAAAGGATAACCTAAATTTGGCATAGAATCGAATGAAACAACTGGAAGATCAACATCGCAGCGTCGCAGTGAGAGAAGTTTTGATGTAGGCGACTGGGTATTTTTACGGCTACAAGCATACAAACAAATGTCCCTCAAGCAAGCTAAGAAGGCTAATAAATTATCGCCAAATTACTATGGTCCTTACAAGGTGTTGCAAAAGATTGGTAGTATGGCATACAAATTGGAGCTTCCTGCATCTTCCCGAGTGCACCCAGTTTTCCATGTTTCATGCTTAAAGAAGGTTATAGGTGACAAACTTCTGGTTCAAACAATATTGCCAGAACTTGATGAGGAAAGAAAAATCATATTGGAACTTGAAGCAGTCATGGAAACAAGAACTCGACAGCTACGAAATTGATCAATTTCAGAGTATCTCATCAAGTGGAAGAACTTACTGTGAAAAATCCTAGATCCGGATTCCTATTGCAACAAATCTGAATTACTTCTTCTATTATGTTACATAATTATTTCATTACTGTGAAATATCAAAGTCATTTATGAAGCAGTCTACACAAATAATGCTGCGGAAATAAATCTAAGTGTTGAAACAATGTGAACAAAATACAATGAAAAACATCCACATGTGACACAGTTTCTTTTGGACTAAGTCCCTAGAGAAATCCAACTTGGGAAAACCTGTGAAACAGATCTGAGGGTTTGTATTATTAAGCAGCAAAATCTTGAATACAACTAGGGTGCCAACATCTGGTAAACCCTTTAGAGAAATCTAGACAACAAAAATAACTGTGAGATATACCTCACTCAGCAAGTCTCCGGGTGATCTAAAACAGTGTTGGTGAAGCCCTCACTCCCTCTGCGTGGTTGCCTACGCTAGATTTGCGTAAGCCTGCATGGGCAACCTTGAGGAACTGCGTCACCCCTTTCTGCAGTTGATTTGGCTAATTTGAAGCTGGATTTTGGCCCACCTGGCTCAAAACCCCAACCTCTAGCTATCTCCAGACTGACTCCAAGAGACACTACGCTGGTTCTTCGTGATTCTCTGCAGGAACTGCGTCACGTCTGCAAAAAACTTCACTATCTTTCTTTTGCGTAAACACTGTCTCACTCTGAAATGTATTCTTGGTCCAACTGACCAATCTCTGCTTTTGCCCCTCTCTGGATCTGATCACTGAATCATAATCACTTAGCAAACCTTGCCCTAGTGATTTGATCAATGTTGCAGGAAACGTCCCCCCCCCCCCGGCTCCAACCCTTGAAACGCGGTTTGTACAGGATCCGTACACCGAAACGCGTTTCGGAAAAAAATTTGCGGTTCCTGGAATTTTGGATCCATACTGCCGGATCCGTGTTTTCGTATGGCGGATCGGCTATGCTTCCGGTACGAATTTGTACGGATCGCCAACGGTTCTGTACAACACCGTACGGATCCGACTAATGCAACAAAAAAATGACTTTTAAAAAATAAATAAATAAATTTCTAACTGTTGTTGGGTTAGAGGGTGGGTTAGTGTTGAGTTAGGGATAGGATGAAAAAGATATAAGCTCTCTTTCACCTCCTTAGACCCTCATGGTAATGTTAAATTCTTAAAGTAAAAGTGACATCCTCCTTTATTTTTCATTTTCATCTTTTTACTTAAATAAAGGAGGATGACACTTTTACTTAAATTTTTAACATTATCATGAAATGACTCAGGATGTTTGAGAGTGGTTCCAGCTTGATCGGACATCATATGGAGAAAATAGAATTTCATATCCTATTCAGAATTCAGCAGACGTAATAGTTTTCAGGAATTTAGGATCAATGATATGGTGGCATTTCATTCGATTATGTCATGTATGAGGGTATGTGATTAGCATTTAATCAAGAGCACCAAGCCCTATATGTACCCTAGTGTTGGTAGAGTTAATTGTTGAACTCCTTTGTCATGTCGTTAGAAAAAAAATACATTTCAATCAAGTCAAAATCATCGATCAAGCATGTTAAGTTCTTTCTATCATATTTTAAGGCTTGCATTAGGTCGTTGGATCAAAATTAGTGTAATATCCCCAAAGGGAAATAACCAGTAATAAACAGAAATGCACTAATACAGATATAAACTGAACCAGATCACTGAATCATGACACATGTAACACCAAAATCTGAGCCATTTTATTAATCAGAAAGTACATAGAGAGGAGTACAATAAATCAGAGTAAGTGCACCTATCCCTGCCCTAGGCAGGTGGAGACCCCCTCAACAGAGAAGTGGCTGCAACAAGGACAGCGTCCTGGCTGCTCTGCAAGCTGAAGATGAACTGCGCTGGGGCTGAAGTCTGCAAACCCTCTCAAATAGAAAACGCTGTCTCTGCCAGTGACAGCGCAGAAACAGATAAAGCACCAAGCCCTCAACTCTCCAGACAGATGAAGCTGCTACAGGATCCTGGAAAACGCTGTTAAGCACTCCTCACAATGATCTGCTCCTCAGATCTGCGTCCCACCTGATGGATCTGAAGCCTCCTATCACAACTGCGTCCTCCCTTTCCTGATCTGCGTCCTCCAAAACCCAATCTGCTGCCAATCCCTCAGATCTATGCTAGATCTGGAACTATCTCCTCAGATCTGTAGCCTCTAGGGCTAGATCTGGTGTTTCCCCTTCAGATCTGGACTAGATCTGTCAATATCTCCTCAGATCTGTCACTCCTCAAGCTGGATCTACTGCAAAACCCTCAGATCTGCAATATACAAGGCTAGATCTGCAACATACAGGACTAGATCTGTAAGATCTATCCTTCACCAAGCTAGATCTGGCAAGAAACCTTCAGATCTGCAATATACAAGGCTAGATCTGCAACATACAGGACTAGATCTGTAAGATCTATCCTTTACCAAGCTAGATCTGACAAGAAACCTTCAGATCTGCAACCCTCACCTCCAAGAATGGACAGCGTCCTTCTGCCCCTCAAACAGCGTTTTCTCTGCCGGCCTGGAACTGCGTCCTCTTGGACAGCGTCCTACCTCTCCTGCAAGGGACAGCGTCCTCTCTTCAGATAAAACAGCGTCCTTCTCTTCAAAGATTCAGCGTCCTCCCTTCTCTTGCTCTACGCAGCCACAAGAGGGCTTTCCTCCTCCTCAGATGTGCTTCAGAAATGCTGCTGCTTTGCTACTGAAAAACCTTACTAGGGCGGGCACTCGAAGTCCCCCGAAGCTAAGGGTGAAACCAGAAAAACCTTACCAGGGCAGGCACTCGAAGTCCCCCGAGGCTAAGGGTGAGATCTCCGACCGAAGACACTCGAGCACTAAGCAGTGCTGCAGACCGACTAAACAACCGGCGTGCTGAAGCAGACAAAGTCTAGCTATCAATAAGAATATCAAAATCATGGATGATCAAATGAGGTGAGAGCCTCTCCTTTTATAGCACCAATCTCCTCCAAACTCACTCACCCTGGATCTGCGCAGTTTACCTTGGGTTAACTTTATGTCTCCTCCATCACCCACGTGGACCCCCAAGGCCCCCTCTCTAAGTTACAACGTCAAGCTACTAGGAAAAAGAACACTTTATTATAAAGTGAGGTGGCTAAAGTGAGGTGACCCCTCTTATTTCTCACTTTATTTATTATTCCTATCTAAAGCAGCAAAATAACACAAAAATGCAATATTCCAATTAGCAAAGCTAATTGGGAATATTACAATTAGGCAATTTTGACTAATGTTCCTAGATAATCGAGGTAGAGGCAAAGGCTAGACAAGAGGAGAAGAATCTAGATTATAGATGGTTGATGCATCTAAATGCTCAAATAATTAATCATTAATGTACAATGGACGTTCATATCTATCTTGATTTATGTACAAATATGCATGCTTCCATATCTTCTACAAGTAATTTGGTATTTTGGATGTTTTTTAATATAAATGCAAAAAAATAAAAATAAAAAATATATATATATATATATATATATATATATATATATATATATATATATATAGTAGACGTCTCCAAGATGTTTTCGCCTCTCTATTTTGAAATGACGCTTTCTCGTGTCCCTCGCTTCCAAAAACGTCCCACTTTCAGGTAACGTTGGATTTGATCTTTGATCAAAAGTTGTGTCTCCTCACACAAATCGAAAATGCTCAATGGCTCAAGTGTCACAATGTGTTTTCCATAGGCCCCTCACCCTCCTCCTTATATTCTTATGTTGAACCATCAACGGCCAAGATTAAAACATAATCAAGGGCTAAGATTAACTTGGAGGTGATCCATGACTTTATCTAGAAGATTCACACTTAGTTTAATTAATACCCTTTAATTAATCAGTTTCCCTAAGTTTAGACTTAGGAAAACATTAAAAATGATTAATTAATTTAATTAAACCATCTCTAAGTGGAATTTTCCAAAACCATTTTTGGGTATTATGGAATACATGTGTCCTAGCATTAACATCCGATGCTACCATAAATCAACACTCCCCTCTTTTACGCAGGAAAGTGCTCTAGCAAACAACTCAAAAAGTCATGCTTGACTTCTAGAACATTCATTACTATTGTTGATCTGCCACCAACATTGCACAAGAAAAAATGCTTCAGATTCCAGACATTATGACTTTGCACGCCACATAACTACCATCAGATCGCACTCTCTCAATTCTCGCTATCATGTGTTGCCGCGATCAAGGTGAGCATCGCCTATACAGATAAGAAGTACTCGCATCGGGGCGCGCCTCTTTGTGCATCAAGTAATATTGCGACTGCTAAAAATTGCAACAGAACATCCAAATTCTAATTTAGAAACTCCATCCGAAAATAATACTGATCAAGTTAGTTTATGCACTAGTTTTCTAAAATATCAGATCATACGCTTCATATGCGAAAGTATATGCTATCGGTGTCAACCACTGATGCTGCTGCTCCCTCTCTGTGCTGATCAGGCTTTAGTACTGTTAGCCATTGCACTGTCTTCTCGTCTTCTGCTGCAACTGTCCATCCTGCTACTGTCTTTAAGCTGTCGTAGCTCACATGTGATCCAAGAGTTCCGAAATACTCAAGGATCCCTCTTTGTAGATTTTGGATCTACAAATCCAAGTCAGCCCACTTCTCTCCTTTCGGAATATGAGCGAAACATTAAAAAATGATTAATTATTTTAATTAAACCATCTCTAAGTGGAACTTTCCAAAACCATTTTTGGGTTTTATGGAATACATGTGTCCTGGCCTATATACAAAGTTACAAGGCTAGAGCACATCCGATGCTACCATAAATCAACACTCCCTCTTAGCGAGGAAAGTGCTCTAGCAAAACAACTCAGTGTGCTGCTTTGACTTCTAGAACATCTGCTGCTGTGTTGTTGATTTGCTCACCAACATTGCACAAGAAAAAATGCTGCATCTGTACTGCTGTTGACTTTGCACGCTGCTGCCAACTACCACTGTACTGCAACTCCCTCTGAATTCTGCTACCATGTTGCTGCACTGTGTGAGCACTGCTCTATACTGCATAAGAAGTACTCTGCACTGCGCCGCCCCTTTGTGCACTGCGCTGCTGCACTGTTGCAAATTGCAACAGAAGAACATCCGAAATTGGACGAGAAAAACTGCATCTGGAAAATAACACTGACTGTTGCTAGTTTATGCACTAGCTCTCTAAAAACACTGCACTGTTGCTGCTATGCGATGCGTGAGCACTGCACTGCTGCTGCTCAACCACTGATGCTGCTGCTCCCTCTCTGTGCTGATCAGGCTTTAGTACTGTTAGCCATTGCACTGTCTTCTCGTCTTCTGCTGCAACTGTCCATCCTGCTACTGTCTTTAAGCTGTCGTAGCTCACATGTGATCCAAGAGTTCCGAAATACTCAAGGATCCCTCCTTGTAGATTTTGGATCTACAAATCCAAGTCAGCCCACTTCTCTCCTTTCGGAATATGAGGGTATGTGATTAGCATTTAATCAAGAGCACCAAGCCCTATATGTACCCTAGTGTTGGTAGAGTTAATTGTTGAACTCCTTTGTCATGTCGTTAGAAAAAAAATACATTTCAATCAAGTCAAAATCATCGATCAAGCATGTTAAGTTCTTTCTATCATATTTTAATGCTTGCATTAGGTCGTTGGATCAAAATTAGGCAATTTTGACTAATGTTCCTAGATAATCGAGGTAGAGGCAAAGGCTAGACAAGAGGAGAAGAATCTAGATTATAGATGGTTGATGCATCTAAATGCTCAAATAATTAATCATTAATCTACAATGGACGTTCATATCTATCTTGATTTATGTACAAATATGCATGCTTCCATATCTTCTACAAGTAATTTGGTATTTTGGATGTTTTTTAATATAAATGCAAAAAAATAAAATATATATATATAGTAGACGCTTCCAAGATGCTTCGCCTCCTAGATTTTTTGGAAATGACGCTTCTGTGTCCCCGCTTCCAAAAAACGTCCCAGCTTCGTGCAACGTTGGATTTGATCTTTGATCAAAAGCTGTGTCTCCTCACACAAATTGAAAATGCTCAATGGCTCAAGTGTCACAATGTGTTTTTCATAGACCCCTCACCCTCCTTATTATATTCTTCTGTTGAACCTTTAACGACCAAGATTAAAACATAATCAAGGGCTAAGATTAACTTGGAGGTGATCCATGACTTTATCTAGAAGATTCACACTTAGTTTAATTAATCAGTTTCCCTAAGTTTAGACTTAAGGAAAACATTAAAAAATGATTAATTATTTTAATTAAACCATCTCTAAGTGGAACTTTCCAAAACCATTTTTGGGTTTTATGGAATACATGTGTCCTAGCCTATATACAAAGTTACAAGGCTAGAGCACATCCGATGCTACCATAAATCAACACTCCCTCTTAGCGAGGAAAGTGCTCTAGCAAAACAACTCAGTGTGCTGCTTTGACTTCTAGAACATCTGCTGCTGTGTTGTTGATTTGCTCACCAACATTGCACAAGAAAAAATGCTGCATCTGTACTGCTGTTGACTTTGCACGCTGCTGCCAACTACCACTGTACTGCAACTCCCTCTGAATTCTGCTACCATGTTGCTGCACTGTGTGAGCACTGCTCTATACTGCATAAGAAGTACTCTGCACTGCGCCGCCCCTTTGTGCACTGCGCTGCTGCACTGTTGCAAATTGCAACAGAAGAACATCCGAAATTGGACGAGAAAAACTGCATCTGGAAAATAACACTGACTGTTGCTAGTTTATGCACTAGCTCTCTAAAAACACTGCACTGTTGCTGCTCTGCGATGCGTGAGCACTGCACTGCTGCTGCTCAACCACTGATGCTGCTGCTCCCTCTCTGTGCTGATCAGGCTTTAGTACTGTTAGCCATTGCACTGTCTTCTCGTCTTCTGCTGCAACTGTCCATCCTGCTACTGTCTTTAAGCTGTCGTAGCTCACATGTGATCCAAGAGTTCCGAAATACTCAAGGATCCCTCCTTGTAGATTTTGGATCTACAAATCCAAGTCAGCCCACTTCTCTCCTTTCGGAATATGAGCCCTCAATCATGGCAGCTCCTGCTTGTGGATCTTCCTTCTCCTCTTTATCCTTTTTCTTAAGAGGACACTGTGTGGCATAATGCCCCACTTCCCCACACCAGAAGCACTTGATCTTGGACAGATCTTTCTTCTTCTGCTTCTGTTGCCTCCTTCTTGACCTTTGAACTGCTACTGCCATCCTCCAAGTGGATTTTTAGGAGATCTTTCTTGAACTCTTCTTGCTGTAATGCTGCCCACATTGCTTTTTATCCTAGAAGTCTTTCTCTGCCCAATATACTTTGGACAAAGACTTGATAATCCTCTGAAATAGAGTTTAGCGTGAGCCTTACTAGCTCTGAGTCTTTAGGAGCAGATCCTACTGGAGACAGTTGATCTCAATTTTCCTGAATCCGAGACAAGGAGTCAAAACTCTCTCCCTTCTTCATCCTGATATTCCGTATCTTCTCTTCAAGGTACATCTTCCTCTGCTCGGAAGATCCTTGGTATAGCTTTCCCAGCCCTACCCACATCTCTCTAGCCGTGGTCTTTGCTGCTATGTGGGGTACGATATGATCCTTCACTCCATCTAGGATCAACCGCTTGGCTCTTGCCATATTCTTCTTGAATTGCCTCAGGTGTGCCGCATCAAGAGGTTCTGCAACTATGTTGTCTATGAGGGCTTTCAGATCATGCTCATCAAGGAGGAATTCTATCCTTGATTACCAAATAACATAGTTGGAGGCACCCTCCAATCTATCTTGGTTACGTAGTCCATTGCTGGCCATCTCCTCAACTTTGTCGTAATCTTCCTCTAACCCTTTGCTCAGCTAGATTTATGCACTCCTTGAGGAGTAAGTCATTGTTTCTGCTGTTGCATGGGAAAAATTGAGTTTCTTTGAGTAAGAAATCCTTCTGACGTCAAGAAATCTCCCAACTATGTTTTTCAGAATTTTCTGACGCTTATGCACCTGCTCTTACTGCTGTGCAGTAACTGCGTCCTTCAGCTACGTTGCCTCTTCTGCAATTGAAAAAAAAGCTTAAACCTTTGTCAACTCTCTCAGAGGGAGCCTTTTCAGCACTAAAATGCCCTCTTGGCCTGGACAACGTAATTTTCTGGGAGGGTCTGCCGCTAATTACGCAAATCCTAGACTCTTCAGCGCTGATATGCTGGTTCACTTATGTTTCACCTGCACTTTAGCTTGAATAAGCTTTGATACCATGTGAAAAATCCTAGATCTGGATTGCTACTGCAACAAATCTGAATTACTTCTTCTATTATGTTACATAATTATTTCATTACTGTGAAATATCAAAGTAATTTCTGAAGCAGTCTACACAAATAGTGTTGCGGAAATAAATCTAAGTGCTGAAACAATCTGAACAAAATACAATGAAAAACATCCACATGTGACAGTTGTTTTTAGACTAAGTCCTCGGAAAAACCCAACTTGGGAAAACAGGTGCAACAGATCTGGGGGTTTGTATTATTAAGCAGCAGAATCTTGAATACAACTAGGGTGCCAACATCCGGCAAACCCTTCAGAGCAATCTAGACAACAAAAATAACTGTGAGATATACCTCACTCATCAAGTCTCTGACTAATCTAAAACAACGCTGGTGAAGCCCTCACTACCTCTACGTGATTGCCTACACTAGATCTGCGTAAGCCTGCGTGGGCAAGCTTGAGGAACTGCATCACCCCTCTCTGCAGCTGATCTGGCTGATCTGAAGTTGGATTTTGGCCCTCCTGGCTCAAAACCCCAACCTCTAGCTATCTCCGGACTGACTCCAAGAGACACTGCACTGGTTCTGCGTGATTCTCTGCAGGCACTGCGTCACTTGTGCAGAAAACTGCGTTGTCTCTCTTTTGTGTAAATGTTGTCTCACTCTAAAATGTGTTCTTGGCCCAACTGACCAATCTCTGCTTCTGCCTCTCTTTGGATCTGATCACTGAATCATAATCACTTAGCAAACCCTGCTCTAGTGATTTGATCCATGATCAAAATTTGTGTCTCCTCACACAAATCGAAAATGCTCAATGGCTCAAGTGTCAGAATTTGTTTTCCATAGACCCCTCACCCTCGTTCTTATATTCTTCTGTTGAACCTTCAACAGCCAAGATTAAAACATAATCAAGGGCTAAGATTAACTTGGAGGTGATCCATGACTTTATCTAGAAGATTCACACTTAGATTAAATAATACCCTTTAATTGATCAGTTTCCCTAAGTTTAGACTTAGGAAAACATTAAAAAAAGATGAATTATTTTAATTAAACCATCTCTAAGTGGAATTTTCCAAAACCATTTTTGGGTTTTATGGAATACATGTGTCCTAGCCTATATACAAAGTTACAAGGCTAGAGCACATCTGATGCAACCATAAATCATCACTTACCCACCGAAGATTCCACATTGGAGGATAAGAATTTTATGCAGAAGCATCCACGACTATTCAAGCGTTGAGGAAAACACTTTTTTGAAAGAGAGGGACATGTTAGGGTCCTATATTACTAGTATAGTCTCTTATTGTTGTTAGTGTAGCCCCCTTATTGTTATTGTTGTACCCCTGTAGTCCCCATATTGTTATTATTGTGCCCCATAATAGCCCACTATTGTTATTGTTGTGCCCTTACATTATTATTGTTAGGTCGGCTAGGATTATATTGTGACCCCATGGACTCCTATATATAGAAGGAGGTTTTGTCATTTGTGTCATCTAAGAATTGTTCATTTATGTAATGTAAAGGTTGTTTCCCCCTCGAAGTGGCTGATTTCTAAGTCGTTGATCTCTCTTTTCTTCTATTTTGTGAGCTGGTTTCATAACAGAAGAAGATGTGGTTACGATGCTATTTTCCTTGATCTTAGAAGGAAATGCTAGGGATTGGTACCTTTGCCCCAAGTTAGTCCTACAGATTGGGATAACATTTGTCGAGCTTTTGACAAGAGATGGGCCACAATCAGGGAAGACATTATGCTTCTAGGCAATTTCCAAGAGGCCAAGAAAACCAACAATGAAAATTTTAGAGAATTCACACAACGGTTTGATAATCTACTCAAGGAGGTTCTAAAAGCATTGGTTCATTGCCCATTGCTCATTTTCAGTTTTAACTTTTGAGTCTTGACTCTAGATAATGATGACCTCACATCGAGTCTTTGACTTGCCACTCCTTACTATTTTTGATTTTGAATATGTTCAATTTAGTATTTTGCTTACTACTAATCAGATTCTAGAATAATGAATGATGAATTTAAACTTTTGTAGATTCGAAAATGATGAACGGTGAATTTAAATTGATGTATACTTTTATTATCTCTATGTCATTGAATCTTTTACGATGTATGAGTCAATGTATTTTGTTATTGAATTTGAATTATATATATATACCCCAACGTCACCCCCCCCCCCCCCCCTCCCCTCCCAAAAAAATTCCCCTAAAATTTGGGGGTGCTCCCACTCTTCGTGCTATGTGTCTCTCCTTTCCCATGTCTCGCTGTCACAGAAGCTTGGTGGAACATTGTAGCATAGCACAACGTATGTAATTTATGATGGCATATGTTGAATCATGCATGCAACATGACGTTGAGGAATGGATGAGAGATAAATCACGCGCTGAGAACATCTCTTCCCTCATTCCATTCCTAATAGAAAGTGAGAAAATAATGTATACAATATAAGAATAAAAGTTCTAGAATTTATCCTGATTTTTTATTTTAATTTTATTAATTTTCATATTCAGTCCATTCTGCTAAAAAGTTTGGTCATGGTTTCATAATTCTGTCTTTTGTTGTCTCTTTTTAGGACAAGGATGGAGAATCTCCTGAAAAAGTTGTGAAGATTCAGTTGCCAACAACTTTGAAAAAGCAGCTTGTTGATGATTGTGAATTTGTAACACAGCTGGGCAAGGTGATTGAAGTGAACAATGCTTTAAAAGTTTGATTCCAATTTAGTACTCACGAGATGAGTCTTTGACTTGGACAGATGGTTTATCCATTTTCAGTGTTGTTTCTATGTTGCGAACCATTGTATGCTAGCATTACATAATGCCTTGGGTATATAAGGTTTTATCCATTTTCTGTGTTGGTCTTCTGTTGTGCACTATTGTAAACCAGAATTGCACAATATTCTCCTAGGTAGGCTTGCTTTCTTGTTCATATATAGGGTTTTAGGTAGTTCATATCTTTATTCAGCTTTGATGGTGTACATATCATCTATGCTGGTTTGGCTGCAGTTGGTTAAGCTCCCACGTAATCCGAATGTGGATGACATTTTGAAAAAGTATCTTGAGCACAAGGCTAAGAAGGAAGGCGCGTAAGTGTTTCTCATCTGTATATTTCTTGTTAGTATTTTCTTTATGTGTGACCGTTGATCTATAAGAAGTTTGATTGCTTTATTAGTATCTTTCTTGGGTAGTCTTTGTTATCAAATATCTCCCTATGACATTAATGTGGCATAAGTTTGATCTTTATTAATATGCTCTTTTGAAAAAATTAAGTAAACACTACTGGAATTCTGTTCAAATGCTATTACATTCTTTGAATAAGCATAAGAGGCCTACTATCCTTGAATTTTGGATCCTTACAGACCATATAGTTGTAGCCATAAAATAATGAGAAAGCTATAAGTCTGAAGATTTGAGAAACCTGGATTGAAAAGAACAGTGAAGGACAAGTCCAATACAGGGGAAGCTTCCTCAGTCACACCTAGGGTTCTAATGCATGACATGTTATGTCTAAGGTCATCTATGTTACTACTCAAATTGTCATTGCTTTATTACAATATATGAGTTAAGGATTGTGTGGTATATTTCGGAATTTAAGAACAGTGAAGGACAAGTCCAATACAGTGGAAGCTTCCTCAGTCGCACCTAGGGTTCTAATGCATGACATGTTATGTCTAAGGTCATCTATGTTACTACTCAAATTGTCATTGCTTTATTACAATATATGAGTTAAGGATTGTGTGTTACTCATGGTATATTTCGGAATTTAAGATAATCTCATTTAGGGATGTTTTAGAGAGTTTGTACAGATATAAAATTTAATTGCTGTAGTAAACTTATAAATAAAAATTACAGCAATGAACAAGTTATAAGAGCACTATGTTTTAGTCACTTAAACAGATTGCAAACAAGTAATTTTCAAGGCTAAAGCAAGCAATAAACCTAGATTCAATGTAGCTTGCGAAGTCTGAAGTTTCAAAAGCATTCATCAGCCAATTTTATCGTCATTCCTGTGAAAATTCCGAGACCTCAGTGACTAAAATCCTTATGATCTCATTTAACCAAGTAATTGTTAAATTTTATTGATGAAAAATAATGTTTAAGGGAATTCTAGTATGAATCGTAAGTTGAATTTGATGATGGACCGCTTTTGTTTGTATTTTTGTTCCAATGCTTCATGTTGGTAGATGTCCTTTTCCCATAGTCTAGAGTGACCTTCCTTGAGGCCTTTATTTCCACTTGTCCGGGGGGCACAAATAAGAGGCACTAATTGACGTTGTGTGTCCATGATAATCCCTACTTAACACTTTCCGTTTGTCCCTTATATCCATGCCCTGTCATCAGGTTGATTGCTATCTATCATTGATATTGGTTCTCTCTTTTCCTCTTCGTTGAATAGGTGCTTGAAAAGTTTTCCCTTAGAGATTGATGCAGCAGGAAAAAAGAAAGGGCATGAACCTTAATAATAAAATGCGAAAGATTGGCTGGGATATAATAAAGTTTGTGGACAAGAGCCTTGCTTGACCTGTACCCCCCTTATTAGTCCTTAGTTCCTGGCTAATGCATGAACTATCAAAATGAAAGGAAATATGCATATCACAGGAAAAAGGAAAGGGCATGAACCATAATAATAAAATGCGAAAGATTGTCTGTGATATAATAAAGTATGTGGACAAAAGCCTAGCTTGACCTCTACGCCCATTATTAGTCCTTTCCTGGCTAATGCATGAACTATCAAAATGAAAGGAAATATGAATATCGCAACCCCGATGAACAATAAACCACTTCATCTTTGACAGGTCATTGATGCATAAATGAAAACTTGTAACCCAAGCTATGCAAGAATAAGTAGGTCAATGAAGAAAAAGATGCAAAGGAGAAGTGGTAAAATAGGTTGATGAAAGGTGTAACTTAGGTCCCATGATTGTTCCCTCTTCACATCATGACGTTCAAGCATCACAAAATTTCATAGCTAGTACAAAGATTGTGCTATACTACATGAAGTAAACTCCTACAACATTAGTGAACACTTGCACCCTATTAATTGATAGGTTGGCGTAGGAACTGCTACTCCCCTTAGTGTTGGAAACACCTAATAGAGCCTTTTGATGACCCTCCCATATCTAAGCATGGAAATGTTGAGATTTGCAGCTTGGGGGTTACTACAAACCCAAGGCTAGAGGGTTTTGGAGGAATGAGCTTCACAAAAATGGTTTATGGGCTTAGAAAAAGTTGGGGTTTTGTACCCAAAGGTGTGGGGCCTTTGACCATTAAAGTTGCACTTGGATTTTGTTTTTTGAAGACTCCTTGCCCAAGGATATGTCAGAGCATTCTTGCACTCACAGGGTTCCGGATTTCATCAGGGCTTCTAAGCCCCTTTCCTTCTCTCTTTCTTCAATCAATCCTCAGATTCCGCAGCCCTACGAGGATATTGTATAAATGTCACTAGCATGATGAATAAAGCCATGTAACAGGCCTAGGGTGTTGGGACTCAATCAACAAGCGAGTACACTTTGAATTGTTTTTTTTACTTGGTTAATTATCCCCGCTTTTTAGAGACGAGTATTTTTCTAGGTATTTTGACTCACCGCATATCCCCAAGCTGGGCTAACGGCTTGAAGGTTGAGCCCATAACACATCTTAGTGTCTAGAGTCAATGTATATTACATGCTAGTTCATCTATGAAATTTCTTGGAATTTGACTAGGTCTAAGTAGGATTTTTTAATAATGAGAAATTGCCTACAAAACGAGATTTTTTAATTCATTTCTATGTTATTATGTAAATAAGTGGCATAGGAAATGTCTGGGGCGTGTGACTACTCGAAATTCATCCTCAGAGGCCCAACATTATCCTAGGACCCATTTTGAGGGTCAAAAAACGACTTATAACCCCTCAGAAGCGACTTTTTTTTTGTAAGTTAGAATTTCATATTAATTGAACAAATTTGTACAGGCTTGGGCGAACCAACGAGGCTGTCCCCATGAAGCTTGAGCTTTTCATGAATCATTATAGGCATGGGTGAACCAGGAAATCTGTGCCCATGAGGCTTGATTTTAGCATGGAACATTTAAGAGGTTTTTTGGATCCTTTGGAGGTTTCTCCTGTGCGATTATGATTCAAAATTGAGCTGACTAGTTGGTGTTATCAAGAGAGCTCTGCATATACTATTTTAGAGCGGAGTTGCCTTCCACACCCTTGTTCGCTAGGAGATCGGCAAGACTGTTGGCCTTTCTTCTGATGTGAGTAAATAATACTGCCCGCCCTTCAACAATTAGAGCTGCGAGTTGTTGAACACCATGGTCCAGGTGTCAGCAACTGGAGCACCTGTGGACAGGGGCGCCATTCAACATTCTGTTAGCTATGTGGGTGATTACCTGCAAGTCTCCTTCAGCAATGAGGGGATGAATATTGAGCGATCTGACAATTATTAACCCCTGTGTGAGAGCTTCTAATTCAACCTTGTACCGATGGAGCCAGTGAATGCACATATGACATCTCCTTGCAGATTGCGAAAGACCCCTCCTATGCTTGCTAGACCTAGATTCCCCTTTGATGTGCCGTCATAGTTTAGCATGGTGAAGTTTGATGGAGTAGTAGTCCAACAATCTGGCTCGTCAAAAGGGAGCCTTGGTTTGATGATGATAGGATTTGGAGGCTTGAATAAATGCCACCAGTCGAGGATTGTTTGCTCTGATTGAGGTCCTTGAAAGTCCTGTTCTTCCCATTTTGGATGGGAAGCGTTTTGTTGACATTTTTGTGGAGAAGTGCCAAAATTCCTTCCGCTGTTTGAGCTTTGCCATCGAAAATTATGCGATTCCTTTTGAGAGATTAGGGCTTTTATTAAAATCTTTTTTTAATGATAATTAATTATGATTTCGTTATGCTTCTTTCACTTAGATCTTATCTTCGTTAGATTATTACGTTCTTCATCAAGTCAATTATCAAATGCATAAGAGACACAAATATTTAGGCTTTCAAGCCAGGGCAAAAACCTGTCCCTCTTGGAGAGGAAAACCCGATAATAATTCTTCTTATAGATCTTCAATTGATGAGTACCACGGCCATGACACAGACCCTTGACATCAGTATACCTCCAAGACCCTTGTCACTGTTCTTCTCGACTCCTTATGATGAACTTCTTTTCTGCATTGCACTGTACTTGCACTAGGGAAGCTCGGTCCCTAGTCTGGCAGCTCCAAACACTGTGCTTCTCCCTCGAATTCCTTCGATCTAGCCTTCTCCTCCTAGAGACTCCTCCTCGGTATTCTTATTGCATTCTTCATGCCTAAGTCCGAGATCTCTTTCACACTGTGGTGACCCTCCTTTATACTGTAATCAACTTCGACGCTTTTCAGAAATATGCTAGATATAGTTGCTGTCCCAAAACAGAGATAGTATACCTCTTCTTCGCTATATCTTCTTTTTTTCCAGCACTGTATATACACCTTTTTCTGCACTGTATTGGAGACCCTTTTCTTCGCTGAGGTAGCCCTCGACCTACCTTAAATCTGCAAGGTGTGTTATACCCAAAACAAAGACACAACAAAGTGTAAATTTTTGTAGATGTTCTATGCTTGATGCAACTTTATTTTTTATCCCAATATCAGTCAACAATGACATAAACAACAAAGTAAAATGCTGATAGAACACACCTGTAGATCGACAGAAGACAACCCAAAATATGTAAGTGTGTTGGTGCGTTACGTCGATGAGAAGGATGCTTCAACCAACAAAGTCTCAATATGGTCATTCAACCAGCAATGTCACACCAATAAGTCAACGTTGTCAGTCAACCAATAAGTCAACAGTCAACACAAACAGCATTAGCAGCTAGGTAAATGCAGCCAATTCAAAGTCAACGTCTAGCCTTGGGAAAAGTGCAAAAAAATGCAGATTTGAAAGATCGAAATTTTGGGAGAGTTTCAGGTCCATTTGACCTTGCGTTGACCAAAGACAACACTGGTCAAAGTTGCTGCAGAAACCCTAGGCCGAAAACAGAAAAGAGCTGCTGCTGAAATTTCACACGTGTGGAGAGAAGAGCCTCCAAGGTCATCAAACCAATCAGATGAAGAGAGAGAAATGTGTGAGGATGAGATGAGTGAAAATGTCCTCCAACATTGACCAATATATATCCATCAATGAGGGTGTGTGACAACTGCTGGGGCACAAAACCTTAAGGCCGACCTGCACATATTTTGAATAAATTCAAAATAAATGTTTTGCTCATCGGATCAAGATGATCTTTAGATCAATCTCGCACCTCTGCGAAAGAGGAGTCCAATAAAAATATTGGCATCTTCATCTGAGCATCACAACATGGAGTTTGGACCTAGTTGTCCAAAATTAACACTCCCTCTCAACTAGGGAGAACACCATCCACTTGTGCAATCCAAACATCGTGCGTCATCCTGCCATAACTTGCTTTGTTGGCTTCTTTATTTCAGAATAGAAGTGGGTTAGTCACAAAGACATCATTCTCGGCTGACAGATTCAGCCCAGAGGTCCGAAACCTCTATAGGACTCACAAAGAGTCTCATATCGACTCGAAGTTGGTTTACCTGACCCGAAGTCAGTTGGAGGTTCGAAACCTCACAATACTTGATCAGAGATCAAGTGGTTGGACCATGCCATCCTAGATAGAGAGTACGGCAATCTCTGATGCGTCCATCGGTCTTTGCTACTAGTCTCTAGCTTTTCCCACCTCCTTGGCCAAATGAGAGGTACTTCCCATGAGCCTTGAACTCAATGGGTAGGATGCATACGGGGCACAAATAATGAGAGGTGAACCAACACAATCATCATAACGGTGGGGCAGAAGCACACCAATAAGGTTTGGCAAGCCTAGCCTTGTGGTTGCTTATAGATCCAAAAAGCTATCCCCAAAGCCCCCTAGAGCTCCCAAAGCTCATTGTCCAACATGACCCTCAGCATAGGGTCGTTCTACGATACCAAGATTCTCACGGAAGGTTAGGAACTTGACCTTCCCCAGGGGCTTTGTGAGAATATCTGCGACTTGCTCATCAGTTCCTATATGATCGAGCCTTATGGCGCCTCGTTGTACCATATCCCGGATAAAGTGGTCCTTGATATCAATATGCTTGGATCGATCGTGGAACACAAGATTATCGGACAACCAAATCCCACGATGGTTATCACAGAGTATCACGGTGGTATCTAGCACATGCCCGAACAACTCACTGAAGAGCTTTCACAACCAAACTGCTTCACAACAAGCCATACTCGCTGCAATGTATTCGGCCTCTGCGGTGCTCAAAGCCACCGACTTCTGCTTCCTGCTCATCCATGATATCAAAGCAGAAACAAGTGTGAAGTAGCATCCCGATGTGCTCTTACGATCCACCACACTGCCAGCCCAATCGGCATCAGTATATCCATGGAGTGTCACGCTCCCGGTAGTGTATCGTAGCCCATGGTTTATCGTGCCCCGAAGATATCTCAACAGATTCTTGGCACCAACTCAATGAATGTGATGAGGCTCAACCATATGTTGACTTAAAGTGTTCACTGCAAAACATGCGTCCGGACAGGTGTTCACTAAGAACATCAGGGTCCCTACGAGTTGACGATACTCACTAGGATTTTCCAGTACGGGCTCAATAGCGCTGCCACTCAACTTCTTTAAGTTGAGCTCCATTGGTGTCGACACGGACTTGCAGTCCACCATACCAAATCTTTCCAAAAGCTTCACAATGTATTTTCCTTGAGAAAGGAAAATCTCGCCAGGTCTTTGCCAGACCTCCAGGCCTAGGAGGTAATGCATTAGTCCTAGGTCCTTCATTTCGAAGTCAACAACGAGCTCCCTCTTGCACTGATGAATGAGAGGGTCAGTACTTGTCAGGAAGAGGTCGTCCACATACAACACCAGAATGAGAGGCTTTTCTTTATCAACGTTGAAGTAAAGGTTCGGATTAGCATTACTACGAGTGAAGCCCGACTTCATCAGGTAGCTATCTATCCTCTCGTACCAAGCTCTCGGTGCTTGCTTCAACCCATAGAGGGCTGTCTTCAACTTGCAGACATGGGTGTCTCGATCCTGGACTTCGCACGCCAGAGGTTGCTCCGCATACAACTCTTCCTTTATCGCACCATGCACAAATGCGGTCTTCACATCCATTTGATGAAGACTCCATCCTTGCGTAGCAGCAAGGGCTATGATAGATTGGATGGTGGTATATCGGGCCACAGGTGCAAATATGTCATCATAGTCTACGCCTTTCTTTTGAGTGAAGCCACGGGCAACGAATCTTGCCTTGAACTTCTTAGCACTTCCATTAGATCCATGCTTGATCTCGTAGAGCCATTTCGAGGTGACAACTGCTTTGTCCTCCGGTCTTGGAACCACATCCCAGACATCATTCTTCATTATGGACTCATACTATTCGTGCATAGCATCCTTCTAGACTTGATGCTTTACGACTTTCTCAAAAGATCCAGGCTCAGATTGTACAATAATACTCATGGCTACTAGATACCCTTGGTATCTATTCGGCTTCTTGCTTTCACGGAATGTCCCCCTTGGGGCCATATGTCCCTCGGCATCCTCGAGAGTGTCCCTGAGCCATGATGGTCTCTTCCTCATCGAAGGAGGTGGATCAATCGAGTCCATCAATCCTTCAACATCGGGCATTGTCTCATCCTTTGGTTCTTCTTGATTTCCAGGCCTCGCCTCATGATCTTCCTTAGATCTCGAAAGATTGACTACTTTCCTCAGGGGAGCATCTTCGTCAAAGGTGACATTATGGCGTATCTCCACTTCCTTTGATCAGGCACATAGACTTTATAGGCCTTCGAAGTTTCGCTGTAGCCCCCAAACATTCCCTTCTTCCCAGAAGCATCCAGCTTGCTCCTCTTGACTTTCGGCACATGAAATTAAACAAGACATTCAAAAACTCTGAAATGTGAGACGTCAGGTTTCTTACCATAGAAAACCTGTTCGGGAGTTTTGGAGTCCAGAGTGTAATGCGGGCATCGGTTTTGTATGTACACAACAGTGTTCGCAGCTTCTCCCCATAGAAACTTCGGTAGACCTTGGTCACATAGCATGGCACGGGCAACTTCCATAATGGTCCTATTCTTTCGCTCAACAACGCCATTCTGCTTAGGAGTATAGACATTTGTGGTCTCCCTCTTGATGCCAGCTTCTCTGCAAAAGTTCTTGAACTTGTTCGTCTCATATTCAGTGCCATTATTGGTCCTCATTATCTTGATCTTCTTTCCTATCAGATTTTCCACCAAGGCTTTGAAGGTACGGAACCACATGAAAGCCTCATCCTTCTTCTTCAAGAAGTATATCCAGGTTTTGCAAGAGAAGTCATCTATGAACGTCATATAATAAGAACATCCTCCCAAGGATGTCACGGACAACATCCCAGACAGATCAGAATGTATCAATTGCAAGAAATCAGATGTCTTTGTGACACTTGAGGGGAAAGTTTCCCTTGTATGCTTTGCTTCGGCACAACCCTGACATACACCTTCATGATTATTTGGGAACTCAGGCATCCCCGTCACCACCTTCCTTGCTTCGGGAAGGGCTTTGTAGTGATGGTGTCCAAACCTCAGGTGCCATAGTTCCGTCTGTCGGATAGTATCATACGTCACCGCTCGCAGTGGACTTCCTCCAACTTGGTAGAGTGTATCAAATCTAAACCCAATCGTGATAGCTTCCTTGAAACTCTTCTTCCAGATACGCACCTTCCCATCAATGAATGCCATATTGAAACCTTTGTCTTCCATGGCCGATATAAACACAAGGTTCTTCTTCAAATCAGGTACATAGAGTACATCCTACAAGCGGAGGACTTGACCTTGAGACAAGTGGAGGGTCACAGTCCTTGTCCCTTTCACGGGATATGTGGCATTATCTCCAAGGATAATTTCCAGATTAATATTTTTCTCAACCATATCAGAAAGTGCTTCCTTGAACCCAGTGATGTGCCTTGAGGCACCAATATCTATCAACCAGACATCCATAGTGTCGGGTAGAGATGCAGCAGAGAGGGCAGATACAAGAATGAATTCATTTCTTTTATCAACAACATTTGATTCCTCATACCTAGAATTTCTCGACCTTTTGAAAGGTTGACCATTTCTACCGGAGGGAGCCTTCCTCTTCCCCTTGAACCTATTGTTCCTTTGAGAACGATTCCTCTGGTTGTTGTTGTTGTCATCATCATCGGGATAATCCTTATTGAAAGGGCATTCTCTAGAATAGTGACTTGGTTTGTGACAAGTGTAACACTTGCCCTTCTTTCCTGGGGCCCCTGCTCTTCTTTTGTTCCTTGGACCACCAAAGTTCTTCTTCATAGAATGAGTAGCGAAGGCAACATTTCCTTCATTTTCATATTCCTTCATCCTTGCCTCTTCTTGTACGCATCTTGATAGTACTTCATCAAAGTCAGGTATCACATTATTATTGAGAATGGCAGTGTTGAACACATGCCATTCAGATGTGAGACTTCCAAGTGCGGTGAGAACCATCTCTCAATCAACTATTGTTTCCCCAATAGCCAGCAGATTATTCCTGCTCTCGATCAACTTCAGAAAGTATGATTGAACAGACTCATCCTTGCCTTTCTTCAGAGTCTTCAATTGATTCTTGAAGAATAGGACTTGATTCACATTGTTGGCCTTGAACATGTTGACCAACTTGTCATACATCTCCTTGGATGTGCCCAGCTCAGAGATGTAGGCAACCAGACTCTTATGAATTGAGTCCCTGATCATCAACTTTGCTTTGATTTCTCCCTTCTTGTACTTTGTTTTGGCAGCAATAGTTGCAGTGGATGGAGGCTCTTGAAGTTTACCCTGCACATAGTCCATGCCATCTTGGTCTTCCAAATTAAGATCCAATGTCATCTTCCAAGCATGGAAGTCAAACTTCCCAGTCAATTTGTCATCAGCCTTAAAGCCATTGTAGTTTGAGGAACCCATCCTCTTCCTCGGTGATTGCTACAAGCTAGGGCTTTGTCTTCACCTCAGCTTTGATACCATGTAAATTTTTGTAGATGTTCTATGCTTGATGCAACTTTACTTTTTATCCCAATATCAGTCATCAATCACATAAACAACAAAGTAAAACGCTGATAGAACATTCCAGTATATCGATAGAAGACAAGCCAAAATATATAAGTGTGTTGGTGCATTACGACGATCAGCAGGATGCTTCAACCAACAAATCCTCAATATGGTCAGCCAACCAGCAATGTCACACAACCTCTAGGACAACGAAAACGGTCCACACAAAAGTCAATGCTGTTAGTTAATGGTCAACGCAAACAGCAATAGCAGCAGCTAGGTCAATGCAGCCAAGTGAAAGTCAACATCTAGCTTCGGGAATAGTGCCAAAAGATGCGGATTTGAAAGATAAAAAATTTGGGAGAGTTTCAGGTTCGTTTGACCTTGCGTTGACCAAAGTCAATGCTGGTCAAAGCTGCTGCAGAAACCCTTGGCCGAAAACAGAAAAGAGCTGTTGCTAAATTTCCCATGTGTGGAGAGAAGAGACTGCAAGGTCATCGAACTAATTAGATGAGGAGAGAGAAATGTGTGAGGATGAGATGAGTGAAAATGTCCTCCAATGTTGACCAATATATATCCATCAATGAGGGTGTGTGACACAACTGCTGGGGCACAAAACCTTAAGGCCGACCTGAACATATTTTGAATAAATTCAAAATAAATGTTTTGCTCATTGGATCAAGATAATCTTTAGATCGATCTTGCACCTTTGCGAAAGAGGACTCCAATAAAAATATTGGCATCTTCATTTGAGCATCACAACATGGAGTTTGGACCTAGTAGTCCAAAATTAACACTAAGCCTTTCTCCCTTTGCTGAACTCCCTCTCTTCTTCGCACCAAAATGCAGACTATTCCTTGTACTATGATCCCAGACTTGTCCAAACTGTTGGTGAGCTAATGAGGCCGCAGTCCATCGTTTATATAGGGATTGTTCCATAGCCCTAGGACAACATGAGTAACTGAGTGTAGGCCGACTTCTTTAAGGAGATATTTCCATCATATTTGAGCCGACTTTATGGAGCATATTGACAAGGTCTTGAATTATACTTTTACATCAATAATTTGCCCCTTTACAAGTGTAACATCACTTCATATACGTGACTCTGAATTATATTTGTGACAAGACGACAAACTTCTAAAGACATCAAGAAGAAGTCTTTGACCTATAATATAAACTCCTTGCTCATGAAACCCATGAGGCAAGCATTACAAAATACATTTTCTTATCTTTGTCTTATTCATTACATAAATTCATAATTACAAGTCATTATAAAGACCGAACCTAGTTACACTTTTCAGCAATTCCTTTCCTTCTAGATTTCCTCGACAAAGAAGGGGATGAGGGACCAAAGCCTATTGAGGATCAAAGTTTTAAAGTGATTCATGTTTTAGTTTTTCAATGTCTGAGTGATGTTGGACGCAACCCTGTCTTGCCTGCAAAAGCCTTGTTCAAATTTTCCCCATAATTCACTGGCTATATGGCACTCATCGAATTGATGATCAATCATTTTCTGCAAGGATCGGCATATGCAACACCATGAAGGGTCAACGATTAGTGAGAATTTCACAGGTAAGGATGTGTCGTCTATCCAGAATTGAGGTGAAGATGTCAATCTTCGGCAAGAGTTGCAGAGCCCATAAATTCCACCAAAAAGGGTCCCTAATCTGATTTTGGGTCTGCCAGCTTATGCTGTAGGCTTCTTTGATAGTGAACACACTTGAATTTTTCTATCACCATCCTAAAATGTCAGGGCCATTTTTCTTGATGACGAGGAGCCATGGGTTTCCCTGTCTCACTCTGATTCAGAGTCGGAGCCAGATGTTGGCTTCTCTAGCAGTAGTGACTAGTGACTAGTGATGTTTTGTTGTAAAGGCCATTTATTGCCTCCTTGGTTATGTGTGTTTCTTCTGATCTTTATATATTACATGTATTGAACAGTGCACTGGGTGCCATTTTGATATAATGGATATATTCATGAGCCTACTTTGATCATATGTTGTCTTCTCTCTATATTCTAATGCTTTTTGTTTGAAAACATGAATGAAAATCTTTAAATTTTTTTTTTTTTAATAAAAAAATAAATATTTAATGTATTTTTTACAAAGACCGAGTCATTGAAATTTAACTGGCCTAGTCGGAGTCGACACTCGGTTGGTTCTGAACCTGAGTTAGAGTTTTAAAACATTGGTTTCAACTTGAGAATAGATTTATTGCAAAATTTGCATATCATTTTTCTTGTCAATCACATCACAATGAGCCCATGCAATGTCCTTGGCTTTTGGAGGCATGGTGGCTAGAAATATTTGAAATTTGCAAAGAAATCTGCCATTTAAGGAAAAATTTCTGTTAAGAAAAATAGAAAACCTAAGATAAATTTGGGAAAAAAATGGGGCATATTTAACCTACAAAATTTGATGGCATAGAACTAGAAATTTGATTGCAATGTAGCATAGAACACATAAAAGGGATAAATACATGGGCAACGATGAAATATATATTTTTTCATGTGAAAATCCTTGCCTGGAAATGCAAACTAGCTTCTTTAGCCTCCTCTTAGAGATGCCAACTCCACTAACCGCTTCGTACTATCTCCAAAATAGCTCCAAGTCCAAATCGAAGCCTCCAAGATGACTACTCCAACAAAAACTCAACACTCTCTAGGCTCCTAATGAAACTCACAAAAAATCTAAATGATATGTGTGAAGCAAATCAGAGGGTCGACCTCCTTTTATTGGCTTGGAGGGGCTGTTTTTGGAGGGAAGCTACCTTTAGTTTCTCACAAAAATGCGTCTGGTGGGACTATGGCCGATGTGGCAATGAACTGACCGATATTTGACGGAACCGACTAGTTTAAGGGAAAACCGGTCGGTTCTGTCATAAATTAGCCGGTTTAGGCCCGGTTTGTGTAAAAAATTTGGCGATTGAGGGGTCTGACATGGTTTTGTGAGCGTTCCGACGGGTGTAGGCATTGATCTGGCCGATTTGACCAATTTCTGGTTCAGGCCGACTGATTTTTAATACTATGGTTCGATCACAACTCAGGCTGACCTTGTAGGACACAAGACTAGTAGCAAGTTGAGCCAGTGTAGATCGTGTAGACTCAAAGGGAGTCTAGCTTCAGAGGGAGCAACCCTATGGAAATGTTGAGGCCTTCAGGTTCATATGAGATAAGGCAGAGGAACTACTGAGATAGTAGGGTTCATTCTACAGAGTATGCCGGAGTGGTGGATGCTAGATGGGCTAGTTTTGTCAGTGATGATGAAGGAGAGTTCCTAGTGTTGGAAGTACCTTCCTCGCTAAGAGGGAGTGTTTAGATTTTTACCTTGGGAGGTACTCCAAACCCACGACTAGCGAGTTTTGGAGTAGTGGGCTTCACAAAAATGGTTTGTGGGCTTAGAACCCAAATTTAAGGTTTTGTACGGAAAGGTGTGGGTCCAAAACCATGAGGAGTTTTTTTGGTTTGAATCTTGGAGATGGAAGAAGACTCTTAGAGAAGAAAGAGGCAACTTCAAGCACCATGAGATGCCTTGTAGAAATGGAGATATGGATTTTTGAGTGTTTTATGTGGGCTTTTGTAACAAATTTCAAGTCGACATAGACTTAGTGATGCTCCCAAGGGCTAATTGTTGCCAACCTAGAGAAAGGTATATATAGGAGCAAGGAGGAACCTCATTCCTCACTAATCATAACATCCTTTCTCTCATATGACATCCAAAATTGGAGGTCAAAATCGTCAAGGAGCCGCAACTCTAGATGCCTTAATGAAGAAGGGAATAGGACAAAGTTTAGGGCCTGTTTTCATTACTGTTTGGGCGACGTTTTGGGTAGGGAAAGGCAGTGAGGAAAGGACGGTATGTGGGAGACTAGGCCGAGTCCGTTTGGGACATAAAATCAAAGGTAGGCTCACTGTTGCAGGGTGAGGTTTGTTGTTTTGTGTGTAGGTGGGAAGAAAGCTTGTTTAGGTAGGCCGAGTAGCCTACTAGGCTCCCTAAACAAGGCCTCAACCATCTACATCAAGAGTGCAACAAGAGGAGGTCTGTACATGGGAAGAATTTATTTCTTATGCAGGGATGTATGCCTTAACCAGGGCTGAGTTCCACATGAATGTACAACTCAGATTCCAAGGTGTATTGGTGAGCAAAAGGTGTCGTCTTCAAGGATGGAAGGTGTAGGATTGGGGTCCTAGAAGAGGATAGATGGATGGTCATCCTAACTCTGTAAGGAGGGCAACGAGTGGATGGTTCTAGTAGCACTTAATCAGTTGACAAGAGGGACTTTGGAAGCTATAAGAAGGGTGAAGATTTGTCTGCTTAGGACTGATATTTAAAGGACAAAGGAAACAGATCAAGGGGGCGAATTACATCAACCCAAGTTCATTGTTGGAGAAGGAATTTTGATAGTGATAAGTGGCAACCCTCCAGGCCTTAAGTGTGTCTTCATTGAGTAGCACAGGAAGACACTAGTGGAAAGAAGTCCTTGAGAGTTGTGTTGTTGAAGGACTAAGGAGCACCTGGTGGGAAAGAAGTCTCAAAGGAGTTGAGGAGTAGTGGGCAATTGAGAGTTGTTCACAAACGGAGTCGTGGACAACTCTACAGGAGTGTCGATGTGTTGATGCGTTGAGACTAACGGTCAGCTAGAGAGGGATTGTAGCCATGTTTAGTGACCTAATGGAGTTGGTTCATTGATAGAGAAAGGTTGGAGTTGCTGCAGATTAGAGACGAAGGACCGGGTAGATGTGTTTAGGGTATGTGGATTGAAAGGGATGTGTGTGGCCACCATCAACAAGTAGGCCAGGTTGTATTTTATTCAGGGTAGTTTTGTTGTTGAAGGACTGACACCAAACCCTAGTTTTATGCAATGTTCCCCCAAGACTCCGGTGCAGGGAGACGCGGGTGCGGGGAGACGCACAGGGGGGACGTGTGGGAGTACCCTGAAATTTTAGGGAAATTTCGGGGGTGCGGGGAGTCGTCGGGGTATATATATATATATAAAATTCAAGTTCATATTCATTGTTATATATATATATATATATATATATATATATATATAATAATAATACCAATAGTAAATACATTGAAAATTGAAATTTGATCTACACATGATAAAATTTAAATTCATAATTGAATTGAATAATGACATACATTGATCCATCCTCATCTTTCATTTTGATACATACATCATTCATATGACATACTCATTATTCTAATATTCATCCATAATCATTGATCATTCAATAAATAAATTCAATAATGAAATCTTCAAATACATTGATCCATGATTCCATATCATTCATCATTCATCATTCTACAATCATCAATGTACATTGATTTAAAAATTAATTTCATCATTCATCATTCTAGAATCGAAATTGAAAGCAAAACATACTAGAAGTAGATAGTAGATACTAAGTTTGAACTTTGAACACTAAATAGTAAATAGTAAATTTATATAACTCAAAGTTTCAAACTCAAAAATAGTTAAGAGTCGAGTTAGGAATCAGTGTGAGGTCAACAACTGAAAAGTAAAAATCTAAGTCACCTGATACGAGGATACGGGGATACCGGGATTTGAAGTATCGGATACGAGTACGGTGACCCCGGAATAGGATACTTCTGGGATATACCGGGATTAATATATATATATATTAAAAATTAGATATTTTTTGCACAAATTCATACAAAATTCATTGATTCAAACATAGATATTAGATACTCATGAGTCATACATCATCATTGATACTATAATACAAATTACAATGATACATTGATACACCATACATAATACAATCATCAAATTTACTCAGAAAGACAAGATTGAAGATAGTAAGATACTGTAGTTTTTTCATTAAGTCATCAGAATCAAAATGTGTTACATAAGAACACTGCCAAATGGATTGGTGCTCTTGATTAAATACGAGTTCCATACCTTAATACATGACAAAATTCGATGGAAACATTGCAATAGCCCAATCCTGAAATCCTGAAAAACTGATAAGTCTGCTGGATTTTGAATGAGATCTAAAATTCTACTTTCTCCATATGAAATCCAATAAGGTCGGAACCACTCTCAAACATCCTGAATCATTTCATGGTAATGTTAAAAATTTAAGTAATCACTTTTACTTTAAGAATTTAACATTACCATGAATCATATATAAATACTAGGGCCATAGGCTTGATGCCCTCTCCTGAAAAATCCTCCTCAATTGGTGAAAAACAATGAGCAAAAGCCCCCCTTTATAATAAAAAAACAACGCTTTTTTGAACCCGCGGGCATATCTGACGCCCAGAGGCTCATTTTTTAGGGGGGGACGCCCAGAAGCTCATTTTTTGGGGAGTCGCGACTCCCACACTGGGGAAACGCACCCCCCTGCGACTCCCCAAGACTCCCCAAAAAGGGTGCGTGGGGAAACGTTTCCCCTTGAGACTCCCCGTCCGGGGTGCGAGGGGTGCGAGGGGTGCGCGCACCCGACCCTGGGAGTCGCGACTCCGTGGAACACTGGTTTTATGTACTTGTATTAGTGGATGTATGAGGGCCATTATCCTTAGTACGAGAGCCCTAGATAGTTGTATTATAGTTTGTTAATATAACGGAGTTGGGAAGTTAAAAATTGTAAAAAGTTGTCTATATTTGTGCACATGTTGATTTACTGCTTTTTTATATTCCGCTGTGCAAAGTAGTTTGTTGTGATACTTGGATTGGTAGTGTCAGGGATTCTAAGATTCTAACCTAGACTCCAGTATCATGGAAAATCAACAGGTAACTTGTTTACAAATCTTACACTAGGAAGAGATTTGTAGATGATGCTTGTGTGAAGTATTTCGATGCCTTTTGCATTAGATATGGCCCATTATGATAGTTTTATGGATATTATCACTGTGATGGTGATCTCACTTAATTTTGAAACTATGTTTTTGATGCTTACTAAGTATTGCTGCCATCACTTGTGGGATGATTGTGTGAGGCTTCTCTAGCATTTCAGAGAGGACGACCAACTCCATTTGATTACCGTTCTAGACACTAGAGCTAGAAAATTGAACACCTTTTGAGGATTGTTGACCTTGGGATATATCCATCATTAATGATGGCCTCCTCCCCCTCCAAAGCTTGAAACACTATGCCTCTGAGCTAGGATGTTATTGAGAGAGTTGATGTACCCTAGTGATGACAAGACATCCCCAAGTTGGCATTGTACCTTCTTGATGGATGTTTCCCTATTTAATAGCTGATTTGATGATGATGATCACTTGAGATCCCTCTAGAGGTGATGGTACACTTCTTTAGACGATGATGTCATGTATTTGCCTTGTGATGTTCAATTCATGTGGCTTGGAGTGATGACGTGGGCTTGGTTGATATTAGATGATGATGTATTGATGAGGAGGGTTTTGATTGATAATTGGACACCTTATTGATGAGGAAATGGACTATTGAGTGAGAAGCACCTTTTTGACCCATCCATTGCATATTTTGGAGACATGCTCTTTTAGAGGATGATGTCACCCTTGGAGGGCTTTTACTCACATGTGTGGGTTAAAAGGAGGTTTAATTTTATGTTTTAACATTGAGATAGTTATCTTTGAGGTCAACTTGTGACCTACTTAACTTGAAATCACATATTTTATTATTTTTAGTGCTTTTAGTCAATTATTGGATGAAATCGATTTGGTTGCCCTCGTATAAATAGAGGGAAGTCGAGTTAGAGTAGAATCATTGAAACAAAACCACTCATTCATTAGAGAGTGCACACTAGTAGTCTCCGTTTGTCTTTGTTGCAATGGAGCATTGTTGTAGCAAATTGTCTTGGGGAGGATATTGTGATTGGAAATAATTTTCTCTTGGATTATAGGTGTGATTCTATGTTGATTTTGTGCTAGTTTATTGAAGTATCTTCTTCCATTTTGTAATTGTTGTAGAATTAGGATTTCATTGAAATTTGCACAATATTTGTTGAATCTTTTATGGCTCATCTCATATTGCAAATGAAGTGAACAAAGTTCGTACTTTTCTTTAAATACTCCAAAAGACTTGGGATATGAAAATATCCATTGAGGATACAAATATTATATTAAAAATGTGTGATGAACGATTGATGATTGAATGTTACAAATGAGGCCTCCTTATATACCTAGGCAGGTGTCTCTTCACAAAAGGTCATGTCCCATTCAAACATGCCTCTTCAACCTAATTACTAATTAACTAATCATTATTTATTATTTACATTATTTATATTATTTTATTCATAACATTGCCTTCCTCCTCAAAAAGCTTTGTCCTCAAAGCTTGTTGATGAAAGGCCTTGATCTCTTTTTCTGGTACGAATGTCTTCTCTTCTCGGGGTAGTCATCCTTGTTGATACAAGTTGATATGATCCTCTAAGTGACAAACAAAATTGTCGCACTAAGAAGGGATCAGACCATCCTCGATGAATCCTCTGTGGAATTTTGCGGTGACTGACAACTTGTGATGAATTGTTATCACATGAGTGAATTGCATTGACATTAGTATTCTTCGGAACATCAATTTGTTCATTCTATTCTGAATACATAGCTTGATGGAGTTGTCTACTCTCGTGATTTGGATGTCGATGGGGAAGTTTTTTGGTTTGACTTTCCCTTCTTACGTTTGTGGCAACTTTTTGATTTTCTTCTGGTGAAGATGTTGTTGAGTTGGTTACATAACCTTCATATGGGATGTTCATCCTCTGAACTACAACATCTAAGTTTGTATTTTTTTCAACTTGCTTGTCTTCTTCTTTAGTTGTGACATTCACTGCATTAGTATCGGTTTCTTTCTCTTCAACTTGGACTTCTACATTGGATGCTTTATTTTCAAAAAGTTGTTGCACCTTGTTTTACAACAACTTCTTCTGCTTCTTAAGCTTCTTTATTTGTGTTAGTAATTTTTCGCTATGGTCTTTGAGTCGCGAAACTTCTTCATTTTTTTTCAACAGTGATTCTGTCAACTTCTCTTTGCATATTTTGTATCACCTTTTTACCTTCCTGAAAAATTACTTTTGAAATTTCTTGTATGTCTTCAGTCGTCACTGAATTTGGCTTCAAGTTAATGTCTTGTAGCGTTATTTTTTTTTTTTGGTGGGAAAATGTCAAAAACTTCTTTTTCGTATTTAGGATAAAAGATCCTAGAGTTTCCAGCCAGGGTGAGCCCAAAACAATGTCACTATCGTCAAAAAGTAAGGTTTCACGGTAAATTGAGAGATAAAAGTATAATCCCCAATATTTAGTTGTAGAGTTTTTATATCATATTTTTTTTGTCAAAAGAGTCTAATTTTTCGATTATATTTGACTCAGGAATCATCAACTGGTTTGCAATGTTAGGGTTTATATAATTTTTTTCTTTGGCGTGTGATATAGCAATAGTGACATCTTTTCCAACGAGAGTTCCTTTAAATTTAAATAGCACTTTAGCGTCGATGGGTAAGGTTTCTAAAAATCTTCCTCCCTTCAATTCCGAATTAGATGTCATTTTTCTTGTAGAAATGAACTTCGGGTTTTAATTTTAATTTTTTTATTTCATTAAATAACTCCCAAAATTCTTCCAATATATAAATTTTTTTGTCTTGGTAATTGGAACTTCAACTTTATTTCTCTTTGACTTCTTTGTGAGGCTTCACACTTTTTTTTATTTTTTTCTTACTAAAGTCACCTTTCAAAATATAACGAAATGTCCTTTTGATAATATGATACTCTAATCTTCCCTTTTAAAAAACCTTTTAATGAAAATCTTAAATAACCCTTATATTTACTTCAATAATCACTTCACCTCAATAATTACACTTTTTCATCAACTTCTAATGACTTTATTTATATATTCAATATAAAATAAAGTGGTGGGTATTTTTTATTCTTAATTATTAAGTCCTTGTGTATCATATTCAACTATTGTTTACTTTCACTTATATATTAACTGCGAATGTTTTTCTAACAAAAAATGCTTTTTATTTTTTTGAATACCCTTGTTTTTATGAGACCTTCTCCAGTTTTCTCTAATATTATCCTCTTTTTTGTTTAAAGGTTAATTTATGCTTTACATATAGACTGGTACGATTGTGTCTGTACACAAACGTTTTGTACTCTTCCAAAGAATAATTCATACATTCTTCTCTGTACCCAAACGTTTTGTACTCTTCCAAATGGTTTGTTCGTACGACGACAAGACAAGGGTGATGTAACTGCTGCGTGCGGCGGTGCAAAGCAGTGGCAATGTCGCGGACAGGTATGTTGATAACCCTTCAGTGTACAGAGTACGGATCGATGGGATGAGAACATACAAGCAGAATCAGGGGCTAGCAGAGTGGCGGTGATGCGACTGAATACACTGGAAAATAATTTGAAGCAGCAATGGGAGTAAACAAAAGCGGTGGTAGATTTGGCGGAGGCAAAAGTAAATGTTTGCGGTTCTTTATTTTCTTTTTTTAACTGCATGTGACAAAGATTCAATAACAGGAACCGTCTTCTTTTTCTTTCTGGGTTTGGGATGGCAGCTAAGCAGAAATGACAAGGGACCGGTCGATGCGGCCTGACTTGATGGCGGCAAGAGCTGTAGTGATTGGCAGGTTATCTGTCGGAGCTGAGGGGAATGGAGTATGGAGGCAGCAAAATGAGTCTCTCACGAGTTGCGGAATAGTCTTTATTGGCCACGCACAGAATCGAGATTGTACATTGGCTACGATGGCAGATGGTAAGTTTTTTTTTCTTGGCTGGTGTTTTATTTATTTTTGTTACTGTTTATATTTATAAACTTTTTTTTATATTGATTTTTTTTTTTTCCTTTTATTTTTAATTATTTATATATTTATTTTTAACTTTTTTTTTTTTTAAATATATTAGACTTTTTTTTTATCCTTTGTTTTTTTTTCTCTATTTTTTTTCACCTTTTTTAATACTTTCTCTTTTTGTTACTTTTTATTTTTCCAATATATATAAGTTTTAGATGGCCAAAAATGGAGAATCTCCAAAGATGATATAGCGAAGCACTTCAATCACAATGGCAACAAGGTTGAAAAATTTCAACGATCAAAGACTGGGATCGGCAGTGAGCGACTAGAAGATCGAATTGCTCTGATACCAAATGAAGTGAACACGGTTCTTACTTCTCGTTAAATACTGCAAAAGACTTGGAATATGAAAATATCCATTGAGAGTACAAATATTATATTAAAAATGTGTGATGAAGGATTGATGATGGAATGTTACAAATGAGGCTTGCTTATATACCTAGGCAGGTGCCTCTTCACGAAAGGTCATGTCCCATTCAGACATGCCTCTTCAACCTAATTACTAATTAACTAATCATTATTTATTATTTACATTATTTATATTATTTTAACAAAAAAATTATCACCTAGTTCAAATCAAGGAACCTTGGTATAGCTTTCTTAATTCTTTATGTCCAATCGATTGAAAGTTGGTATAGATTTCTTCATTCTTTATCTCTAATCGATTGAAAGTTGCCTGGGTTTTGATGAAGAAAAACCTTTTTGTTGCCTTTTTCTCTCTTATAAGTCATTCAGATTGTTCTTCTTCAGTAGAGATCATCCTTTGACTCCGTTGGTCCATGATTGAGAAAGGCACTAGTCCGTTAGTGTGTCAATCCTATAAGGTTTAAAACCCTAATTGTTTTAATTTTTGTGTTTTATATGGTAAATTGGCATTATGTTACAACCAAGGTTGCAAGAAACGTCCTCCCCACCCTCGTTTCTGGCAAAAAACAAAATGGAAACGCGGACCATACGGCCTGGAAACACGTTTTCGGCCGTACTGGCACGTTTCCCGTGCAGGAAACGTTGCCAGTACGGCGGAAATGCGTTTCCAGGCTGTACCGCCGCGTTTCGTTGCCTTTAAAGCGATTTAACTTAGTTTTGTTTTGTTTTTTTCCTGTTTTCGTGCTTTTTAACATTATTGTAATTGTTTATGGATGCTTGTAGATGGATTTTTAAAGACTATGGCCCTAGTATTTATATGTGATTCATGGTAATGTTAAATCCTTAAAATAAAAGGATGAAAATGAAGATTAAGGAGATTAAGTAAAAGTGACATTCTCTTTAATCTTCATTTTCATCCTTTTACTTAAATTTTTAACATTACCATGAAATGACTCAGGATGTTTGAGAGTGGTTTCAATGTCATTGGATTTCATATGGAGAAAGTAGAATTTTAGATCTCATTCAAAATCCAGCGAACTTATCTGTTTTTCAGGATTTTAGGATTGGGTGATTGCAATGTTTCCATCGTATTTTGTCATGTATTAGGGTATGGAACTCATATTTAATCAAGAGCACCAATCCAATATTTTGATATTGCTATTTCCATTGTGTCCGTTATCATTCATGAGTAAATGTGTTGTAACTTGTAATAGTTTATGCTTTAAATTTATCATGTATCATGTTTGTTTTAAACTTTTATGATTTCACATAATATTTCTTAAATGTTCTAAATTCTAATATATATATATATATATATATATATATATATATATATATACCCGTCTCCCCGTTTCTCAAAATTTGGGGGAGGTTGCGTCGTCTTGTTTCCTCTTGCTTTTAAAACCTGTCTGTCGTTTCGTGTAACCTTTAGTTATAACAAATTTGGTATTAAATGGGGGATAAAAGCAATTTTAAAATGAGCAGTCTGAAGGGTTTAGGATACCTGTATATACTGAATTGGAAAAGCAAAAATTATCATTTTTATGCATTTTAGGGCTGACATCTATGGTTAGTTTTTTTTATGTGTTTTCAACCATTGAAAAATTGCTGCAACCTATTCCCTAGTTTACTAATTTAACAACCTCTGTTTATTTCTTGCTTATGAACAATTTAAGGCTATTTTAGTGTCGTAAACTTTGTATTGTATATATTATGCTGCTTATAAACCCTAATTTACAATAGCAACTGGTATTATAAAGGTAGAATGTGTTTTTAGGAACCTATTGAGCCTCTGCAGTGTTGGTTGTACTATTTTACAAGCAACAAAAATCACTTAAAGAGAAAGATGATCTCAATCTTAATAGAGATCTTTCGCTTCTTATTTCTTAGATTTCTTTGTATTAGGTTCTTCCCTTAAATCTATGACATGGGCTTCTTCCCTTTTTCACTTGTCCTTCTCAGATTTAGAACAATCTCGTTTACAATGCCCAAAACTATTACATCCAAAGCATCGTGCTTTCTCCTTATTTCTTCTTTTATTCTAAGGACCAAATTTATTGAATCTTCCTTTCTTCCTGGACATGGCTGCAAAGGCTTGATTCGTTTCACTTGATCCTGTATCAGCTTTGTCTCTCATTCTTGTTTCTTCTATCTTACCTAGACTTTGGAATGGCATGGCTTCTTCTTTCCCAGCTATGCTTGAAGTGAAACCTCTCCATTCTTTTGGTAGAGCATTTTGTACCATAGTGAGTATTTCTCCATTAGACATTACTTCTCCCAATTTCTGTAGTTGATCTTGTATTGCGAAAATCTCCATCAAATATGGAATTATTCCTTCCTTTCTTGACATTCTCAATTTGTATAAGTTTTGTCTCGGATATTATTTCCTTTGCAGAACCTTTCGAGAATAGTTCCACAAATTTATCATATATTTCTTTTGAGGGTTCTAGCTTTGATACATAGGGAATGAGAGAGTCCTTTATGGATTCTATAAGAATCCTTGAGGCTCTTATGTCTCCCTTCATGTATTTGATATATGCTAGAATGTCTTCTTTTGGAGGTTGAATGGTAGTTCCTTTGATGAAGCCCATAACTTCATTTTCATTTAGATTCAAATCCATCATTTTCTCCCATGCACTAAAGTTTGATGACCCAACCAATCTGTTTCTCTCTACACAATAAGTCATTTTGACAGATTTAGATAAGGTCATAGATACTTGAGTAAGGTGACTTTCTCCTTCCAACAGCGTCCTTGATGATGATAAAGATGGAGTCAAGAACTTCTTATTAGATTGAATTCTCCAATGTACGTGATCTTGGATCCTTGATGATAAAGGATGTCTCCAAAAAGATGATGTCTCTTCCAACAATGTCTTGAATATAAATCTTTGATGACAAAGATTATTTTCTTGAAGAGTGGATCCTTTGAATGAGAGTGAAGATCTTCTTGAAATGGCTTGACAATCTTTCTTGCAAACAGATTTGACTTTTCAACGCAAACTTTGACCTTGACTTTGATTCTTGCTTCCTTGAGTGCCTCTTTTCTAAGTAGCCCTTGTCTTTAGCACCTTAGCTCTGATACCATGTTGAGAATTAGGTAGGGCAGAGATTAATTCAAATTCTCTACTTTGATAATTACTTGTGAGCTTACTTCCGTTACTTATGTCTTTTCTTCTTAGCTTATTATGTCTTTCATCAAGCTAATTCTCAAAACACAAGAGACACAAATTTTCCCAAAACCTCTCCCTCTTGGAGAGGAAAACCCACAAGAAATTCTTCTTATAGACTTTTAGATGACAAGTACCATGAGCATGACACAGACCCTTGACCTTTCTATGCCTCCAAGACCTTGTCACTGCTTCTTCAATAACTCCTTGAGCTGATCCTTCTTTCTTGCACCTTCCTACACTGATCTACACCGTTCAGCACCAGCCTTAGAGAGCTCGGTCTCTAGCCCTTTGTTTGTCCTTTTGCTTTGGATCCTTCTTGACTTTTTCTTTTTTAGCTTTATACCCAAGACAGTGGTATATGCGTCTATACCAATTCTTTACATGCAGCCCTTATAACATGTCTTTCTTTGCACCGTACAAATATCCCTTTTCTGCCTAGAATACTTCGCTAAGCAGCCCTTACATAACTTTGCACTTCACTGTGATTTGGTTCCTTTTCCGCACCAAAGTTTAGCCCCGTACTTTCGCACTGAGTGAAGTCTTTCTCGCACTTAATGCTGTCTAGTTCTACACACAAGATGCTGTCCTGTTCTTGCATTTACTTCGGCTCCTTTTCTTACACTTGTTACAGCCCTGTTCTCGCATTTGCTTCAGATATATGCCACCGAAGTTTACTCAGACTTATCTGCACTTTTCTGCTTCAGACTAATGCGCAAATGTTGTTGGAAATGAACCGCAGAGCTGCCTTATATATAGTGACCTCCTTCATCTGTTTTAGGCCGACCCTACAATCTGTTTGTAGGCCGACTTGACCACTGCTTATAGGCCGACTTGTAGGGCTTATATTCCAGCGTGCTGGAGGTTGTCTTGAGGACTGTTTTGAGCATCATACTTGAGCCATTTCTTCACGGTTATATGACAAGGTCTTGAGGCATATTCCTTTGACTAGACTCTTCATATACATGACACTTAATTAGTACATTTATGATAAAAGGACAAATCCCTAAAAGACACAAGAACAAGTCTTTTGACCTATAATAAAAAACTTGCTCATGAAACCCATGAAGCAAGCATAACAAAAATACATTTTATTATTTTTGTCTTCTTCTTTTCATAAATACATAATTACATAGTCAATATGAAGACCGATCCTAGTTATGCGTTCCAACATTCAGGACTAATTAAGCCCTCTAGATTTAGCCATAGGGCCCTTTGAGCTTGTTACCTTGGAATTATATCTTAACATTATCTCAACATTAGATTTAGCCCTGCTTTATAAAACATTATACCTAGGTGTTTTATTTAGCGGAACCCTTATAGGGTATTTAAATTGGAATACTTGGGTTATCTAATCTCTAAGATCGGTCGGGGAGTCCTCCCTTCTTGGGATAACATCCAACCACAGAACAACAGGGGAAGAGTCTCTAAGGTGACAGTGGCTGCTAATTCTATTATTTCCCTTAATCTTAAGTGCATAGTGAGGCTTTTCACTAAGGTGCTAGATTTTGCAGTAACAATGTCTCTTCAATACGCAGGAATTTTCCTACCTTATCCATTCGGGAAGGAATATTGATTAATTCTGTGAGAGGAAAAGGAGCAGTAAGCTTAGACATGACATTTGCCACATCAGTGTTTAACTGCATATCATCATTCGATGTTGGTGGAGGAGTAGGGTCAATATTCAAAGGCAAAGGAAATGTAGTCCAACTCTTTCTTCGTGGCTCAGTTTGTGAAATACAGTAGATTGTTATAGCCTTGGACTAAGTTCTATAGATTTTTGTTGAAGTTGAGGAGTAGGGTCAATATTCAAAGGCAAAGGAAATTTGGTCCAACTCTTTCTTCGTGTCTCAGTTTGTGAAATACAGTAGATTGTTATAGCCTTGGACTAAGTTCTATAGATTTTTGTTGAAGTTTCTTCTTGTGTTAATTACTCACTTAAGAAGACATCTCCATAACATGGGAATTTTAAATGAGAGATGGTGCCATTCAAATTTACTGCTGGAGTAAAATAATTCATGTTCATATATGTAAGGGGTTTCTCGGTTGGGAATGGAAAGCTTTTTGTGATTTCATGCTGTCGAACACTGAAGAAACATTGCAAGATGATGCTTATGGCCTAAATCTACAGCCTGGATTTGCAGGTTTAACAGATGAGTGCCCCTCTTTAAGAGTATTTGAGTTGATCTCCCTGGTTGGAAAGAAAAGTGTATATCTTGGTTTGGCGGTAATTGCTGGTGATGTAGACTTTCCCTTAACTTATAAGTTCCAGTGTTGCGAACATCTTGATAACATCCCGATTCTATCTTGAAATCACGATTTTTTGGCCAAGCCGATGTTTGCCGATTTTTAAAAATATTTGTATGGTATCTTAATTTTGCCAATGCTTTCCGATTTTTACCGATATTTTCCCAATTTTTACGATTTTTTGGTTTTCCGGACCCTTGCCAATTTTATCCCAATGCCGATGTTCGCAACATTTTTAACTGATAAATGGGAATGGACATATATTTCGTTTTCTCTCAAGTGCATCAAGGTGCCGTTGTATTGAGGTGACAGTGAGATTTAGAGGCAAGTAAGGCACTGTTAAGGCTGGGTACAGGCTGTATGCCTAGAAGAGTATGGATTCTGGCAATGGGCATGGAATTTGATTGTGGCATATCAATGTGTGAACCTTTTGACTTTTGTATTATGTTTTTGCAGATAGTTCTAAATCAGAGTGCCCTGAAGATAGGGTTATGCCAATAGAGTGTCTTTTATTGGCTGGAAATTTGAACAAATCTAAAGAGATGTTTATAAATATTTGATGTTGTCATTCATCAGAGAATGGATTTCAGGCTTTTTTTTATAGCAATCAAATAAAAATACATGACAATTGCTTATGAAGCAGGCTTCCAATTGGTTAAAATGAATCTGTGTCTATAGTTGACAGTTCTGAATGGTCACCTCTGGCAAGTCACGTGTGATGTGTTCATGCTACAGCTCTAAGTTTTGGGCTGTTGATCATGTTTGAACAATAATGCATCATCCTGGAATGGTTGGTATTCTCTTGTATGCTGTATTTTAGTTCACATTTATTAATATTTAACGTGTCTCAGGCATTTCTATTGCCATATTTATGTTTATCATTTTTTTAAAATATCCTTTGAGACATGCCTGGTCTATAGTACCCCTTCTCTTATATTCAGAAATGAAAAATGAATTTACTCAGGATTTAATCACGAATTCTGATCAGGGATGTTTGCTTTTTAAGATTTCATTTTTGTTGTTGGGTATCTGACTTAATGTTCATAAACCAAACATGTTAATGCTGATGTAATAGCATCCTATAGTTTGTCCTTGATATGGTTGTATGAACAATATGCTATTTAATTGTGATGAGGTGGATTGAAAATAAAACATACAATGGTGCTTTAAATTTTCTGGAATATATTTGAAATTTCTGTGATGTTTATTTCTGTCTATAGGGTAGGTGACTCTGTTGTGGAAATATTAAATGGTCTCCGCAGCTACTTCGACAAGGCTTTGCCTGCCATGCTCTTGTATAAGCAGGAACGACAACAATATAGTGAAGCTGTTCCTGAGAGAAACAATGTAGCTCCATCAACAGTGTATGGGGCTGAGCACTTCCTTCGTCTTTTTGGTATGTTCTTGTTTTCATTTATGGTTTTCTTTTCTCATGTGAGATGCATATCTATACATGCCTTTAATGTGCCACTTCACTTTCAAGCTATCTTTATTGTGAGCCGATTTTATTTTTTTGAACCAATAATCTTACTAAGCATATCATTTTCGCACTGTTGTTATGCATCAATTAAAAATGAAATATCTTCACTCACAAATATCTTCAATATTCTCCTGAGTTATGAGATATAGAATGGGATGGTAGGAACAATGAAAGGAAGAGAATGCCTCCAAAAATGTGTGTTCAAATGACCTCCTAGTCTCCAATATATAAATCCATCTGTGGGGATGTGTGACACATCTCTTATGCATGTGGGATAAATCTGGCCAACCTTGCACATGTGGAATAAATTCAAAATACATGTTCTGCTCATCCGATCAAGATGATCTTTAGATTGATCTTGCACCTCTCCAAAAGAGGAATCCAATAAAAATATTGACATCATCATCTGAGTAGTACAACATGGGGTTTGGACCTAGTTGCCCAAAATTAACACTCCCTCTCAACTAGGGAGAACCTCATCCACCAGTGCCATCCAAACATTGTGCGTCATCCCGCCGTAACTTGCTTTGTTGGCTCTTTATTTCAGAACAAAAGGTGAGTCACAAAGACTTCACTCCCGGCTGACCCGAAGTCAGCTCAGAGGTCTGAAACCTCTATAGAACTCAAAGGAGTCTCATACTAACCCGAAGTCAGTTGGAGGTTCGTAAGCTCACTAGACTTGATCCTAGATCAAGTGTTTGTACACGTGCCATCCTAGACATAGAGAGGACGACAATCTCTGATGCGTCCATTGGTCTTGCTATCGATCCCTATCCACATTTCCCACCTCATTGGCCAAATGAGAGGTACTTCCCATGAGTTCGGGACTCCATGGGTAGGATGCATACGGGGCACAGATCAAAGAGAGTTAAACCAACTCAATATCATCATGGTGGGGCGGAAGCACACTAACAAGGTTCGACAAGCCTAGCCCTGAGGTTGCTTATAGCTCCAAGAAGCTATCCCCAAAGCCCCTTGGAGCTCCCAGAGCTCATTGTCCAACAAGACCCTCAAAATAGGGCCGTTCCATGATTCCAAGATTCTCACGGAACGTTAGGAACTTGACCTTCCCCAAGGGCTTTGTGAGAATATCCGCGACCTACTCATCAGTTCCTATATGATCGAGCCTTACAGCGCCTTGCTATACCATATCACGGATAAAGTGGTACTTGATATCAATATGCTTGGATCGATCGTGGAACACGAGATTCTTTGACAAACCAATTTCCACTCTGGTTATCACAAAGGAAAATGGTGTTATCTAGCACATGCTCGAACAATTCACTTAAGAGCTTTCACAACTAAACAACTTCACAACAGGCCATACATCCTGCAATGTATTCGGCCTTAGCGGTGCTCAAAGCTACCGAATTCTGCTTCCTGCTCATCCAAGAACCCAAGGTGAAGCAACATCCAGATGTGCTCTTGCAATCCACCATACTGCCAGCCCAATTAGTATCAGTATATCCATGGAGTCTCAAACTCCCAGCAGTGTATCTCAGCCCATGGTTTATTGTGCCCCGAAGATATCTCAACAGATTCTTGGCACCAACCCAGTGAATGTGATGAGGATCAACCATGTGTTGACTCAAAGTGTTCGCTGCAAACATACGTTCGGACAGGGGTTCACTAAGAACATCAGGGCCCCTACGTGTCGACGATACCCAGTACGATTTGCTAGCACGACCCAACAACGTTTCCACTCAACTTCTTAAAGTTGAGTTCCATCGGTGTCGACACGGACTTACAATCCACCATACCAAATCTTTCCAGCAGCTTCACAATATATATTCCTTGAGAGAGGAAAATATCGCCAGGTCTCTGCCAGACCACGAAGCCTAGGAAGTAATGCATCAGTCCTAAGTCTTTTATCTCGAACTCGAAAGCGAGCTCCCTCTTACATTGATGAATGAGAGGGTCAACACCTGAAGAGATCGTCCACATAGAGAACCAGAATGAGGCTTTTCTCTATCAAGCTTGAAGTAAAGGTTCGGATTACCATTACTTCGAGTGAAGCCCAACTTCATCAAGTAGCTATCTATCCTCTTGTACCAAGCCCTGGGGGCTTGCTTCAACCCATAGAGTGCTTTCTTCATCTTGCATGCATGAGAGTCTCTATCTTGGACTTCGAACCCCATAGGTTTCTCCACATACACTTCTTCCTTTATCGATTCATGCAGAAAAACAGTCTTCACATCCATCTGATGTAGACTCCATTCTTGCGTAGCAACAAGGCCAATAATAGATCGGATGGTGGTATATCGGGCCACAGGTGAAAATATATCATCATAGTCTACGCCTTCCTTTTGAGAGAAGCCTCGGGCAACGAATCTTGCCTTGAACTTTTCAACACTACCATCAGATCCATGCTTGATCTTCTAGAGCCATTTTGAGGTGACAACAGCTTTGACCTCCGGTCTCGGAACCACATCCCAGACATCATTATTCATAATGGACTCGAACTCTTTGTGCATAGCATCCTTCGAGACTTGATGCTTTACGGCTTCTTCAAATGATCCAGGCTCAGATTGTACGATTGTACTCATGGCTACTAGATACCCTTGGTATCTATTCAGCTTCTTGCTTTACACGGAATTTCCCCCTTTGGGGCCATATGACTCTCGGCATCCTTGAGAGTATTCCGGAGCCATGAGGGTCTTCTCTTCTTTCTTGCAGCAACGCCATTTTCTCAGGAGCATGGATGGTTGTGGTCTCTCTCTTAATGCCAACTCCTCTTGCGAGAGAAGTAATCTATAAAAGTCATGAAATAAGAACATCCTCCCAAGGATTTCACATGCAACATATCAGATAAGTCAGAGTGTATCTGATGTCTTTGTGACACTTAAGGAATGAAGAAAAGTCCCCTTTTATGCTTTCCTTCGGCACAACCCTCACAAATGCCTTCATGATTATTTTTGAATTCGGGCATCCTAGACACCAACTTCCTTGCTTTTGAAAGGGTTTTGTAATCATAGGCCCGATTCTTACTCATCCACTGTCAAGGCTTATTTTATGGAATTATAGCCATACAAGTATCATAGCCATATGCTGCCATACATCTGTCATACATACATACATTGTCATATCACTGGTTACAATGTTGCCATAATTTTATCATACACATCACTATCATCTTCATTGTTGTCATACTGCCATACAGTATTGAAGATTTCAAACTTCATGGTCATATATATTCTGCCATATGTCACTGTTCTGGTTAGGGCACCCACAGATTTTGTCGCAGCCCTAAACACTCCAACAACTGCCTAGAAGACTGCGGCTTCACCTCCACAAGTTGGCACTCTGTTTATGCTTTAAAAGGTACAGGGTTTCAGCCAAGACTTCATTCAGAGATTAGTGCTGTTGTACACCCAACTGCTCACAAAAATCCTAGCATACTTAAAATACATCTTCCTTCTTACCGTAAATTTCCAAAGCACTGTACTTAATGCTCAAATATCAATTCAACAAGTCTACCTTTACATAATGATTATGCTGCTCCAACGTCACACAAAACTAGTGCAACGAAGGACAAGTACAGGAAGACCTGAGACTATGTTATGCCATGCATCATCTTTTAAGGTTCTGAGTAGATTTGCAGTAAATATAGATTGATCACTCGATTCTTTCATTGCGCTGTCTGCAACTCTCAATTCAATTATTCTTTCTATAAGCCATAGCAAATGTCTTGCATTCACACACGCTGTATACAGGTTCATCTGCTGCATAGCTTCAATTTCAACATGGTCATCTCTCAGATTAGGATTGGAGTACTCCTCCAATGAATCTTTCATTGTTCTCAAACTTGTAGTAAAGCCATTGTCCAAAACTAAGCGAACAACATCGCGAGATGAAAAATCCCGCAATAGCTTAGCCACAAATGTTTTAATAGGTGTACCAAGTGGGTTGTAGTAAATATCGAACCATGTAGCATATCCTCCAATACATTGCCTTTTACAAGGGAGATTCTTGCAAGGAGTTCTGCAACCTCTTCGTGCTTAAGATAAGGGACCAATTTCATGAACAAATGTATTGTTGCTCTAGGGCTCCTTTACCATTCGCTGACTATATTAATTGAATATGCAATCGAAATGGGGAGACTATAAACATATAAAAAATACTTGAAATAGATTTGGGTCTGTTACGCAGAACATGGAAAAAAAACTTTCCACCAACAAACTACGCATATGTTCATTCAAATGAAATGAAAACAAAACCATAGAAACGGTAATACACAACAACATCAAATCCAGAACCTGAAAACCATCCGCAGTTACCCTAAATCCCACAAAGGACTTGGGCTCATTCATTTGTCTATGTCTGTCTAGGAGTTGACCATTCAACTCCCAGAACGAGATTATCGTAGCTATATCTGTTGAACTTATTAATAGCCCTTTGTGCATTGTCCCTGATGGTGAAATTGACAAAGCCAAAACCCCTATTAATCTACCAGATTTGTGCTCATGCACAACAATCTTGTGTAACCTCGAAATGGTGGCAGCTCCTTGCAAAAAATAATTTTGAAATAATATTCATTCTTGGCTCCTATATGGAAAATTGCGTCTCTTCAATTGGTAATATTCAATTGGTAAATTCGATGATCCCTTTCGAGCATCAGGTGAATTAACCACCCACGAGCTACAGGAGTCTAAGCTTCACTATCTTGCAAATTTCTTGGCCGTGAATAATTATTTAGCCCTAAATTAATTTCATGGTACTTAAACCTTGCTCGTTCAAACATCCCTCAACAGATCTGCACTTCACTAGCCGTCCCTCGACACAGATTGGGCTTTGTCTTCTCCTTAGCTCTGATCCCATGTTACTTTCTGAAGGTGTTCTATGTTAGATGCAAATTTACTTTAATCTTCTAGGGCCCAAATAGCAATCACATGAAAGTAAGATGCTGATAGAACATACCGATAGATCGATGGAAGACAAGCCAATAAAAATGACGATGAAGAATGGTGGCGTTATGGTGATTAGCATAATGCTTCAACCAATAAAGTCTCTATTAGGTCAGCCAACCCAATGTGTCATACAACCTCAAGACAACTCATCAAAACACTGCACCAAGAAGCCTTAACGCTTAACCAAAAACGCTGCTCCATGAGAAGCCCTAAACGCAGCACCATCCGAGAGAGAAGAGAATGCCTCCAAAAATGTGTGTGTTCAAATGACCTCCAAGTCTCCAATATATAAATCCATCTGTGGGTGTGTGTGACACATCTCTTATGCATGTGGGATAAATCTGGCCGACCTTGCACATGTGGAACAAATTCAAAATACATGTTTTGCTCATCCGATCAAGATGATCTTTAGATCGATCTTGCACCTCGCTGAAAGAGTGTTAATTTGAGCATATGTTCTATGCCATTTCAGATTGGGGCACAACATTGAAGAAGATAGAACATACTAACGGATCGATAGAAGACAAGCCAAAATAGAGATAGGAAATGGTGGCGTTACGGCGATCCGCAGGATGCTTCAACCAGCAAAGTCTCCAATAGGTCATTCAGCCTAACGCGTCACACATATAACCCAGAACAACCCAAACAAAGAATAGTCTATATATATCACAGCTCCAACGCTATCCAGAGAGAGAGAGTTCCTTCACAACAATGTGTGTCAAATGATCTCTAAGTCTCTCCAATATATAGGAATCTTTGTGGGTGTGTGACACGTCCTTTAAGACATTTAAGTCTATATTTTATTCCAGACCGACCTAGCACATAAGTGGAATAAATTCAAAGTACATGTTCTGCTCATCCGATCGAGATGATCTTTAGATCAATCTTACACCTCTCCGAAAGAGGAATCCAATAAAAATATTGGGATTGTCATCTGAGCAGCACAACCCGGAGTTTGGACCTAGTTGTCCAATTTTAACACTCCCTCTCAACTAGGGAGAACTCCATCCACTAGTGCAATCCAAACATCGTGCGTCATCCCGCCATAACTTGCTTTGCTGGCCTCTTTATTTCAGAACAGAAGTGGGTCAGTCACAAAGACATCATACCCGGCTGACAGATTCAGCCCAGAGGTCCGAAACCTCTATAGGACTCACAAAGAGTCTCTAACCAACCCAAGGTTGGTTCATCTGACCCAAAGTCAGTTGGAGGTCCGAAACCTCACTAGGACTCAAGAGAGTCATATACTAACCCAAAGTTAGTTTCACCGACCCGAAGTCAGTTGGAGGTCCGAAACCTCACTATACTTGATCCCAGATCAAGTGGTTGGACCGTGCCATCCTAGATAGAGAGTACGGCAAGTTCTGATGCGTCCATCAGTCTTTGCTACTAGTCTCTAGCCTTTCCCATCTCATTGGCCAAATGAGAGGTACTTCCCATGAGCCCCGGACTCAATGGGTAGGATGCATATGGGGCATAGATAATGAGAGGTAAACCAACTCAATAATCACCACAGTGGGGTCCAAGCACACCAATAAGGTTCGACAAGCCTAGCCTTGTGGTTGCTCATAGCTCCGAGAAGCTGTCCCCAAAGCCCCCTAGAGCTCCCAGAGCTCATCGTCCAACGGGACCCTCAGAATAGGATCATTCCACGATACCAAGATTCTCACGGAAGGTTAGGAACATGACCTTCCCCAAGGGCATAGTGAGAATATCCGCGACCTGCTCATCAGTTCCTATATGATCGAGCCTTACGGCGCCTCGCTGTACCATATCCCAGATAAAGTGGTACCAGCCATCAACATGCTTGGATCAATCGTGGAACCCGGGATTCTATGACAAATGAATCCCCCTCTGGTTATCACAAAGGATAACGGTGGCATCTAGCACATGCTCGAACAACTCAAAAAGAGCTTTCGCAACCAAGTGACTTCACAACAGGCCAGACATGTTACAATGTATTCAGCCTCAGCGGTGCTCAAGGCTGCCGACTTTAGATTCCTGCCCGAAGCAGATCTACATGTGAAGTAGCATCCAGATGTGCTCTTGCGATCCACCACACTGCCAGCCCAATCGGTATCAGTATATCCATGGAGTGTCATACTCCCGACAGTGTATCTCAGCCCATCGTCTATCGTGCCTCGGAGATATCTCAAGAGTTTCTTGGCACCAACCCAGTGAATGTTATGATCAACCATGTGTTGACTCAAAGTGTTCACTGCACAACATATGTCCGAACAGGTGTTCATTAAGAACATCAGGGTCCCTATGAGTTAACGATACTCAGTAGGACAGGCCCAGCAACGCTGCTACTCAACTTCTTAAAGTTGAGTTCCATGGACTTACAGTCCATCATACCAGAAAATTCATAATGTATTTTCCTTGAGAAAGGAAAATCTCGCCAGGTCTCTGCTAGACCTTCAGGCCTAGACATTAGTCCTAGGTCCTTCATCTCGAACTCAGCAGCGAGCTCCCTCTTGCACTGATGAATGAGAGGGTCAGCACCTGTCAGGAAGAGGTCATTCACATACAGCACCAGAATGAGAGGATTTCCCTTGACAACCTTGAAGTAAGGGTTCGGATCAGCATTACTTCGAGTGAAGCCCAGCTTCATCAAGTAGCTATCTATCCTCTTGTACCAATCTCAGGGTGCTTGTTTCAGCTCATAGAGGGCTTTCTTCAACCTGCAGACATGGGTGTCCCGATTCTGGACTTCCAACCCCAAAGGTTGCTCCACATATATCTCTTCCTTTATCACACCATGCAGAAAAATGCGGTCTTCACATCATCTGATGAAGACTCCATCCTTGCGTAGCAGCAAGGGCTATAATAGATCGAATGGTGGTATATCGGGCCACAGGTGCAAATATGTCATCATAGTCTATACCTTCCTCTCAGACAACGAATCTGACCTTGGATACTTTACAAAAGACGGGTGTATATTGTACAAAAGTACTCATGGCTACTGGATACCCTGTTATTTATATGGCTTCTTGGTTTTCCTTCAGAATTTTCCCCCTCTGAAGCCACATATGTCACTAAGCCATGAGGATCTTCTTTCGTTCAGCAAAGGTATCTGCTCAGGAGCATATACAAATATATTCTCCCTCTTAATACCAGCTTCTCTTTTGAGAGAAAACATTTATGTCAAATGAGGGCATCCCAGACACCAACTTGGAAAGGAGGACTTAATCTTCCACAGTCAAAGCCATCCAGCAAGCTTTACTGATCATGGTTCAAGATTCCAACGTGTCTGAATGTTGCCGAAACACATCTTACTATTATGCTTCAGTGGGACTGTTAATGTCTCATGCTGACTGCTACATAGGTGTCACTGTCCAACAGGGAGAATATATCAACACGGCTCAGCTTGTTAGAAGTCCTGTTATGCTGAAGAGGTCTGTTGTAGCTTCCTCAACCAGCCCTTTTCACTGTGACCCACAAAACTAGGAATCCAACATGATTCCTTCTCTCATAATTCTGCACTTGAGAGCTTCATCTACTGCATTTGATATCTCATCCAAGGCTGCTTCTTATTTACAGATCTGCCCAAGACTTCAGATCTCAGAAATTGGGATCAGACGTCTAGAACTCATATGATCCATCTCTGAAACTAGAGTCTGACTTGGAGAATATGCTAACCATCTAGGGCCAACGTCCATTGGGCCATAACCCATATTTACACCACCCAGAACTTGACAGCCTTGCGTTGGGTAATCACCATGAGCTGCCATATCCATGAAGGTCCTTGCTTCACCAAGATGTCACGGATTTGTATTGCATATTCATCGAGGCACTTCGGCTGACAAGGGTAGTTACACAGAGTTGTATCACGGAACTATGTATTCTGCTCCAAGCTTTACTTGAAAGTTTCAAGTGCTTCAATTCCTTTTGCTGGCTAGACCCTATAGCTTCTTCATTCAAAGGATATCTAAAATAAATTTGATCTGTCTTGTTCACAACGTCAATTGTGAACAAGACTATCAACATATCATCATAGCTAAATATATGTTGCAATCAATACTCAAACTGTTCCAGGTTTCTTGCTCTCTGAACATTGTCCCCTGCAGTGAGTGCATAACTTCCTTTCTGTGGTTGTGTTCACAAATTTGGAGTAACTACATTGTCCAAAACTCGAACAGCATAGTGAGGTGAAGAGTCCCGCAACAGTTTAGCCAAAAATGCCTAAAATCCCATAAAGGATTTGGGCTGTCTGTTTAGAAGATGCTCATTCAACTCTCAGAATGAGATTTTTGAAGCTCTGTGTATCCTCCCTGATGGCAAAATTTACAAAGCCAGCATCCCTGCTCATTCCGGTCCTCTGGTCCATGGCAATGATATGACCAAACATTTTGAAAAACTTGTGCAAGTCGGTCTCAAAACATCTTTTCAGCAACTCACTGCCTTCTAACATATCTTGATTCTCCTGCATGGCTGTCAAAACATGGACTGTCCTTCCTGTTGTGCCAGCGGCTCCTTTCTACAGTAGTATACACTGCGTATTTTATCAGCGTATTTATTTTAGACAGCGGCTAACCTTCACTGGGAGGTTGCACCCTACAGGTATACATAGAGTTGCCCTTTTAAATGACGGCGGTACCCTACAGGTATACACACAGATATGCAACAGCATCTATGAGCCAATTTGAAAATCCGAACTATAATATACGGTCTTAATACGTCCTGCTGCAGTTTGGGATTTATTTTAATATTCTGGAGGACCCACACATGGCACTTTCCGTAAACTTCTATATGGTGTTGTATTCACACACCACCATACAATTCGATGCAAACTACAGGCACCATTTTTTTCTTTTCTTATGAGAACCCCGTCTTCTTCAAAAAAAAGTAAACTGGTAATTTTAAAATCGCACCTTCGATTTGATTTTCTGCTATAATTTCCAAGAGTTCGAATGGCTACGATGTGTGCAGGTTACATCCTTCAGCCTTCGACTCTGTGCTTAAAGTCCTCCTCATGTACAGTGTTATTCATCTGCTTAACGTGCAGTTTCTTCCGGCAACCTAAAGCAGCTGACGTCAAGAGAATTTGAGGACTCGAACTTCAGCGATTGTTTGTCGGCTTAAATGCTCCATAAAATAAATTCACTACACTGGATAAATAAGTGGGCTTCTTTTGAGAAACACTTCCATTCTTCGATAGAATGCCTGCCCCCTCCCGTTTTCGTGAATTTGATCCTTAATTTCCCTGGAGGAATGGACGGAGACGGGGCATCCGCTGACATGGCTATGCTCTGCAGCGGCCTCTGCTGTTTTTTCGGTCTGTCAGTGCTGAGCATAGTTCACCGCGGGAGTTTTGATTTCATGGTCCATGATTCGATTTGGGTAGAGTCAAAATTCTACCTGGATAACCTTTCTGAGCTGCGGTTCATATACGCTGTTACCTCCAGTACCAGTACTTCTAAAAATGCATGCGCTGTCATTTAAAACTATATGATGTCATTTCTTGAGGTGATATGGCCCGCGGCTTCATACAGTGATATCCGCAGGTTCATTCGACGGATGGGCGGAAATCTGGTGGGGACCAGAACAGAGATCGAATCTTTCGTCTTCTGGTCTTGCCCGGATTTTCACGGCATCCAAAATTTATGAGACCATCCCGCCTTTACTTGGCCGGACTCTGTAGTATATACCCTGGGCTCTTCCAGCAACCACACCATTTTCGATTTTGAACATGCGGCAGCATCGTGTGCACCGCAACCCATAATTCACCAGATAATATGGTTCGATTCAGACACCCACTTTTCTGACAGTTTCGACAACTGATAGCCGCCAATGCTTCCGGGATATTTTTATCACCCAATTCTAATCATGAAATATAGGGGTTTCGATAAGCTATAGTTCTCACTTTTAATTTGCTTCAGGCCTATTTTTCATACACCCGTCTTTTACTGATGGAAAGGTTAGGGCACATGTATTTCTACAGCATCAAACAGTTCAAGATATCTTGCTACCTTAAATTCTCAACAAGTTGGATTTTGTCTTAACCTTGCTCCGATACCATGTTAATTTGAGCATATGTTCTATGCCATTTCAGATTGGGGCACAACACTGAAGAAGATAGAACATACTAACGGATCGATAGAAGACAAGCCAAAACAGAGATAGGAAATGGTGGCGTTACGGCGATCAGCAGGATGCTTCAACCAGCAAAGTCTCCAATAGGTCATTCAGCCTAACGTGTCACACATATAACCCAGAACAACCCAAACAAAGAACAGTCTATATATATCACAGCTCCAACGCTATCCAGAGAGAGAGAGTTCCTTCACAACAATGTGTGTCAAATGATCTCTAAGTTTCTCCAATATATAGGAATCTTTGTGGGTGTGTGACACGTCCTTTTAAGACATTTAAGTCTATATTTTATTCTAGGTCGACCGAGCACATAAGTGGAATAAATTCAAAGTACATGTTCTGCTCATCCGATCGAGATGATCTTTAGATCAATCTTACACCTCTCCGAAAGAGGAATCCAATAAAAATATTGGGATCTTCATCTGAGCAGTACAACTCGGAGTTTGGACCTAGTTGTCCAATTTTAACAAAGAGGAATCCAATAAAAATATTTGCATCATCATCTGAGCAATACAACATGGAGTTTGGACATATTTGCCCAAAATTAACACTTCTTAGGTAAACAAATGTGCATACTATCTTAAAGGAAAGACCAACTTTACAAGGAGCTTGTCAAAAAAGATGTCTTCTTTAATAGTAGAGTATCTTTCACATCTTCTTTCTTTGGCTGCTTCTCAGGTCCTCCCATTTCTTTAGCTATGTGAGCCTCACTTCTTTCCTTTCTCTTGTTGTTTTGTTGGCTTGGATAAAATCTCTTATAGTGTCCATATTCATTGCACTTAAAGCATTGAAACTTGGACATATCTTTCTTCTTGGACTTCCCAAATTCTCCTTTCTTCAGCTTCTTGACTCGAGCCAGAAAGACTTGAGACTGCTCATCTAATCCATTTTCATCTTTACCTTGATCCTTGATTCTTCCAAATTGCATTGTGCCCACAACTCATCAAAGGGAGTTGAATCTTTCTTAGAGTAGATGCTTGTTGCAAAGTTGCTCCATTTTGGTGGCAATGCATTTTACACAGATGGTCATTTCTGAATAAAAAATGTTCTCTCCAAGCCCCTACAAGTGATCTCTTAATTAATAGATCTTCATTAGAAAGGATGCCCTGTCCTGATCCTTTGATTTCTTCATCTTGTATAGTTTATTCCACAAAGACATCTTTTGTCCAGATGTACCCATAGAGTACACATTCACTAGCTTGTCATACATAGCCTTGGAAGCTTTCAATTTTGCAACAAATGGAACACAAGGATTCTTAATGGATGCAACTATGATCCTTTGAGCCATTACTTCCCCTTTCTTGTACTTTGCTAGTTCTTAAGTCTCGTCTTCGCTAGGTTCAGTGAATTCCCCAGTTACACATTCCATTACGTCATGCTCTATAAGTTCTAGGTCAATCCTCTTCTTCCATTCTAAGTAATTTGATGCTTCAAAAAGCTTATTTCTCTCCTTGCAGAAAGAACCCATATGACTTGTAGATTTAGACATAGAGTAATGATATTGATACTTACTTGATAACCAAGATTCTCCTCTTCCTTGTTGATGTCTCCAACCTTTCTTGATGCCTTCAAGACCCTTCATTAATGTTCTTGAAAGATGTTTCCTAGGATTCTTCCAACAACAACTTCCAAGAGTGATGAATGATATCAAGATCCACGTTTTATGCTTCCTTCAAGGACGCCTTTCAATGAGCCTTTAAGTAGATCTTTTTCTCTTCAAGGGACAACCCTTTCTTGTAGTCTTCCTCTCAAACCTTCCTTCTATAAGAGCTTGATGTAATCTTGATCTTAATGTAGAAACCCTCTTAGATCAACAAGCCTTCTACTTCTTTTCTTGTGTCCTTCTGCTTCTTGACAATGATCTTTCCAACTGCCTTCTTGTTCACCTTAGCTCTAAACCATGTTGGAAAATTCAAGGTTGCAACTTGTTATACAATTTTTGTTAACCTTAATACTTGCTTGTGAACTCTATTCTTCTTCTTTAAGTTCTTTATTTAGATCTTTTCATAAAAAAAATATCAAGAATAGTAACAACAACAACAAAGGACACAAAAATTAGGCTCTCAGCCAGGGCAAAACCCCTCCAAGGGGAAAACTTGGTAAACTCTTTTCTTCTTAATAGAATATGCTTCCAATGAGACAACAAAGACCCAATCCTATACCAAGTCCTTCTCCAAGTACCAAGTGAGCCCTTCTGACATGACTTTCCTTGATATAACACCAACCCACTTCAAACTGCAACTTCGAATTCCCAGCTTTAACATTGCTTCTTCAACCTGTAACTTCGACCACTGAAGCTGCAGTAGAAACCCTAGTTCAACCTCCTCTTGAGACCTTCCTTGAGCAAGAATTCTCCAAGCAAGTTCAATGAGGTCATTGTAGGGTAATTCTTCCTTCCAGCAACAAGAGACTGCACTTCGTTCTTGTTACCGCTAAAACTGGTAGGGGTCCTAGGAGGGGATCCTATTGAGAAACTACTAGGTCAAGGGCAATGATGGGGTGATAACCCACTGTCACCCCAGCTAATGGTCCCTGCTCTTTACGAACTTTCATTGATGGGAGGAGACCCGGTATAAGGGGAATCACTAGATGAATAGATCAATAAGAGGATTAGGAGTGATAACTAAGGCCTATTCACAAGAGAGGCTCAATTGTATGGATTTCTTGCTTTGAAAGCAAGGTGATAGGCTCTCTAGGAAGGGATAAGAGGATTCTTGAGGCTAGGGTTTGGGAATGTACATTGTAAAGATGATTCCCACGCTTAGAAATCGTTATGGAGACTTGGTCTTTATGTGATCTTTATGGAATTAGAGTTGTAAGGTTGTGGGACAACAAGGGACCAAGTGGACGCAAAATTAGTTCAAGAATGTGGAGTTGATCAACCGAGGAGGGGCTTGACTTAATTATGGAAGAGAAGAGGATCAAAGGACAATTTTTTTTTGGAAAAATGAATGCAATGATTCAAATGAGGACACTAGCCAAGGGAAACCTAGGGAAAGAAACGAGCCCTGAGCTAGGGCTTGCTATATCTCAAGATCCAACCGTCGGAATTACTTCAAATTTGGAGGCCTCTAGAGGAAACCCTAATGCAATTATGGACCAAAAATCGAAGCATTTTGATGGCTATAATGACATTTATTTGATACCCTATGTTACCTATGGTGGCTAGGCCTAGAAAGAGAGAGGAGGCAAGAAAAATAGGCGTTTAGGTCACCACCAGTGATTAGTGCCTTGCCTTTGGGAGAGATGGAGTGAGGATGAAGTTGTGATTTGGAGAGACTATTCGCAATCAAGGAGACCTCTAGATAACTTCGCATGGCAATTAGGGCATGAGAACAACTGCCAAAAGATTTTATACTTCGATATGCAATAATTGATGACTTATCAAGTTATTTTCAACAAAGATAACCTCTAGGAACATTCATCCATTCATAGATGGCCCATGCAATGATGCAACGTATAAAAGATCAAATTTTCCACAATTTTGCATGGGAAAGTAGTAAATTTCAAACTTGTATAGAGAAAATCCCAAAAACATTCATGTGACAAAGTAAATAACAAGAATAAACATCAAAATATTACTTACATGTACAAAAGAGTATATCCAATCATCATATTATGCCAATAATTAAGCTCCAAGACAAGAGAGATAGATCCAACCATCAAAATTCATCCATAACATCCAAACTCTTCCTCCAAAAGAGAGTGCGAAATTCTCAAGAGATACTAAATCCTAATTTAAGTGATGATGATGAAAATGGATAATCTCACTTCTATTTATACAATCCTCTAAGGGATTCGAATGGCCAAATTTTGGAATAATAAAGCCCCTAGAATAAAATAATGTGCATAATAACAATACTTTTGGTGACAAGCCCACCAAAATAGCTCAATAACATAAGAATAAGCCTCCCAAGAGGGAAGAATGATTAATATAGTGAGTCGTTGGGTCTTTGAGGAGGCCTAATGAAGTCCAAGGGGTGCCATGATGAAGAGTTGGACTCCCAACATAGTGGACAAGGGATTATCCCCTTGTTTTTCAAGAAGGAACTTGTGGTGCTCCCATGTGGGTGTGGGGGCACAAGGACATCCTCATGGGTCTCCAAGTGTATCGAAAATGCATGTAGACCATCTGTAAGGGCTGGGATGATGACATAAGCCCTCCCTCTACAGCAGGAGACATCCTTTGGACCATGGAACATCTGCCAAGTGTATGGTTCATGTGTGGAGCCGACTCGGCATGGTGAACTAGGTGCATCATCCTCATCCAAAAGGTGGAACACGAGAACTCAATGAGTGGTGTTGGGATCTATGAAGTACTCTCTGCTATGGTGGAAGCCCATGGCTCTCAATGCTCACCCTACAAGTGTGGAGCTGGTTTCAACCTCTAAAGGGTGTAACATGTCCATGGTACTTCCCTCAAATGGTAGCTGGCAAATGGTATAGCAATGGAGTGGAGGGGGATCAAGGGGATCATCCAAAGTACATGTCATGGTACAACGGTAGCTATAATAAGGAAAGCCCTCACCTAGGTGTATAAGTGTAGCAGGGAGCAAATCGTGGTACATGAGTTACCTCCACCTCTGTTTTTCCACCCTTCTTCATATGCCTTTTACCTTTGATTGATTTTTTTTCATAACTGTTTGGGGCTCTAGGGGATGAGAGCATGATGTGTAATATACTAATATATAACAGTGGATAACTCGTTGAGGTGGGTTAGTTCATCGCCCACCAGGGGTTGGGACAATCATGGATTCCTTAATGATGGAAGGGGCTCATCTAGGGCCCATAGGAACTAGGATGATGGTCATGTATACGGGGTAGAACTCCTGTTTGGCTTTTTCCCACGTGCTAAATTTGTATGTTTCAACCATATTTTGCAGTTTGTGGTACATTTCCTCTTGAGAGTGGCCAAATTATGTTTTTTGTTTTCTTTTTAGCCGCATCAACCTTTGGGCATCATTCCAGGCCCAACCCAAGGTGTGGACAAGGGGAGGGGGAGGCTAACCTTATGTGGACTTGGTGGACCTGGATGGGAAAAGAGATGACTGGGGCTAAAATGAGTGGAAGGGAGTGATTTATATGGTGTCAGGAAGTGGGACTACGCAACCAAAATCAGGATTTCCCATGTAGTGCCAACCCCAAAGGTAATGGCCAATAAAGGAGATCCCACAGGACTAGGATACAAGGCTAACCACGAAATTAGGTAGTGGGGGCAAGAGTACAAACCTAGCCCACTCTTTCCACCGAGTCCCCCCACCATCCATGCCCTAAAGTGCCCATGACAAGTCAGGAAAATTACTCAATTACACTAATGAAAGCCGTACCTTTGGGGTTGGGAGCTCCAACTTCAAACATATAATCATTACAAGTGGGTGAGGGACCATGTGGTTGGCTCAGGTGGCGGAGATAATGGCACATCGAGGTATTTGGTGCTTGCAAGGGGCTGTTGGCTGTCCACTGAGGACCATCCAGAGAGTTTTTCTCCTATATATCCTACCCACAAGTGGTGGGTAACATCTGGATCCAACTGGGACACGAGCTCTCAGACAGGTGCATGAAGCTACTTGAATGGGAGGTCATGAGAACACCAACAATCTCTTGGTACTGTAGACTTGTTACTTGCACTCATCAAAGACCTAGCACCCGAGGCAACATGTTTTTATGGTGGCTTATGATCACCCATGCTTGATATTAGGCCCCTAAAAATCAATTAACAACTAAATTTTAATTAGAATTTCAAATGCAATCTTAATCTAAATGCAACTAATCTACCATGATAATATCATATGATGTTAGTTCTAATGAGGGAAATGAGCACGCAATGCATCCTAGCCTAACATGCATGTTACATCACCGAAATACTAAGTGTAATCATAGATCAAATGTAACCAGCATATGTTCCAGTCAATATGAAAGCAAATGCCCTTATGCTCAATCATGCAATAGATCCAAAGGCATGGGTAGGAATGACAACATTGAAGGTTACAAGGGCGGGAGGCGGGAAAATGAAGTGAGCACGCATGGAGTATCACGGGGAAAGAGGGAGCCAAGGGATGCAATCTATTCCACAGGATCCTTTCTTCCAACCAAAATATAGAGATATCAACAATTAAGCTCATTAATCTCCGGTGGATAGAAACCTTAGGCATATCATCCCCATTATGATCTCCATCATTAATGTCATGTTTTATGACCCCATAGGGTCATGACTGGGAGGAAAGGGAGACTGATGATAAGGGGAGACACAACAAGCAGGTTTCTAATGATGATCATATTCAGAATCTTGAGGGTACGAGGTGGTAGGAGGGGTATAACTAATGGATAGATCTTCCTCAACATCATACCTAGGAGGGGAAAAAGGATCATCAATGATGATGCTAATGTGAGAAAGGGCAAGGTGTGGGATCAGGGGTAATGTAGATATGCTATAGGGATCCTAGGGAAGGTATGGGAAAACAAGGCCTTCGTCAAAGTCAACATTGATGTCATAAATGGGGCCTGCCATTTCCAATAAACATATATAATGTCATCGAGGTTGGAATGGTGTGAGTAGGAATATCATCATATGTAATGTCATTAAGAAAAGGAGAATCAATTCCAACCTCATTTTCAGTGTCAGTATCATGAATTTGATCGTAGTCAAAATGATGGTTGCCCACATCCCACTTTCCCTCATTAATGCACAATAAATCGGAAATGTCATCATCACAGGGAGCTACAATATTCATGCCTTCAAATGCCCTTTATTGAATGAAAGTCCCCTCTTCATAATGTTGATCCTCATGGACTTTAATGTGGCTCTCATTCATGTCATGCATATCCTCAATCCTTAAATTTGCATCGTGAAGCCCCTTTACAATATCTTCTTTAAATGGGTTCCATTCTTCCATATATTCTTCATCTTCATGATTGCCTTGCACATTCGAACTTTCTTCAAGGTCACCTTGATCATCCAATTTTGATTGATTATAATATTTTTAATTGATAAGGTTAGTCAAAATATCAAAAGCACAGGTTCGGGTAGAAAATTCGAAGAGACGACTAGAATCCTAGGCACACATTATTATGTAGAGTTGTTTTTGTGTTGTCCCATGAGACCTGAGCATGAATTCTTTATCTGTGTTTTCCAATAAATATTCATAAAACTCAACGTATTTGCCCACATCCTTTTGTAGTTCTTGAATATCTCGATCATTGAGTTTTGAAAATGGAGAGCCAAGGGTAATTTCCTTTTGACAATAATCCATTTTTCATGATTTTGCATAGTGGGATCAAAATGGAGTCGTCCGGGTGAATTAAAATGCCTTGATAGATGTTTGCTTCACCCTATGAAATTTTCAATTTGAAATACTATTGCAGTGATTTATTTGTTTCACCTACTTATTTATGATAAGTTATTTACATATTCTTCTAGTAAATTCTAAAATAAACACAACTGCAGTATTCACCTAATCATAAGCAGAAAATCAAATAGAACACATATAACACAAATAGAAACAATCACTTGAACACAGTTATTTTTGGACAGTTGTCCCCGGAAAAACCCAATGCAGGAAAATCGGTGCAACATATGAGGGTTTGTATTAGTCTTCAGTAGTGGAAATCATTTACAAGAATTTGACAAGCATATGTCTAGAATACACTTGAGATAAATTTTCCGAACCCAATGCGGGAAAATCGGTGCAACATATGAGGGTTTGTATTAGTCTTCAGTAGTGGAAATCATTTACAAGAATTTGACGAGCATATGTCTAGAATACACCTGAGATAAATTTTCCGAACCCTTCGAAATAATTTCTGACACACGGAGCCACCCTAGCTCCCTCTGCATCACTCTGCGTGGTCTTCTGCGCAATCCCTGCGTTGAACTGTGTCACTTTGCGTGGAGGCCCAGTGCTGTTGCTCAGTGCTGTCCCCTCTACGTCCTTCTCCTGGCTTTCTTATCATCTGCTGACTTCCCCTTCCTTCTTTTGCGTGTGCAACTCTGCCTCTACAACATCTCCCTTTGAAATCGAATTCTATTCCTTCAGAATCGATTTCCTTCGGGTACTGAGTGTGTGCTCGGCTTGCTTTCCAAATGACCCTCAAGCCTTCTCTTATAATCTTCTCGTTGATGAATCAACGACCCATATTAGATCTCTAAACAATGGTTGAGATTAAAACATGACTTGATCTTCTTTTTCTAGGAGATTCACACTCTATTTTATTAAAATACCCTTTAATTATTTAATTTCCCTAAGTTTAGACTTAGGGATCACATTAAAATAATTAATTATCTTAATAAAACATGAATCGAGTGGAATTTCCACAAACGGTTTCTGGGTTCTTTGGAATACTGATGTGCAAGCCTCCTCCCAAAATATGAGACTTGAAACACTTTCCAATGCTACAAAATCAACACTCCCTCTTAGCGAGGAAAGTGTTCAAGCAAAATACCAATTGCATCTGCTCTGACCTGAAGCATCTACTGCGCTACTGATGTCTCGGCTGCTGCCCCTCATCTGTTGTGCTGCTGCCCGTGACACCATCCCGATCACTGCCTCATCCGTACTGCAACTCCCTCTGAAGTCCAATCATTCCTCTACTGGAATGGGTTCTTGACCATCCCCATCTATTCTCTGAAGTAAGTAAACTTAATCTTACCCAAAGCTTTCGTGAGGATGTCTGCCACCTGCTCTCTTGTAGGGATGTACCTCAATTATACAGCTCCCCATTGGACATTGTCTTTGATGAAGTGGCACCTAATGTTAATGTGCTTCGACCAATCATGAAACACATGATTCTCAAAGAGCTTGATGCAACTCTGATTATCACACAAAATTCTAGTCGGTTCCATCCTCTTCTTGAGTAAGTTCATGAGCAACTTATGAAGCCATATGGCCTCACACGAAGCTGTGCTAGCTGCCATATAACCACAGAGTTCTGTTTCCTACTGAACCAAGAAGTTATTCTTGATCCGACACTGAAACAATACCCACTGGTACTTTTCCGATCTACTGGACTTCTAGTCCAGTTTGCATCAATGAACCCACTCAATTGGATTTCATTTCCCTTGGTGTACTTCAATCCAAACTTGAATTCCTCCTTCAAGTATCTGAGAACATGTTTGGCTGCTGCCTAGTGAGCCCTCCTTGGTTCTACCATGAACTGACTGAGGGTATTCATGACATAAGAGATGTCTGGTCTAGTGTTGACCAGGTACATCAATGATCCTATGAGCTGCCTATACAAGGTAGGGTCAGCCTCATCATCCTCATACGTGTCGATTTTCTTCTAGTTTATGATCATTGGCATAGCCATAGGTCTAAAACTCTCCATCTGAAATCTCTTTAGAATATCTGTTGTATATCTTCCTTGCCCAAGGAAGATTTCTCCCTTCTGCATCCGCCCTAGATCCTTCATGTCGAATTTTGTAGCCAGGTTTTCCTTGGAGTCTTCGATAAGCTTAGATGATCTAGTCAAAAACAAATTATCTACATATTATACCTGTATTAGAGGCTCATCCCACACTCTCAGATAGTAGAGGCTGGGATCTGCGTCACCCTTGACAAATCTCATCTTCTGCAGGTAGCTATCAATTTGCCCATACCATGCTCTAGGGGCTTGCTTCTGTCCGTACAAGGCTTTCTTAACCCTGCACACACGAGTTTTCTGCTCATGCGTCTCAAAGTGCTCTAACTATTTTATGTATGCCTCCTCTTCTATCACCCTGTTCAAGAACGCTGTCTTGACATCCATTTGGTGAATTTCCCATCGCATCTACGTTGTAAGAGAGATGACGAATTTGATTGAAGTGTACTGAGCTACAAGGGTGAAGGTTTCTTCATAGTCGATCCCCTCCTTCTGTGCATACCCCTTAGCCACAAACTTGGCTTTGAACTTCTCTGTGCTGCCATCTGCAACATATTTTATCTTGTAAATCCACCTTGAACCTACAACCTGCCTGTTCTGAGGTCTAGGAACTACTTCCCAGACATCATTTGTCATGATAGAGCTGTACTCCTCCACCATAGCGTCTACCCACACCCAATGCTGAGCTCCCTCCTGAAAACTAGAGGGTTCTTCAGCCTGTGCTACCAATCCCTGACACCTGTATGGCTGCCTGAGTTCCCTCTTCTCATTTCTAGGAGCTCCAATAAACTCCTCTGCATCTCTCAAAGTCTGTTGAAGTTCTCTACTCGTCCTTCCATTGGTGGTGGGTGGGTTCACCTGCTTTCCTTCTTGCACTTCCTCGGAAAAACTTTCCTTAGGATCTTTGTGCCATGGAGAGGCACTAGAGCCATCTTCTGTAGGTCGTTGTGGCTAGACCAACGGATCCTCCTCAGACTGCGTGGTTGTAGACACCTCTCGAGATCTCCTGAAGGCTCTCTCCTCACTGAATTTTACATCCCGTCTTACTACGATCTTCCTACTCTCGGGAATATAGATGCGGTATGCCTTTGCATTCTCGTTATATCCCACAAGGTAGCCTTTCTCTACAGTCTGATCTAACTTCTTTCTCTTATCATCGGGTACATGGGAATATGCTATACTGCCAAATATCCTGAAGTGGTTCTCCTCAAGCTTGCTGCTTGTGAACACACTCTCAGGAGTAACCTTACCTAATGCTCTATGAGGCACCTTGTTTTGCACATACATTGCTGTATTGCAAGCTTCAACCCACAGAAATTTGGGCATGTCTTGATCATACAACATTGCCCTCATAGCTTCCACAATGGTCCTATTCTTCCATTCTACGACCCCATTCTGCTCCGGATTATATGGAGCTGTCCATTCTCTCTTGATGCATTCCTTTGCGTAGAATCTTGTGAAGTCCTTGTCAATGTACTCTCTACCATTGTCTGATCACAAATTCTTGATCCGCTTTCCTGTTATATTTTCCACCAAAGCTTTGAATTCTTTGAATTGCTCAAAGACCTCATCTTTGGTCTTCAGAAAGTAGATCCATGCCTTTCAGGAACGGTCATCGATAAAGGTGACAAAATACTTTGCACCACTGAGAGCATTCATGGACATTGGTCCGCAGATGTTTGAGTGTATCAATCCCAACACTCTCTTGGTGCTAAGTTTTGGTGCTCCCATGACAGTCTTCTTAAGAATCTTCAAGACTCCATGACGTAGATGCCCCATTCTATGCCATAATTCATTCAAATCTCTTTCATCAATACTGCATATTAGTTCCATTGTGGACTCGAGCTGTAACATGAATAGTTTATGCCTCCTTGCTCCAATTTGTGCCTTCTTTTTCCAACTAGGGTGCTTGACATAAACTTTGTTGCCAATAAAGTATACATCGTAACCCTTGTTCTGAAGTGTGACACTGAGAGCAAGTTCATCTCCAATCTCGATACATGCAGTATGTTGGTGGCCCGAAGCTTGTTGCCAGCTTCTGTTTGAAATATTATGGTCCATCTTCCAATAGGGGTACATTTGGCGTTGTTTCCCATAGTGATATGAAAATTCATCTGCTCCTCCTGGTAGCTCGAGAAGCATTTTCGAACTCTTGTCATGTGAGAAGATGCTCCACTGTCAATACACCAGATCCCTGGAGAGGCCATTCTCGACACACATGTAAAATCCTCTTCTAGTTTGGATGCTAGAAGTGTAACGCCATGATCCCTCTGTTCCTCCATGCATTCTGGAGGACTGCGTGAACCCTTTCAAGCAGATGCTTCATCATTGTTGACCTTCGTTCCATTGCAGAACCTCCTCTTCTGTTTCTCGTCTTTTGCTCTATTACCATGTGAAATTTTCAAGCTGAAATACTATTGCAGTGATTGATTTATTTCACCTACTTATTTATGATAAGTTATTTATAGATTCTTCCAGTAAATTCTGAAATAAACACAACTGCAGTATTCACTTAATCATGAGCAGAAAATCAAGTAGAACACATATAATACAAATAGAAACAATCACATGAACACAATTATTTTTGGACAATTGTCTCCGCAAAAACCCAATGCGGGAAAACCGATGCAACAAATGAGGGTTTGTATTATTTTTCAGCAGTGGAAATCATTTACAAGAATTTGATGAGCAGATGTCTAGAATACACTTGAGATAAATTTTCCAAACCCTTCGGAAGAATTTCTGACACCCTGGAGGCACCCTAGCTCCCTCTCCATCACTCTGCGTGGTCTTCTGCACAGTCCTTGCACTGGACTACATCACTCTGCGTGGTCTTCTGCCCAGTCCCTGCGCTGGACTGCGTCACTCTGCGTGGAGGCCCAGTGCTGCTGCTTAGCGCTGTCCCCTCTGCGTCCTTCTCCTGCCTTTCTTCTTGTATTCTGACTTTCCCTTCCTTCTTCAGCCTCTGCAACTCTACCTCTACAACCTCTCCCTTTGAAATTGAATTCTATTCCTTCAGAATCGATTTTCTTCGGGCTCTAAGTGTGTGCTCGACTTGCTTTCCAAATGACCCTCAAGCCTTCTCTTATAATCTTCTTGTTGATGAATCAACGACCCAGATTAGATCTCTAATCAATTGCTGAGATTAAAACATGATTTGATCTTCGTTTTCTAGAAGATTCACACTCGGTTTTATTAATACCCTTCAATTATATAATTTCCCTAAGTTTAGACTTAGGAATCACATTAAAATAAGTAATTATTTTAATAAAATATGAACCAAGTGGAATTTCCAGAAATAGTTTTTGGTTTTTTGTAATACTGATGTCCAAGCCTCCTCCCAAAATATGAGACTTGGAACACTTTACAATGCTACAAAATCAGCACACCCTACAAGCATTAACTTTGAAGTTCAATGAAGAACTAGGGCATCGTTCTTCCAATTGTGTTGCCAAGAATGATATGTCAGTGATGTTGCAAGGGAGACAAGTCACATGTCTCGTTTTCTCGGCAATGGTGCCAAAATGTTACGGCTTGAACTTGAAGGGTTCCTAAGAGGGGATCCTATAGAGCAACTATTAAGTAAAGGTCAACGATGGAGCGATAACCCACTATCACATCACCTAATGCTCCTTGCTCTTTACGGACTTTGAACAATGGAAGGAGACTCGATATAAGGGGAATCACTAGATGAATAAATCAATAAGAGGATATGGAGTGATTCCTGAGGCCTATTCACAAGAGAGACTCAATTGTATGGCTTTCTTGCTTTGAAAGCAAGGTGATAGACTCTCTAGTAAGGGCTAAGAGGATTCTCGAGGCTAGGGTTTGGGAATGTATCTTGTACATATGATTCCTAGGCCTAGAAATTCTTATGGAGACTTGGCATTTATGTGATCTTATGGAATTAGAGTTGTAAGGTTGTAGGACCACACAGGACCAAGTGGACCCAGAATTAGGTCAAGGATGTGGCGTTGATCAACCGAGGAGGGGTTTGACCTAATTATGGAAGAGAAGAGGATCAAAGGACAAATTTTCTTTGGAGAAATGAATGCAATGATCCAAATGAGGACACTAGCTAAGGGAAACTTAGGTCAAGAAACGATTCCTGAGCTAGGGATTGCTATATCTCGGGATCCCACCGTCGGAATTGCTTCAAATTTGGAGGGCCTCTAGAGGAAACCCTAGCGCAGTTAGGGACCCAAAATCGAAGTGTTTTGATGGCTTGAAATCCATCTTTGTCTTGAAGCGTTTCTTTCCTGCTTAACTTATTTACTATTGGAAAATTGGTGGGACAAATCCAGCTTGGTTTTTCATGTCATAGTTCCTGAATGAATTGTAGAAATTTTTAGACCCACCACCTGTTTTCAGTTTCTCCTTATTTCTCCCATTAAGTTAAATGCCCATTTCCCATAACTATACATTCAAAAAGCTGGAAAAATAAATATTTTCTGAAAACACAAATTTTGGAAATTTCACAGTGCTGAAAATGCAGATATAAGAACTCAAAAATAAATTAGCCACACACAGAAATTTGACACGCTGATTTTTGGTCAATATGACCCTGGAAAAACCCCCTACAACTCTTGGGGAAAACCAGTTTGAAAGCTCTTCTTTATTTCTGAATATAGCTTTTACAGTGAGACAGAAATTACAACAAAAATTCCAGCAACTTAACAAATGTACTTATCTCAATTTCTGTGCTTATACCCCGCCTTGGAAAACATGCCGAATAGTAAACAATCAAAACAGAAATTTTTACAGCCTTTTTTACAACATTAAATGCTGACTGCTTTTCTCGATATTTGTGCCCAGCAGTACGATCGTACAACGTTGTACGGACTGTACAAAATGTACACCAGAGCCTCCTCTATTTCTGTTCCTCCTTCTGCCTCGAAAACTGTGCTGAAGCTGCTGTACGGCTGCTGTATGGATTTCCTCGAAATCTGCGCCACCAAACAGCAGTACCTCTCCTTGATTTTTGTGCCCAAAATCTACCCAGAAAACTGTGCTGAAGCTGCTGTACGGATTCCTTGAAAACTATGGCTCCTTCCTCGAAAAATGTGCCACACTCCTACTGTACGGATTTCTGCCTTGGGAACTGTAATATTCCCAATTAGCCTTGCTAATTGGAATATTTCATTTTTGCTTTATTTTGCCGCTTTAGCTAGAAATAATAAATAAAGTGAGAAATAAGAGGGGTCTTTATCCTTTACTCATCATAAAGTCTTCTTTTCTAAATAATTACAATGATTGTAGAGGCCTTGGGGGTCCATGGAGTATGATGGGGAGCATCGAAATTTGACCCAAGGTAATATGAGTCGAGGAGAGTAAGACCCTTGATTAAGTTTTTGGAAGGGAGTTTGGCATTATAAAGGGGAGGTTCTCACCTCATTTGGATCATCCATGATTTGATATTATTAGTGAGAGCTAGACTTCTGTCTGCTTCAGCACGCCGGTTGTTTAGTCGGTCTGCAGCACTGTTTAGTGCAACCGAGTGTCTCCGGTCGGAGATCTCACCTTTAGCCTCGGGGGACTTCGAGTGCCTGCCCTGGTAAGGTTATTTCTGGTTTCACCCTTAGCTTCGGGGGACTTCGAGTGCCCGCCCTAGTAAGGTTAATTTCTGAGTTCTATCTTTCAGTTTCAGTAGCAGTTTCAGGTGGAGAGTCGGAGAGGAAGAAGCCATCTAGTGGCTGCGCAGATCTAGCAGGAAAAACGCGGTTTCGACGGGAAGGACGGGATCGGTTTGGAGTGGGGGCTGACTGTTCCATTAGCGAGAGGAAGAATGGCGCAGTCCAGAAAACACGATGGATCGACCTTGGAATTGTAGATACGGCAGAGATGTTGAGATGCGGTTGCGCTGGACAGAGATGCGGAGGGGTAGCACTAGATCCGGCTTGGGAATTGCGAATCGAGGGAGATATGGGCGGTCCGGCCCTAGATACGAAGAGATAACATCGGATCCAGCCGAAGCCTTTGAGGATGAGATGCGAGAGATATTGGCGAGATCTAGCATAGATACGAAAGACAACGACGGATCTAGCCTTGTTGGGACGCAGATCCCGGAAGATAGTAACGGATCCGGGCCTTATTATGACTCGGATCCGGCGGATCGGAGTCAAGGGGACGCGAATCCCGATCGGGGATGGCCGGAGTACGATGAGTAGGGTCTTTATGTGGGGTTCTGGCAGCATTTTTCAGTGTTTTCAGCCTTGGGGAGTTGGTCATCTCATCTGGAGGATTTGTGGGTAGATCCAGCCCTTTTGCCAGCATATTTCTTGAGCTTCTGAGCTGTTCCTGAAGGCACAGCGTTTTTGTAGGAGGAGGGTTTCTGGGGGCGATTTTCGGAGGTGGTCCATTTGCTTCACAGTTTCTGGGTTTTGTCTGGAGCAGCGAGTATAGGTGATCTGTAGATTTTTAGCTCATTCCGGCAAGGGGATCAGCCCCTAGCTTCAGTTCACTCCAGCAGCAGCAGTTTACGGCAGTTTCTTCCAGCAGCTGGGATGCAGTTTCTGTAGTAGCCATTTCCTGTTTTCTGAGAGGATTCTTCACTTGCCTTGAGCAAAGATAGGTGCCCTCATTCTGATTTTCTTGTACTCCTCTCTATGTACTTTCAGATTAATAAAATGGCTCAGTTTTCTGGCATTCTATGTGTAATTGTTCCATGATCTGGTTCAGCATTGTATTTTCTATGCTCATCGCATGTTGTTTATTCTTTTGGTTGTTTCCTTTGGGGATATTACGATCGCTCAGGCCAAAGTCTGAGTCGAGACTCGCGGAGCTGGTGGGAGGTATATCCACTGTTTAGGGCTGGCCTCCCTTGTTGGTCAGGTGGGCCCCGACCATCTCTTAGGAGTGCAACGTAATTGGGGGCTAACGCGAGGGTCAGTCAGGATAACAGTTAGGCCATAAGACCCACAACACCACTGGGGATCTAGCCCTCACTAACGGTTCGAGACTTTTTGGGGGTCGTGTTGGGCCTTTATTAATTATAAGGCAATCTCGGGAGTGTGAGACTACGGACGTGAATTGAGCTGTAATATCTGTTGAGGCGGCCCTCTCACCATTGAGGTCGTGGGCCACGGAAAACCACGTGCGGGTCTGCGTAATTGGGGGATTGCGCGAGGGTCCCCGTCCCGAGATGCTCTGGTGGGCCTTAAGACCCCACCCTTAACACCCTGGGATGCCGCCCTCACTAACAGTTCGAGCTTTTGGTGTAGTGGTTGGGCCTTTGTGGTATCAGAGCCGAGGTCTCGAGGTCGAGACTCGCGGAGCGTGGTGGGCTGTAATATCCCTATTTAGGGCAGCCTCCCTGTTGAGGGTTCGGTGGGCCCTGACACGCTGCCGGGGTCTACGTAATTGGGGGACTGCGCGAGGGTCCCCGTCCCGAGATGCTCAGGTGGGCCTTAAGACCCCACCCTTAACACCCTGGGATGCCGCCCTCACTAACAGTTCGAGCTTTTGGTGTAGTGGTTGGGCCTTTGGTGGTATCAAAGCATAATTCTGGCTCAGCCTGTGGTCTATGACATCGAGAAAGAGATCATACAGAGCAATAGCAGTTGCAATTCCAGAAACGCAGTTGGAAAAAGGGCCAAAATAAAAAGGGTCAAATTTTGAAGTTTGGAATTAGGAAAAACGTTTTCTGGGTTTTTCTGGGTTTTGGACAAGGATCACCTTCCCAAATTCTTGGAATCTTCTGAGTAGTTCTCAGTGGGTAAATCGAAGGTCGAAGTTAAACAGCAGTATGGTTTTGCAGCAGCCGTGCAGTTTCTGAGGAGCCTATAGGCACCTAGCAGAAAATGCCAATGGCAGGAGATGTGAGTCCAGCTCAATATGCAGCCGTTTTTGCAGATTGGCAGAGCATGGGTCAGGCATTCATGGATGCTTTCCCCTGGGAGCGCTACTTCTAGTTCCGATGTGGTGTCAGACCCCCTGAGCAGCACCAGCACAAGGGGCACGGATACCACCGTGATGACCACCGTGCAGCTAGTAGATTTCATTTGCCCAGGTTTTACGGCTCATCAAACAGTTCGGCAGAGTCCTGGGTGGAGAAGCTGGACATCTATGTCCAGCTTAACCGGATGACTCAGTCAGAGGCCATTAAGGTGGCAACATTGCATCTGGATGGTGAGGCCCGCGATTGGTGGTTCCATGGGATGGTGACACTCGGGCATTCTACAGTGACGACATATGCCGAGTTTACTCAGAGGGTGTTAGAGCGCTTTGACAGGAGGGATCCGGAGCAACATTTTGTTGAGCTGACCAAGCTCAAACAGACTGGGAGTATAGAGACATACATTTCAGACTTCTTGAGGATTTCGGTGATGGTACCTGATTTATCTGCAGCTTGGATGGGTTGCGTATTTGTGGAGGGGCTGTCAGAGCCACTTCGTGGCCTAGTCCGGTCGCACAGACCGGCTACCCTTCAGGATGCCATCAGCAGGACTCGGGACTTACAGGATGTCTTACCCAGGGCTCGGACACCTCATCCCCAGAGACAGGCCTTCCAGCCTAAGGGTAAGGACATGACGGCTCCGCCTCCCAAGGCGAATCCTGGACGAGGGCAGTTTGATGATGAGGACAGGAGAGAGCTGAGGAGGAAGCGGGTGTGCTTCACTTGCCGGGAGCCATGGGCACGAGGACACAGGTGTACGGCAGGGAAGGCACACTTCATTGAGGTCTTCTCCGAGAGCAGTGGAGAAGAGGATGAGGGAACACAGGGTTGCAGAGAGTCTGAGGTTACACCTAGTAAGACACAGCACTCACCATCATTAGAGACTACCTTGACCGTGCCGGTTGATATCGTAGTGGAGGAGGTAGAGCCTACCCCGATAGAGCCATCCACTGAGGTGATGACTGGAGCCATGTCCGAGTCTTCGGGTGGTAGCAGCACACGACAGATGGGTGAGGTATCAGGAGATATATCTACTATCGATGAGGCACTAGGAGACGCAGAGGCATTGGATGATGGTCGCAGACAGCGGTATCATCGGCTTCGGACGGACCTTCGAGCTTTGAGGGAGAAGGCCGCGTCAGTACGGGAGACCATTATATTACAGGACCAAGAGCTGGAGGGTATGAGAGTGACTTGTGCCAAGTCGGCGGCCAAGTTGGTCCACATTGGGGAACAGCTGGATTCCCTGATGGTACAACCCGAGAGCACATTGCAGCATCAGATCATTTCCCTTCAGGTATGCATGGATGGGACTAGCATTATTGTGGAGTCATCTCTTCCCGTTGGAGAGAGAGAGGCAGAGCCACCTAGTAAGATCTCATATGTTGACTTGGATAGCGGTAGGAGACGATCAGAGTTGCACAGGGTACAGCATCCATATGTTGAGGTTGGATGGAGAGAGATTTTGAGTTGGTACTCGGTGGAGCGGGCTATGGAACACAATGATTTGGTTCCCTTCTCACGAGAGCAGATAGAAGATGGAGGACATCTTTGGATGGATAACATCCCTCATGCTTGTGTTGGACAACCCTTGAGCCATACACATCATGATGGGAGGTTTTTGCCTACCACCTATTTGATTCTTGATAGGGTCTCATTGATCCTTGAGAAGTTTATATTTCAAAATCCCATGAAGTGCAAAATCAGAAATTTGATTCGGGAGGATGGTAGCCCTCATGGGAGGAGTACCAGGATGAGGAGGAGGAGGCATCCACAAGTGATTGAGTGGATGGGGATGATGAGCAAGGAGCTAGGAGGCTACTTGCAGATCTGTGCTACCAGGCAGCAGGAGGCTTGGTTGCGCTGGTTACTCTTGAAAGAGTTTGGCCATCTCTTGGCAAACACTCTTCCTAAGAGTCGGAGGGTGGAGGAAAGATGGCTGGATACGTGCATCATTGAGCAGCATGGAGTATGTATGCATGGTGTTGCTATGATACTCATTATGTCCTCATCACATGAGTTGTATGATGGAAGTATGGGGAGGCAACAAATTGTTTGGTTGCTTGGTTTGTTTCTGGGAGAGCAAGGGCAGATTTGCTCTCACACCTTGCATGATGTTGCAGGAAGAGGGGATGGCACTATCTCCTTGATCTTTGATGATGACCGGGAAGCACTTCCATCTTGGGGAGTACTCCACACTTGTTGCAGCAGTATTAGAGGAGTCTCTGACAGGGAGCATGTCAGAGAACAGAGTCTTGTATTGACAGGAGCTTATTTGCATGAGCCCCCAACGTTGTCACCTTGGAGCAGAACATTGTGGAGGGAGTGTGCGCAGCAGAGATATGGTGGATCTATAACCCATAGGTCCCAGGATCACTTCATATTTGTTGCACAAAGAGGAGGTAATGATGATAGAGACATCTATGGCATATTCTTCGTGACTTGGGTTTCCAAGCATGAGGAGGATTATCTTCTTGCAGCACATGGTTCATTCTTCTTCATAACATGCCAAAACACTATGGAGGACTCATTTGCGGATCCATGTGCCATCTTACTTCCAGCATATGGTCATATTTGTATGGGAGGCTTGATTATGAAAGAGACACATGAGCTGAATGTGCCTTTGAGTATTTTCTGCACTACATGTTCTAATAGGAGCATGGGAGGAGGCATGGCCACCACTACTACATATGTGTTCTCTTTTGATGTGGGCCATGAGATTGATATTCATCCATTGTACAACCATGGGCAAGTGTTTGGCCCTATGTTGTTGTCATATTCAGCCATTTACTATCCATTAGTAGATGTGATGGATCTTGTACATTGCTTGCCATGTGATCTTCTGAGGTTGCAGTGGATGAGACTGCGCTGTATCCTTGTGAGGGATTGTTTGCATTATGTATCCTCATGTAACACCTTCAACAAACATCTCATTAGGATTATCCATGAAGCGCATGTCCTATTCTTCATGGATGAATTGTTTTGGGCCAGCTTGTTCTTCGTTGTTGGAGGGACCTTCCTTGGAGGATTGTTCTTCACTTTGCCATTGGAGGGCAATGATTTTGCAGCCCAAGATCAGACTTTCAGGCCGCCTTCATTACCGGAGCTTGAGATGGAAGGAGATTTTCAGGAGTTGCCTTGTCGGGAGGTGGCTCATTTGGTTTGGATGATTGCTTGGGGATGGAGGATCCACATGAGAGAGATGTTCCTCACTTCATGCCTTGATTGGAGAGAGGTGACGAGTTGGTTCACAGTTGATGGGCCAGCTTACACAGTCATAGATGCAGAGCAGCAGCGGTCATGGTCTCTAGTCATAGCCAGAGGCAGTGAGCAGTTCGAGTCACGGGACTTGTGCGATTATTGGCCACAGTGGCGATGGGATCCGGGAGGACTATCAATTGGCTGGTACCCTGAGAGGCCAGTTTGGGATCCTGGCATTGAGATGTCCCTTCATATCAGGGTGATGCAGGAGACAGAGAGGTTTCAGTGGGACCCAGGCACATTTTGCAGTATCGGCAGGGAGCATCAGCTAGAGAGTAGGCTTGTTCAAGCATTGCTTGAGAACAAGCAATTTTTGCCGGATGAGGATGCCACTTGGGAGAGCGGGCAGACTTTACAGCATCCATCACTTCAGTTGCTTGAGGACAAGCAACGTTTTGCCGGGGGAGACTGTAATATTCCCAATTAGCCTTGCTAATTGGAATATCTCATTTTTGCTTTATTTTGCCGCTTTAGCTAGACATAATAAATAAAGTGAGAAATAAGAGGGGTCACCTCACTTTATAATAAAGTGTTCTTTTCCTAGTAGATTGACGTTGTAACTTAAGAGAGGGGCCTTGGGGGTCCACATGAGTATGATGGGGGAGGCATCAGGCTGACCCAAAGTAAACTGCGCAGGTCAAAGGAGAGTTAAGTTTTGGAGGGAGTTTGGCATTATAAAAGGAGAGGTTCTCACCTCATTTGGATCATGCATATTTTGATATTGATATTGAGAGCTAGACTTTGGTCTGCTTCAGCACGCCGGTTGTTTAGTCGGTCTGCAGCACTGTTTAGTGCACGAGTGTCTCCGGTCGGAGATCTCACCCTTAGCCTCGGGGGACTTCGAGTGCATGCCCTGGTAAGGTTATTTCTGGTTTCACCCTTAGCTTCGGGGGACTTCGAGTGCCCGCCCTAGTAAGGTTAATTTCTGAGTTCTATCTTTCAGTTTCAGTAGCAGTTTCAGGTGGAGAGTCGGAGAGGAAGAAGCCCTCTAGTGGCTGCGCAGATCTAGCAGGAAAAACGCAGTTTCAGCAGCAGGAAGGACGCAGATCAGTCTTGGAGTGAGGACGTTGTTTCAGTAGGAAGAGGAAGGACGCAGATCTGAAGGCACAGTGATAGATCCAGCCTTGGAGATTGTAGATCTGAGCAGATATTTGCAGATCTGGTTCTGTAGGTTCCAGATCTGGAGGGGTAGCACTAGATCCAGCTTGGGAGATTGCAGATCTGAGGAGATATTGGCAGATCCAGCCTAGATCTGAAGAGATAACATCAGATCCAGCCTTTGAGGTTGCAGATCTGAGGAGATATTGGCAGATCTAGCATAGATCTGAAGAGCTAGCAGCAGATCTAGCCTTGTGGGACGCAGATCTGGAGAGATAGTAGCAGATCCCGCCTTGTATGACTCAGATCCAGCAGATCTGGGCAGAGAGGACGCAGATCCAGTCAGGGAGGACGCAGATCTGATGAGTAGGGTCTTTATGTGGGGTTCTGGCAGCATTTTTCAGTGTTTTCAGCCTTGAGGAGTTGGTCATCTCATCTGGAGGATTTGTGGGTAGATCCGGCCCTTTTGCCAGCATATTTCTTGAGCTTCTGAGCTGTTCCTGAAGGCACAGCGTTTTTGTAGGAGGAGGGTTTCTGGGGGCGATTTTCGGAGGTGGTCCATTTGCTTCACGGTTTCTGGGTTTTGTCCGGAGCAGCGAGTATAGGTGATCTGTAGGTTTTTAGCTCATTCCGGCAAGGGGATCAGCCCCTAGCTTCAGTTCACTCCAGCAGCAGCAGTTTACGGCAGTTTCTTCTAGCAGCTGGAATGCAGTTTCTGTAGTAGCCATTTCCTATTTTCTGAGAGGATTCTTCACTTGCCTTGAGCAAGGATAGGTGCCCTCATTCTGATTTTCTTGTACTCCTCTCTATGTACTTTCAGATTAATAAAATGGCTCAGTTTTCTGGCATTCTATATGTAATTGTTCCATGATCTGGTTCAGCATATGACTTTCTGCTCATCATCACGGCATGTTCTGACTTCTTCTTTGGTTCATTTTCCTTTAGGGATATTAGAACCATTGCCTCTTTCTTGTTTTGTATATGGATTGTGAAGTCTCCTTCTTTGTCCTCCTTCTCTCTTTTCTTGAGAAATTTCTCTAGCTTCTCTCTCTTCCTGCCCTCTCAATCCCTGCTCATGAAAAAGAATGAATGGTCTTTCTTCTAAGCAATATTTAACCTAACCTAAGTGACTTTTGGGGAATCCTAAATCCAATGGTAAAGATAGCTTAGATCTAAGGCATTGATTAAATGCTCTGTTTAAATCTCACTTTCTATTTTTTAATTCACTCCACTTTAATAAAGACTCTCTTAGTCATTTATTTCCAAAGTCACTTTTCACTTTCTAATTTCACATTGACTTTATTAAAGTCACTTTAAAATTAGACTTAGTAACTTTTTCACTTAAAGTCACTTTTAAATTGGATTTGACTTTATAACTTATACATTTGGACACTTTTCCCTAGGCCAAAGATGAAAGCCTTAGGGAACCACCTGTCCTTCGGTAACCAAATTTCAACATGAATCACCATTTTTTCAGTGCCAGCCCTTATCGTATGATAATTAATATTTTGTTCTCTGCAAATGAAGTACTTTTCTGTGACATGCTTAAATCATAGGTGTATAAGGTCATCATGTAAAGGAGGAGGGATGTATAATAAAAATGGTGTTGTATTCATATGAGATACCAAAAATTTTCATAGGCATTTTGGTGGACTGTCATCAACTAAGATCCATTTGTTCAGTATTCTCTGAATTCTGACCTAAATGTTATCATTGTTATAGGAAAGAGGATGTTGCTTAATCCCAATACTAGAATGATGCTAAATGGCATTGTGGAAGAGCTAGCACATATTACCACATTCTTTTGTTCATGCAAGTATAATTGAATACCACAACATAAACGTTCATCACACAAATACCAAGAGTACGTAAGTAATTTGAGTGATATTTCAAATGCAAGTACGTTACAATGTCACATAGGGTTTGTAATATTGAACTGATTGCCACAAAGTGTAATTTATGTATGCAAAATAAATTGACAAGGTGCTTGGGAGCTTTAGTGTTGTATCATGATTCATATCACAATATACCCTGTGAGCATGATAAATCTTTGTCCTCAATTCTCAGCATAAAAAACAACATATGGTGAACTCCAGATTTGTTTGAAGTAGGAAATCCTTTTATTTTTTCATTAATGATGGTTTCAATATCTAAAAGATAACACCCAGATAAAGAAATATGTATCAGACATTAGCAGTCCTTAGTCTGAGACTAACTGTTAACTGATTTATGGGCTTGCAGTGAAATTGCCTGAGCTACTAGTCTATGTGAACATGGAAGAGGAAGCCTTGATACAGTTGCAAGAAAAATTACTTGATTTTCTCAAGTACGCACTTTTAAATCCTGATATGCCTTTTTCAGAAAAAAAGATTTTTTCTCACTTGCCCAGTAAAATGCAGGAACCTCGTTTCCCCATGCATACTGATTTGCAGTGGAGATTTGTTCTCTTTTTTTTTTTTTTAAATTCTTATTCTCACTGGCACAGTAGACTGCAGCATTGTACATTTTAAACTTCTTTGAGAATGAACAAATTTACCACGTGAAATCTAATTGTATTTTAATTTTCTTTTCTGAAGCATGGTTGAAACTACTTAGTGTTGCAATGATTGTCTTGTGAATATATAACGGAGAGTCTGGAAAGAAAGTTATCAACATAGGTGAAAATATTGTTAAACATTAAAAAACATGCAAAAAGAGTAATTCTTTTTTTGTCTTTTTTTAAAATTTTAAACATATAAAGCAACCCCCTCCCTGTAGTCCTTTTATGGGAAAAGGTAACAGCGAGTGACCCCTTTGTTTTCAATCCGTTGCTCTGTCTTCAAAATGAGCAAAAAATCCAGAAATAAAAAAACGTCTCTTGACTTGGCTGATATTTTCCATCATCTCATGATATTTTGCTGATATATCACTAGATATTCTAAATTTAAAAAAATTGATACTTTTTTACCAGCAATAGTATTGCTTTGCAGATTGAATCACAGTATATTATGATGTTGGCAAGATGACACTGATAGTTGCGACACTCAAATTACACACAATAGTATATAGTAATGGTATTTCATCAAAACATTGTTGTAGACCATTTTTGTCATCTGAATAAAGCAATTATTTTATCATTAGCTGCACATTATTCATAGAAAAACATGTACATGCATTGAGCAGAAAATCATGCCTACCTCTACTGGTGTTGCCCAGTTATGCTTTAGACTAAATTTTTCCATCTGGAAATCTTGAAATAAACTTGGCTCATTTTACAGTGAACATACCTCCCGAGTGTTGCCTTTTCAGGGAAATTACCTTAGTGACACACACTTTGGGGTGTGATGATCACTGCTTTGCTGAGGTCCTTGCTCATCTTCTCAGATTCAGTTATGTTTTCTTCAGTACATTCCTGTAGTAGTGGCACTTGGCAGTTATTGGTAATTTCACAGTTTGTTTGTGTATAGTATTAGACATGGATATGAATTTTTAATTCTCCAGATGAAGATGTTTTTACCTAGTTCTTGATCGAGGACCTAAAATTGTTTGGATAAGTGCAACCTACTTATGGCCACATAACTGCTATTGTGTAAAATCATGAGCCTAATTCTGGCCCACTAGGCAGTGTTGCCTAAAATCTAGCAGGTCTTTTGAGGGGAACTCACAAGGCAAGGGCTAGACGAAGTGACAACACTATGAGGTGTGGCCCATTGTCACAACAGCCACTATCTCCTACTCTTTAGTGGATTTGCACAAGGGAGGCTTCCCTATGTTGGTCACCTAATGGATATATCAAGTCTAAGGCTTGGAGGTGAGAATGATAAGTTTAGGATAGGTACTCAACTTAAAGACAGGGCTCAAACTAGCTCAGACGGGGCAAAAAGTACCCTCAAAAGGCCCATCTATGGCACAAGTGACCTAGGGTTTGTGAATAGGCAAGGTTAACAAGCTTACCTAGGTGCACAAGGCCAAGAAAATACTTGAATAGATAAATATGTTTAAACGTTAGTAACAACAAGCCCCAAGTTGAAGCCTAGGGCTAGATTAAGGTTGATCTAGTGTAAGAATTGCTTAGGGAAAATGACATCAGCCCTAACATGGAAGAATTAGCCATGAGAAAAGGATGATTTTGAGGAAATATCTTGTCGACCACGTGTTGAATCCTTCCACAAGCCAAGTCATGCACCTTAGTTGAATTTTAAGCCTAACCCTAGACTAGCGGCTTTCCTTAAGAGGTCCAAAATCAGATATTGGAGAGAGAAATTAAATTTATGGGTGATTTACGGTGTGATCAACAATTTGGAATGGCCAGTGCTTGACTTTGGGTGATGGAGTCGAATGGGAGATCTACTTGGGAGAAAAGTAAATCCCAGAATGGAGTAAGGGAATATGAAAACCCTAGTTTCATACCCTAGCTATAATTTTATGCGGGAATAAAATTATTGAGGAGAGCTTAACATGAAGGATCATTCAAGGGATTGTCACACAAAATATTAAAAGGGTAATGCACACAATATCATTGCCAATATTTCATAGAAATTTTTTTCGTAATAACTAGCACTGGGAAACTCTAAACATATCCATTCCATAGATAGTCTTAAAGATATTCAAATACAAAGAATACTTACAAGAAAAATGCATGAACCAATACTTTATTGTTCCAAAATGACATCTCCAAAGCAAGATAGCTAGGCCAAAATCTCTAAGAAGGTCAAATTGTTCCACAAGTAATGATGAAAATGGAAATGAGGTGACCTCTATTTATATGAGGACTACCTCAAGTAATTTTAGTCTAATGAAGCCCCTACAACAAGTTTGATGTAAGATAAATTTGGGTTAAAATCCAACCCACTAGCTAAATGTCAAATTAGACCATAAATGCCCACACGTGTGAGTCATAGCATCTCATAATGCTGACGTCATGCCCTTTTAGGGCTATAAATACTATGCCAAGGTGGGATGAGGTGTCCAAAGGTGTCAAAGTGCCTGGATCATCTAAAATATGAGAGAATTCCCTTAAATCCACGCAAGATCTTTATGTGGGGTCCCAAGTGTAGCTTTGGTGCCATCATGTATGGTCTCCATGGGTCTCTGATTGTCCAAATAAGGCCTCTCTCCAACATTAGGGATTGTTTAGGTGCAACAAGCCCTCCCTAGTCTCTCAATAGGAGACTATCATCATCTGGGCTATGAATTAGGTCTTGCCCATCAGGTTGTGTCGAGGCCAGCCTAGGGGCATACTGGGTCTAGTGTTGTCATCATGAAAAATCCATTGTGTTGGGTCAAAGTAGACCAATGTCCTCGTCTTGAGGGTGCTCTGGGACATGTAACATCTTCTTAAGTCTTCAAGAGGCTCAACTCTCTCAACGTTGCATCTGCTAAGCGATCTATCTCTCTGAAAGGTTTGGGTACCTATGGAGTGGTTCCCTCAAGGCCTTAGCTACTGTGGACCACCTGACAATAACAACATGAACTCTGTGAAATTTTCTGAATACCCAGAAAGTGCTATTAACCCAGTTAATTATTTACTATTACTTGTTCACGACAGATTAATTCTTTTGCTAGAAGTAATGAATAATAACATGAATAACACCATTCACGATGTAATATTCCCAATTTTCCATCAGTTAATTGGAATATTAGAGTTCTTACTTTTCTTGCTTAGTTAAGTAAATAAAAGGGTGGAGGGACCCATAAACCCCATAGATGAATAAAATCCACTTTTGGTGTGTGTATGTGGGTTAATTAGATAGTAGATCAACATTATGGAGTAGTGGAGTAGCTTATTAATGTAGGAAGAATGGAGATCATGGAGCATTAATGAGGAAGATCATGGAGATCAAGTAAGATCATAGAGGAATAAAAGTAAGATCATAGAGCAATAATGATGAAGTGGTGGAGGGAGTGGTGCATTGAATGCACACATGATGGAGGAGTGGAAAGTAAATGCAGAGATCATGGAGTTCATGGAGAGACAACGCAGTCTTCATGGAGATTAGTGGCCACATGTGCAACGCAGTTATGAGGTGGGCCAAGGCCAGGGAAGGCTCAAAACCATATAAGGAAGGTGAGGGCAGCAAAGCAAATCAGTCTGGAATTTGATATTGTATTGTCGTTTGACATTCTCTGCACGTTTCAACTGTTTAGCTAAGTCTGCTGTGCTGTTTAGCACACGGGTGTTCTTGAGCGGGAATCCCACCCTTACCCACGGGGGACTTAGAGTGCCTACTCTGGGAAGGTTTGTTTGAGCAACGACTCATCATCCAGCATTGGTGCCACATCCAACCCCTCTCTGCAGCACATATAGCTTCAGGAATTACACATTCCCGTCTTAGGGTTTGAGAGGAGGAGGTAGTTCTTAGCATTCCAGCTAATGAACCGGTGGAGGGATCATCCCTTTCATCTTGTGCTTCATTTCAGTCTTCCGAGATCAACATTGCTACATCTGGCATCAGGCCATCATTTCTACACCTCCATGCCGCAACAATTCCTCAAGGAATTGCGTAGTTCAGTTATGCAGATCTAAGGGAGGAAGGAAGTTCGAAATATGTTATGTATAATTATTAATTATTAGTTAATATAGTTGTCTTAGGTTATTAATGTGGAAGGGCATGATCAACGATCATGCCTCTTCGCCAAGGGACACCATAAGGCCGTATTTAAAGCCTTGGTGATACTCACTTGTAATTATCTCATCTTTTATCAATAATAATATATACTTATTCAAGTTTACCAGAGTTTTTACACTCCAAAGTATTTCAACTTGGAATCTTGTGAGGGGTCTTTCCCTCACTTTGGAGAGATCATTTCCATCAGCTGTGAGCTATACTTCATCACCTAGCAGCAGGCTACAGTTTCAGCCCTCTTGACAATGCAATTAATTCCAGCAGTTGTGTAGTGTGCAGCTGCAACTTGAGTAGAGGAAGGAGGGCTAGATCTCAAGCTTCTATCTTGGAGATAAAGAGAAGGGACCAACCCTTCATGTATGGAGTTGATTGGGTGCTGTTGCGGCTGATAGATCATTCTTTCAGCCCCATATCAACAGTTGTCTTCAGGGAGTGTAACTCAGCCAGCAGGGGTGCAGTGTGCAACCCAAAAAAGGGCCGAAAATCCAAAGTTAAAATCTGGCAAAACCATTTCTGGGTTTTTCAAGTAGAATCCGTGGTTAAAATCACGGATCATTCTGAGCACTCCAACAACCGCTCGCACATAGATCTTCTTCACAGTAGCAACAATTTCCAGCAACAGTAGCAGTAGTAGCAGCACAACATTTCCAGTGCTTGGTTCCTTTGATGTATTCAACCATCTTGTGGCTTGAGTGCATTCCTTTTGGAGCACTGTGTACTTTCATTACTATTGATGTATAATGATATGGCTCAGTTGTTTTCTGCCCATATGTATGATGTTTTGATGTATTCCGGCATTTTTCCGGTTCTAGATGTTTAGTTCTTATTTTACCGTAGTTGGAATTGTGCATATGTTCCATATTCCTCCCTTTTCCATTTTGGAATATTACAGTGGTATCAGAGCATGATCTTTGTCTCAGCTTGTGGGCATTTCATGACATCAGAAGAATAAGAAGAAGAAGCAGAAAAAGAAGAAGTCTACAATGGCGGAAGGATTGAGTTTTGCCACACTTCTCTTCTGATCTATGTAGGATCTTTCCACAGAGACTAAAGAAATGAGAAGGGGATGGCAAAGTGAAACCTTAAGAGGGTTTTAGAATGAGGAAGGTCCAAGCACTTCCTATCAGCAACATAAACAACCGGCCATGAATAGAGCTCCACAACAATTTACTATGTCCACTTTCTTTGAAGAGGAAGGTGAATGGCATGGAGATGGAGGAAACCAAGTAAATATTTGGTAGAGTACAAATCATAGTCTAGATCATTCAAGGAGAATCTAACTCTCCAACAGTTTTTGCGACTCAAAGAGGAGAGGAGATCCCGCAACAGCAATAGAAGAAAGAGGCATATATTCTTCTTGCCTACATTTGATGGATCTCCCACAAGCATATTGAGGGCTTGGAGGCAAGATTTAGCTACATTCTTTCAGCTATATCCTGTAGCAGAAAGGGAGGCTGTGGAGATTGCAACGCTGCACCTAGAAGGTGAAGCCAAAGATTGGTGGCTCAATCATCTATCACATATGGAAGTGTCTGCTTCTGTAGATTTCATTCAGAGACTGAAGAATAAATTTGGTAGGAAGAAACCAGAGACATCCCACATTGAGACATCTCCCATCATTGTTGAGATAGTAGATGAGGAGCCAAAGGAAGATGTCCTCATTATTACTCCGGAAGAGGAACCCCTACCTCCACCATCAGTTGCAGAAGTACTCGCATCAGGTGAATGAGCACTTGCATCTTTGCAAGATAGTCTTGAGCACTAGATATTGAGAGTCCCATGCATGATTCAGGAGATGCATGAGGAAGAGGAGGCAGATACCTGCGCTAGTGCAGCAGTAGAGGAGCAACCATCACCATCCCCAATAGTTGGAGAAGGCATTGCACCGAATGGAGGAACTCTTGTAGCTTTGCAAGATGTTCCCAAGTTTTAGCTGATCCAAGGTTTGCAAACATTTCTATTCCCTATTATTCAACACCTCATTTTGATATTTGTGGGATCATGCCATCAGGGCAATTACATAACCAAGGGTTAGAGCACCTTGCTGATTTGGAGTAGCAAGCTATCACTTCGCAGAGGACCCTTGACTTGCTCAAGGAGGAGATGTATAGCCATCCCAGTTTTTCATTGTTGAGCTGCACCCAACACTTTGTGTTGAAGTGTGGAGTTTCGGAGGATGGGATGAGGATGGTCCTAATCAGTACAATGCCAGGCTATTAGTTTAACATTCTGTATGGCCATGAGACAATAGATGCACCATCATGGAGATCAACAACGTTGTCACTAAGGAGCAGTGATGATTTGAGGGCCCAACTATTCTTGGAGCATTCCGATGACCGCTTCACTTATGAAGTATTAGATGGGCAAATGCTCGATGATAGACATCTTGTGATGGATAACATCTTCCATTATTATGATAGATATTTCTTGATGAGCATCTCATGACTCAGAGAGAAGTTTCTACCGACAACATATTCAGAATCTTATGGATTCTACCGGGTCATCAATGAGAGGTTCAACCTCAAGGAGGATGCACTTCAACATGTCATGGAGTGCAAAGATTATCAGAGAGAGGAGGATGGTATTCTCCGTTGGGTGGATACCAAGCGAGAGCATGATAGGAGTCATCACCCAAAGTTGGATGGATGGGTGAGGATGATGAGCAAGTGGTTGGTGAGCTACTTGCAAATCTATGACATGGGGCAGCAAGAAGCATGGTTGTGTTGGTTGCTTATAGGTGAGTATGGTTACTACCCAACATTTCATACTTGTATGACCCATGTTTTGTATATTACTGGTGAGATGCAACAGCAAGAGGCATGGCTGCGCTGGCTACTCTTGAGAGAGTTTGGTCATCACATGACATATCCTATGTCAATGGGTGTGTTATTGTTTGAGACATTGCATGGCACTCCCATGATGTGGCGGCAGGGAGCTTGGTTATGTTGGGTTGATGTGACATTCTACATGTCAATCAGTATGTTGTTGCTCCATGGCCTGCATGATGATGATGTGAGGTGGCAACAAGATTCATTACTGCTTTGGTTACTCTTGGGAGAGTATGGGCTGGCTTTCTCCCATACTTTGCATGATGAGGAGGGAGGATGGAAACAGGAGGCCTTATTGCGTTGGCTTCTGTTAGGAGAGTATGGCCACCATACTTGGTATGATGATGGGGTGGTACGACAGCAAGAGGCATTGCTGCGGTGGCTGTTGTTGAGAGAGTATGGTTCGACATTTCACACGTCAACCCATATATCTCTATGTCATATTTTGCATAGTGTTGAGATGATGCTTGGGGAAAGTAGGGCCAACAGGGCCAAGGATTGGAGCATGGAGAGATACATCTTACTCCATGAAGCATGGGTTGGAGAGATAGTTCTTGAGTTGGGACTTTCCTTTTGGGGAAGGAACCGCTTCATTTCATATATCTCATATATAGAGGAGATCCTTGGACAACATATGGTTGCCAGTTGGGGACTTATTGTTGAGGAGAGGCATCTAACTATTCAGTTGGAGGCCATTCTAGACATTCTAGAGAGGCAACTATGGCACTGGGCATTCATATCACATTGGAGCAGATGGCGAGACCTTCCATGTGAGGATGCCATTTGGAGGGAGGAGGATTGCTGTAGCATCTACTTTTGCAGTTGCTTGAGGACAAGCAACATTTTGGTGGGGAGGACTGTAATATTCCCAATTTTCCATCAGTTAATTGGAATATTAGAGTTCTTACTTTTCTTGCTTAGTTAAGTAAATAAAAGGGTGGAGGGACCCATAAACTCCATAGATGAATAAAATTGTCTTTTGGTGTGTGTATATGGGTTAATCAGATTGTAGATCAACATTATGGAGTAGCGGACCAACTTATTAATGTAGGAAGAATGGAGATCATGCAACATTAATGAGGAAGATCATGGAGATCAAGTAAGATCATAGAGGAATAAAAGTAAGATCATAGAGCAATAATGATGAAGTGATGGAGGGAGTGGTGCATTGAATGCACACATGATGGAGGAGTGGAAAGTAAATGCAGAGATCATGGAGATCATGGAGAGACAATGCAGTCTTCATGGAGACTAGTGGCCACATGTGCAACGTAGCTATGAGGTGGGCCAAGGCTAGGGAAGGCTCACAACCATATAAGGAAGGTGAGGGCAGCAAAGCAAATCAGTCTGGAATTTGATATTGTATTGTTGTTTGACATTCTCTGCACGCTTCAGCTGTTTAGCTAAGTCTGTTGTACTGTTTAGCACACGGGTGTTCACGAGTGGGAATCCCACCCTTACCTACGGGGAACTTCGAGTGCCTACTCTGGGAAGGTTTGTTTGAGCAACAACTCATCATCCGCCATTGGTGCCACATCCAACCCCTCTTTGCAGCGCATACAGCGTCAGGAATTGCGCATTCCTGTCTTAGGGTTAGAGAGGAGGAGGTAGTTCTTAGCATTCCAGCTAAGGAACCGGTGGAGCGATCATCCCTTTCATCTCGTGCTTCATTTCAGTCTTCCGAGATCAACATTGCTACATCTGACATCATGGCATTATTTCTACACCTCCATGCAATAACAGTTCCTTCAGAAATTGCACAGTTCAGTTAGGCAGACCTAAGGGAGGAAGGAAGTTCGAAGTATTTCAGCTTGGAATCTCGTGAGGGGTCTTTCCCTCACTTTGGAGAGATCATTTCCATCAGCTGTGAGCTATACTTCATCACCTAGCAGCAGGCTACATCTTCAACCCTCTTGACAGCACAGTTCATTCCAGTAGTTGTGTAGTGTGCAACTACAACTTGAGCAGAGAAGGAGGAGCTAGATCTCAAGCTTCTAGCTTGGAGATCAAGAGAAGGGACCAACCGTTCATGTATTGAGTTGATTGGGTGCTGTTGCGGCTGATAGATTATTATCTTAGCCCCATATTAGCAGTTGTCTTTAGGGAGTGCGTAATTCAGCCAGTTGGGGTGCAGTGTGCAACCCAAAAAAGGGCCGAAAATCCAAAGTTAAAATCTGGCCAAACCATTTCTGGGTTTTTCTGGGGTTTTCAAGTAGAATCCGTGGTTAAAATCTCGGATCATTCTGAGCACTCCAACACCCTCTCACACATAGATCTTCTTCATAGTAGCAACAATTTCCAGCAGCAGCAACAGTAGCAGCACAACATTTCCAGTGCTTGGTTCCTTTGATGTATTTTAACCATCTTGTGGCTTGAGTGCATTCCTTTTGGAGCACTGTGTACTTTCATTACTGTTGATGTATAATGATATGCCTCAGTTGTTTTCTGCCCATATTTATGATGTTTTGATGTATTCAGACATTTTTCCAGTTCTACATGTTTAGTTCTTATTTTACCGTAGTTGGAATTGTGCATATGTTCTATATTCCTGTCTTTTCCATTTTGGAATATTACAGTGGTATTAGAGCATGGTCTTTGGCTCAGCTTGTGGGCATTTCATGACATCAGAAGAATAAGAAGAAGCAGAAAAGAAGAAGTCTACAATGGCAGAAGGGTTGAGTTTTGCCACACTTCTCCTCATATCTATGCAGGATCTCTCCATAGAGACTAAAGGAATGAGAAGGGGAAGGCAAGAGGGTTTCAGAATGAGGAAGGTCCAAGCACTTCCTATCAACAACATAAACAATCCACCATGCATAGAGCTCCACAACAATCTACTATGTCCACTTTCTTTGAAGAGGAAGGTGAATGGCATGGAGATGGACGAGACTTGGAGTATGAGATTCTAAGTAAATATTTGGCATAGTACAAATCACAGTCTAGAGCATTCAAGGAGAATCTAACTCTCCAACAGTTTTTGCAACTCAAAGAGGAGAGGAGATCCCGCAGCAGCAATAGAAGAAAGAGGCATATATTCTTCTTGCCTACATTTGATGGATCTCCCACAAGCACATTGAGGGCTTGGAGGGAAGATTTAGCTACATTCTTTCAGCTACATCCTGTAGTAGAAAGAGAGGGTGTGGTGATTGCAGCGCTGCACCTAGAGGGTGAAGCCAAAGATTGGTGGCTCAGTCATCTATCACATATGGAAGTGTCTGCTTATGCAGATTTCATTCAGAGATTGAAGAAGAAGTTTGGTAGGAAGAAACCAGAGACATCCCACATTGAGACATCTCCCATCATTGTTGAGATATTGCATGAGGGTTTCTATTAATATCTTAAAAAAAAAGACTGCTATTGAGAAATTATAACTGCTTGCCTGAAACTTGCAAAGCTCCGACAATATTTTTAACTTTACTTTTGATCAAATCGAAATGGAAAACTTCACTATCTCCCTCTACAAATTAACTCGACCATTTCTGGCAATTCGCACCGCCCTCTAGAACTTGCACTGGTAGCCTCCAACAATTTGCACTAGCAATTTGGCAGCCTCTAGAAATTCACACTACCTTTCCTGGTAATTCACACTGCCACTGGAAAATCGATCTTATTGAATTTTGGTAGCTATGGTTGGTCTTCATAATTATTATTTTCGGTCATATTGATGTATTTTGTAAAGCATGTTCTTCATGTTCTGGCCAAAAGAAAAATATCTGACATGTTCTTGTTGGTTTTGAAAAAGAAGAAAAAAATGAGCTTTTGAAAATAAAATTTTGGCTCCAAAATAAGCCACTTCAGCCTCTTCCTAGTCAAGTCAGTCTAACTTCTAGAGACACCCATTTGACCTCTCAAGAAACTATATATAGACATAATTTCGTCGTCCTCCAAGCCAATGAATTTCATTTGTTTGAGGTTAGCAAAGGAAGAATCTGAGGAAGTATGTAAGGCAGAAGATGAAGGCGAGAAAGAAGGTCAAATCTATCTTTGTAAATGAATGATGAAGCTTTGTAATTGAAAGATGAATCTCAGTGACAACACTTTGTGGAGAAGGCCGAAATTATGAGGAAGAAATATTTTTGAAAGCATCTTTGTTGAAGGTCGAATATGTAGCTGTATTACAAGACCAAATCCCTATGATGGCAGCTATCCGAATCTCTGTGGAAGCACTATGTTGAAGAACAAATCTCTGTGTTGAAGAGGTTGAAGTTATGCTCTAGCAAAAGCAGATTAGATCAAAGTTATTGAGCAACTAGTTGACTAGACTAGGAGGGTGATGGACCAATTTTGACCTAGCTATTTTATTGGTATGTTTGACCATGTATTTGATTGATCTATCGCTGTTGAATTTGATGATTTCTCTAAGGAAAAGGTTGCTCGGTTTTCCCCATGTGGGCTTTCCCAGGGTAAATACTTGTGTTATTGCGTGGTTGTCTCTTTATGATGTTTATGGTATTTTTGTTTTACTGTTGAGCTCCTCTGTGTAATTGCTTTATGATGAAAAGGTCACAAGAAAAAGATTAACATAATGGAAGTCATAAGAAGTAATTATCAGTTTAGAGGATGCCCTAAAGATCAACATGGTATCAAAGCTATAGTGAAAGAGAAGCCTTGAAAAAGAAGTCATTCTTGTTGTGTCTCTAGCCCTAGAAGCCCTAGATCTTATCTCAAAAGGAAACCAAGATTTGGTTATACTTTAAAACAAGAATAAAAGATCCCACCTCTGTTAATCAAATCTAAATAGTAACTTGGAAGCTTGAAAATATCTCAAGACGCTTTTCAAGAAGGCCGAAAATGTCTCAAGAAAATTCACAGAGACCGAGAAACCTTAGGGTCGAGGCACTTGAGAAGCCAAGTCATCTTTCCAGATTATGGACTATTCTTAATAAAGTCAAGATTTTCTTTGATGTCTATAAAGGAGGCCCTAAATTTTGACCTCAGTTAATTTGAGAAATGAAGACCTCAACCCTTGAATAAGCCAAAATAGATCTCAAACATAAAGTCAAGATTCCTTAGATGGAGGATATAAAGACTGTGAAATTTCCATGAACTCTATCAACTGGAAATTTATGTGCTAAGTTATGCAGTTTATTTGTCTTCTATTAATTATTAATGGGAAATATCGATAAACTCACATTGCAATTCTTCACAAATAAAATATGTTGAGGAAATAAAGTACTGGAACTGAGAAAATAATGCACACACACAAAATAATTTTGACACTCTTATTTTTGGACAATCGCCCCCGAAAAAACCCCGAAGGGAAAACTAGTGCAACATATGAGGGTTTTATTATTATTCAACAATATGAGAAATATTACAATTGCTTTCCTTTCACTGGAAAAGCTCTGGCAACTGATCTTTACTGGAAAAATATACTGGAGACTCAAAGTCTCCCTTTGTAACTCGATTGGGCCTCTCCCATGCAACTCACACTCCTCCTCGCTACTCGCTTTGCTTGATTGGAAATGTTCACTGTTGCTCTGAAAAATTTGTACAACCACTAGGAACCCATCGCTGCAAGTTGTTTTGCCTCTACCGCTGCTCTAGGCCCAGTCGCTCTGCCTTCAAGTGATATATCCGGGTTAGGCTTTTTGAAACAAACTCATTTTCCACTCGTAGTGTCAACCTGGCTACTCGCACTATTTGATTCGACCTCTTTTGCAGATAATTTCGGCCTCCTCTTCCTATCACCAAGGCACTGGAAAAATCCGAGGAAATCTCCTCCAAAATCGTGTTAGGTCCCTATATTAATAGTGTAGTCCCTTTTTATGTTAGTGTAGCCCCCTTTATTGTTATTGTTGTACCCCTATAACCCCCATATTGTTATTATTGTGCCCTTAAATTATTATTGTTAGGTCGGCTAGGATTACATTGTGGCACCACTAGGATTACATTGTGGCCCCATGGACTCCTATATATAGAAAGGAGGTTTTGTAATTTGTATCATCCAAGAATTGTTCATTCATGTAATGTATTGGAGGTTTCCCCCTCGAAGTGCCTTATTTCTAAGGCGTTGATATCTCTTTTCTTCTATTTTTGGAGCTGGTTTCACAACATTTGGTATCAGAGCTTTGGATTCTAGGGTTTCGCTGCTCCAAACAGGTCATTGTGGCATTTTCGCTATAAATTTTTTTCTACGCAGGTTCAAAAGCTGAAATTTTTAGTGTGCGAAGCTAAAATCCTGAGAAATATTGTCGCAAAATTTCAGAGCCTGGTTCGCAATATTTGTGGAGACATAATCTGTGGAATTTAGGTCATTTTGCAAGCTCCTGAATTTAACCTAAACAGGTCATCGTGGAGTTTTTGCTATAACTGTTTTTCTACGAAGGTTCAGGAGTTGAACGTTTTAGAGTGCGAAGCCGAAATCCTGAGGAACATTGTCGCAAAATTTTAGAGCTTGGTTCGCAATATTTTTGGAGATATGATCTATGGAAGTTAGGGCTTTTTGCAGGCTCCTGAATTTCGCTTAAAAAGGTCAGAATTTTTGCTATAACGTTTTTTCTACGAAGGTTCAGAAGTTGAAATTTTCAGAGTGCGAAGCCGAAATCTTGAGGAACATCGTTGCAAAATTTCAAGATGAATTGATTCCAAGGGCATATTCTAGAATATATATCAGTATTGGATTCTCAAATGGCCTTTAAAAAGAATTCAACACCCATTAAGCCTTCAGAAAGCTATACTAGATGCATGAAGATGAAGAATTGCAGTATGAGATATCAAAATTATGAGACCAAGTGCAACAAATTTCGATCTTACGAAGAGCAACCGAAGTTGAAATAGATGGTTTAAAAGCAGAAATGGAGGCTAAGTTGGATGGTTTGAAGGATCAAATAATAGCTAATATGGATGATAAATTAGTGGAAGATCACATCGAGCATCAACAACAAGTTCTCCAACTCTCAAGGGATAACCTAACATTAGTGCAGAATCTAACGAAACAACAAGAGGATCAACATCACATCGAAATAAGTTCTGAAGCAGTCACAGAAACAAGAACTCGACAAGTACGATCAATTTCAGAGTCCATATGGGAGGATGAGAATTTTATACATAAGCATCAAGAAATAATCAAGCGTTGAGGACAACACTTGTTTGAAGGAGAGGGGCATGTTAAATCCCTATATTAATAGTGTAGTCCTTTATCATGTTAGTGTAGCCCCCCTTATTGTTATTGTTGTACCCCTGTAACCCCCATATTGTTATTATTGTGCCCTTAAATTATTATTGTTAGGTCGGCTAGGATTACATTGTGGCACCACTAGGATTACATTGTGGCCCCATGGACTCCTATATATAGAAAGGAGGTTTTGTAATTTGTATCATCCAAGAATTGTTCACACATGTAATGTATTGGAGGTTGCCCCCTCGAAGTGGCTTATTTCTAAGGCGTTGATATCTCTTTTCTTCTATTTTTGGAGCTGGTTGCTCAACAAATCGTGCTCCCATATATTTGCTGAAACTTCGTTGCTCGATGTCTACCTAGCGTCAACCGTGCCCTTGTTGAATCACTGCAACTAGGTAAGTCGAACTGCTCGACTCTCTTCACTGTTTTCTCCAAACCCCATCGAATTGCTCTTATAATCTTTTGTTGGGAAACCAACGACCATGATCACATCTCAGTCGATGGCTATGATCATCTTGACTCCAACTCACTTTTCCAGAACTCTCTAGAGTAAAATCGACCTTCCTCAATTAATTTGATTTAATTAACCAATTTTCCTAAGTTAGACTTGGGAAATATTTAATTATTGGCTAATTGATCTAATTGAGGAGTTTCCAAGCCTTTTCTTGCAAATTATTTTCTATGATTTGTAGATCTTGTGTTACTTAGTCTCTTAGACACGATAAAGACTAGAACTCCTGTCCGCTACTAGAAAAAAACTAACAAAGACCTATTCTCCGAAGGAGATCCAAGTAGTTTGAGATGTTAAGTCAAAAAGCTAGAAAAGTTTTATTCAAAAGTCTACCAAAATTTGATTGCATTACAAGGGATAAATTATTATTGTGTTAAGAGGACTTGCATTATTTCATGAATATTGAAAAACGTGTACCTCAGTCTGAAGTGTTAAAGGCCTCTTGACCAAATCTCAGATGACCTGACATGTGTTTTGTTGTCAACACTCTGAGTCAATTTATGACAGAGCATCTACACACACACACTTGGTTGCTGCCAAGCATGTGTTGAGATACTTACATGGGATGATTAATCTTGGACTGAGATATACTGCCGAAGATGTGAGACTACATGGACATACTAATGCTGACTAGGATGGAATTCTTGTTGACATGAAGAGCACATCAAGGTGCTATTTTAGTCCGGGATCTGCCATGATATCTTAGATGAGTAGGAAGAAGAAGTCCGTTGCTCTTAATATTGTTGAGGTTGAATATATGGCTGCTAGCATGGCTAGCTATGAGGCAGTATGGTTGAGGAAGCTCTTTGGAGAGTTGTTTGAGTAGGTACTGGATACGACAATGATATATTACGACAACAAGAGTGGGATCCGACTTGCAGAGAATCTCGTGTCCACAACGAATGCAAGCCTAAGTTGCACGAAATGGGGAAACAGGTACGAGTTTCCAAAACTAGTATGGGTACGAAACGTGACACCCCAAATTTTGGAATCGGGGAAACACAATATATTTATATTAGTACATTTAAGAAATATGTGCAATCATAAAGCATACATGATACATTATGATTAGATTGTCCAATGTCAATGCATAAACTATAAGTCTTTAAATTTACATCACATTTACTCATGAATTATCACATAATGAAAATAGCAATATCCGAAATCAGCCACGAGAAATTTCTAATTTCTTGTCTCGTGCTTGATTGGGAGTCTCCTCCTGCATAATCGAACGACCTTAGTGCTCTTGATTAAATACAATTTTCATATCCTAGTAACCTAGGTGCTCTTGATTATTGGGAGTCTCCCCTGCATAGAGGCCTTGGTTCTCTTGATTAAATACAAGTTCCATACCCTACTGGATGACAAAATGCAATGGAAACATTACAATCCCCCCAGTTCTGAAATCCTGAAAAAATGATTAGTCTGGATTTTGAGTGAGATATAAAATCTACTTTCTCCATATGAAATCCAATGAGGGCGAAACCACTCTCAAACATCCCGAGTCATTTCATGGTAATGTTAAAAATTTAAGTAAAAGGATGCAAATAAAAGATAAAGGAGAATGTCACTTTTACTTTAAGAATTTAACATTACCATGAAATGCATATCAACACTAGGGCCATAGGCTTGAACATTAGGCTGCCCTAAAGCAAAAAAATAAAAACGATTAAAAAAATAATAAAACACACTAAGCCAAAAAAAAGCTAAAAAAAGAAGTTTAAATGTCGGAAACGCACCCGTACAACCTGGAAACGCGTTTCCGTCCGTATTGGGCATGTTTTCCCAACGTGAAACGGCCTAGTACGGACGGAAACACGTTTCCAGGCCATGCAGTACGGTGAAACACGTTTCCGTTTCGTTTTCGGGTTGCAATGGACCTCTGTGCAATGTTTCCTGCAACATAGGTCCAAGCACATTGAGATTAGATACCAGTATATCTGGGATATGGTGTAGATAGGATCCGTAAGACTCCATCACATTTCAAATGATGAGAAAACGGTTGATAATCTTACCAAGCCTTTGCTGAAAGACAAGTTCTTGGTCTTCCACGAGCAGTTTGGACTGGTGGATGTGACTGTCCTGGGAAAGGGTCGTGGTTGATCGAGAACACTGAGCTATGCTCTTCCCCCTTGTTTGAGCTCCCAAGGTGGGAATTGAGCCGCAGAGCTTCAACGGTTGAGGGAACTCTGGACAATATGATAGTGTGTGATCCTTACCTCTCATGGTAAGTGGTATCTCGCCTATTGTCACTGTAGGGTGTGTATGTGATCCTTGTCACTTATGACAAGTGGGTATCTCTCCATACTGTTATGAATTTAAGTTCATAACCATTAAAAATATTAAAGTATTCTTTAAATTAATTTAATTATTAATGCAATTAGTTAGTTAAGTAATTATTTAGTAAAAATGAAGAGACATTAGTCCCAAAGGGACATGTCTCTCTGATTGGGCGTGGCTAGTCAACTCCTATTTAAGGAGCATCGCCTCAGCTTTGTAATCATCGATTCAATTCATATAAATAAATATTTATCTATTTTATCTCTTATCAAGCATTTGAGAATTATTGAGCCTGAGCGTACAAGTTAGTTGCTCCAGTTGGTATCAGAGCAATCGTTCACTGGGCAAGGACCACACTTGTGGGCCGCTGGCCCTATCGACCTCCTTACTCTGTTGAATTCCGCTGATATGCTCCTTCACCCACAACGTTAAGAAAATAGCGTTTGTCACCGGCTGTGCAGTAAAACCGCATGATTGTTGTGCCGCTGTGCTGACTCCACGGTGCTGCTGTGTAGTCTGGGTCGAGAACTCATGGGTCCACTGTCAGATTTGGATAGTGCGTGGCTCATATCGATAGGCTCCGGTGAACAAACACGACTCTACCCCCCGAATCAACGTTGGTCAACGGACGGGTGACGATTTCTTTTCTAATCTGATAGGTTACGTTCTAAGCGGATGGGTGACGGGTCTCTTTGTTTTTAAATCGACGGGTTTTGTGATGGGTATCTTTGTTTTTAAACGGATAGGTTTTGTGACGGGTTGATTGATAATTATAACCATAGGTTATATGATATATATATATATATATATATATATATATATATGATATATGTATGTTACAATTAATAATTATATAATATGTATATAATTTATAATTTATAAAATAAATATATAATTTATAATTTATATAATAAATATATAACTTATAAAATAATAATAATAATAATAATAATAATAATAATTATTATTATTATTATTATTATTTAAAAATAAAATGGTTCCTTTTAGCAGAAAAGGAATAAAATGACAAACTCCAATAACAACGATGATATAAAAAAAATCCGAGAAGAGCTCAGTAAGATTAATGATTGCATTAATAATGTCGAAAAGTCAGTAAATGATGAAGCCAAAAGGCCAAGGATATTGCATCTTTAAAAGACATGATGAGCCAACATTTTTGGAAGGCTAATCCACCGTCACCAACACAAAGCCCTAAGTCCCCAGAAGACGAAAATTATGCAGATCACGACTTTCTAAGAAATCTATAGACACGAAGACCACAAGTGCATTTTGAAGGTATTCAATACTATACTAGGTCCCCAGAAAGGAACCTCTTTAAAATTAAAAATGAACTACTTAAATATGATGGCAAGGACTGTAAGAGCGCCATCGTTTGGGTAAACAAAATGAATGCTATTTTTCTAGCAAACACATCATTAGGTTCGCAGGAAAAAGTCGTAACAACATCCAACTACCTAGAAGGATAAGCATATAACTGGTTATGTGGTGGTCCTCTAAATGTAGTGGTCTTTCGTTCAACTAGGATGTTGAAAAGGTTTCATGATGAGGAAGAGGATGATGTACACGAAAGATTTATGCACCTCAAACAGAAAGGATCGGTGAGTGAATACACTCACGAATGGGGAGTATTAACATTAATGCAGAGAGGGTTTTCAGACGAAGAATTATTAAAAATGTATCGTTGTGGCCTCGAGGACTACATTCGAGAAGAATTAAAATTATATAAACCCAACACCATTGAGGACGCCAGACATGTAACCATAATTGTTGAACGAAAATATAAACTCCATAGAAATCCATATGCCAATAATGAGAAGGCAGTTAGTTACACCAAGGGGAAGTCAAGTAGACCATCCGCAGAAAGCTCGAGCAAATACGATCCCCCACTAATGCGCAGGGAAGGAAAACATCCATCTAATGTTGAAAGGAAAAAAGAGGGGAAATGTTGGAAGTGTGGAGACAAATATTTCACAGGACATAAATGTACAACCCAAAAACTTTATAACTGTGAAGCAGAACAAGATGAAGAATCACCAGAAGATAGCACCGATGAAAAGAGCAATGAAGAAAATGAAAACTCTAATCCAGAACTAGAAGAAGATATGCCACGAATCTTGCTTGCAGCCATTAGAGGCATAGCTCAGCCGCAGACGTTAAAATTTAAAGGCCACATCAAGAAGCAAACTGTTATAGTCCTAGTAGACTCGGGGAGTACACACAACTTTGTGAATGTTAATATTGTGAAAAGACTAAACATTTTTGCTTATCCTCTAGCAGACTTAAAAGTAATGGTAGCAGATGGGAAACGAATAGATGGAGTAAGCAAGTGCCACAAGGTCAAGTTGCAACTAAGTGAATATGAGATGGAATCTAGTTTTTATACAGTTCCCCTAGGAGGGGTAGATGTCATTTTAGGGGTATAATGGTTGCGAACACTAGGTACGTATTCAACAAATTATATAAAGAAATTCATTAAGTTTAAAATGGATGGAAGAAAATACAAGTTGTTGGGGTTCCATGCCCCACCTACTCAAGTTATCTTTGCTCAACAAATGAAAAAACTCATTCGACAATCGTTCTATTGGAAGGGCATGAGCAAGGAAATTCAGAAATATGTTGCTAAATGTGATATTTGCCAAAGAAATAAAAGTGAAAACATTCCAACACCAGGGTTGTTACACCCCTTACATATACCAGATCAGAAATGGGTAGAGATTTCAATGGATTTTATAGAAGGATTACCTGTATCTGACGGTAAGGATAAGATATTTGTCGCAGTCGACAGGCTCACAAAGTATGCCCATTTTATGGCTATCAAGAAAATTGACACAACTAAGCAAAATGTGGAGACGTTTTGTAAAAACATATACAAACTACATGGGTTTCCCAAGATCATAGTCAGTGATAGAGATGCAAGGCTCAAAGGCAATTTCTGGAAGGAATTCTGCCACCAGGTAGGAATATCCCTCAACATGATTACAACCTATCGCCCCCAGAAAGATGGGCAAACTGAAGTTGTAACTAAATTCATAGAAACATATCTCCGTTGTTTCGTCACTGACAAGCAAAGTAAGTGGACCCAATGGCTACACCTTGCAGAATGGTGGTATAATACCACCTACCATACATCGGCAAAAATGATGCCCTTCCAAGCTTTTTATTGTTACGAACCACATAGATGGAAGGACTTTGCACTTCTCAATTCTAAAGTTCCAGCCGTAAAAATTCACTTGGAAGAAAACCAAAGAATCATTAAAAGAAAAATTAACAATGACGCGTAATAGAATGAAACAACATGCCGATTGACATCGCACTGAAAGAGAATTCGAAGAAGGTTACTGCGTCTTTGTCAGGCTCCAACCTTACAAGCAATTATTGTTAAAGCAACAAGGAAAAAATAATCTATCACCAAAATATTATGGGCCGTATCAAATAATCAAGAAAAGTAGTGTAGCTTATGGATTAAAGCTACCAGATAAGTGTCGAATCCATAATACCTTTCATGTATCAATTCTCAAGAAGGTACTAGGGTAAAACCAAATAGCACAAACAGAAATACCGGAGATTGATGAAGAAGGAAGGATCATCCTAGAACTCGAAGGCATACTTGCTACCCGAGAAATGGCTTTACGGTCCTAGACAATAAAAGAATACCTCATCAAATGGAAAAATCTACCCGAGGAAGACTCATCTTGGGAGTCAGAACATTTTCTTCATCAACACCCAAATCTACCTATGCTTTGAGGACAAAGCATCTTAAGGGAGAGGCAATGTTACGAATTTAAGTTTTAAAAAATATTAAAGTATTCTTTAAACTAATTTAACTATCAATGTAATTAGTTAAGTAATTATTTAGTAAAAATGAAGAGACATTAGTCCCCAAGGGACATGTCTCTCTGATTGGGTGTCGCCAGTGAATTATTTAGTAAAAATGAAGAGACATTAGTCCCCAAGGGACATGTCTCTCTGATTAGGCGTGGCGAGTCAACTCTTATTTAAGGAGCACCGCCTCAGCCTTGCAATCATCAATTCAATTCATATCAATAAATATTTATCTATTTTATCTCTTAGGAGCACCACCTCAGCCTGGTAATCATCAATTCAATTCATATCAATAATATTTATCTATTTTATCTCTTATCAAGCATTTGAGAATTACTGAGCTTGAGCATACAAGTTAGTTGCTCCACATACCATCAAATCTAGGACTTGACAAAATATACCCAGTATGCATCCTACCGACAAGTTGGGCATGTTGGGATTACCACCCATTTGGCCAATGGGTGAGGAGACTTGAGATAGTGTGATCCTTAACCTTTATGGTGAGTGGTATCTCGTTCAAGTGATGGCATGTAGGTGTTCTACCACTTGATTCTAGAGGATCAAGGTGGGGAGATTAATGCACAATAGGATAGTGTGTGATCCTTATCTTTCATGGTTAAGAGTATTTCGCCTATTGTCAATGGATATAGGGTGGCAAATTTATATCCCTTATGATGATTCTTCTTCTTTATATTCAAGAGTGTTCAACAGATGAACAAAGATGAGCATAGTCGAGATACAATATGATACAATGACCATGATGACAAGATATTCGAGATGAGATTTATGATACAATATTAAATTCCTCCCTAGTTGAGAGGGAGTGTTGAAATTTGGTAGCTCAGGGAAAAATTCCCTCCTTTGGGAACCCTTCCTCACCCTTTTGAGCCCCTCCTAACCCTTGCAAGAATTTAATTTTCACAAGGAAAAATATTATTTTTAATGTGGAACCACATCTACACAAAAAGTACAAATCAGCCTGGGCAAGGAATTTCGACCTCATCAACCACATATAAATAGATATCACTTGGTAGAGAGTGTTGATTTATGGTAGCATCGGATGTGCTCTAGCCTTGTAATTTTGTATATAGGCTAAGACACATGTATTCCATAATACCCAGAAAGGATTTTGGAAAATTCCACTTAGAGATGGTTTAATTAATTAATTAATCGTTTTTTAATGTTCCTCAGTCTAAAGTTAGGGAAACTGATTAATTAAAGGGTATTAATTAAACTAAGTGTGAATGTTCTAGATAAAGTCACAAATCAACTCCTAGTTAATCTTAGCCCTTGATTATGTTTTAATCTTGGCTATTGAAGGGTCATCAAAAGGTTATAAGGAGGGTGAGGGGCCTATGGAAAACACATTGAGCATTTGGCATTTTCGAGCTTGTGAGAGAAACACAGCTTTTGATCAAGATCGAATCACTAGGGCAGGGTTGGCTAAGTGATTTCGATCTAGTGATCAGTTCCAGAGAGGGGCAGATGCAGTAACTACTCAGGAGGACCAGGAGCACATTTCAGAGAGAGAGGCAGTAGTGACACAGTAGACGCAATGCAGTCATCTGGAGGGGTGACGCAGTCCCTGAAGGGGATCACGTGGAAGTTACACAGTGCCTTCTAGATTCAGTTCGGAGATAGCTGGAAGCTGTGGTTTTTGAGCCAGGAGGGCCAAAACTCAGTTCCAGAGTAGCTTGATCGTTGCAGAGGAGGAGGTGACGCAGTTCCTTAGCTTGCCTAGGCAGGCTTATGCAGTAGCAGCATAGGCATCACGCAGAGGCAGAGAGAGGCTTCACCAGTGCTGCTCCAGATCTGTCGGGGACTTGCAGAGTGAGCCATATCTCACATTTCTTCTGTTGCCGAGATTTTCTCTGAAGGGTGAACCGGATATTGGCACCCTAGCTGTACTCAAGATTGTGCTGCTTAATAATACTAAACCCTCAGATCTGCTGCACCGGTTTTCCCAAGTTGGGTTTTTCCGGGGACCTAGTCCAAAAATAACTGTGTCAAATGTGGATGTTTTTCATTGTATTTTGTTCACTTTGTTTCAGCACTTAGATTTATAACGCAACATTATTTGTGTAGACTGCTTTAGTAATTACTTCGATATTTCACTATAATGAAATAATTATGGAAAATAATAGGAGAAGTAATTCAGATTTGTTGCAGTAGGGATCCAGATTTAGGATTTTTCACATGGTATCAGAGATTATTCAAGCTGAAGTGCAGGAGAAACAAGAGTGAACCAACAGATTAATGCTGAAGGGACTAGGAGCTGCATAAGCAGCGGTAGACTACCCTAGTAGTTACGCAGTCTAGACCAGGAGAGCAATCCAGAGCAGAGAAAGATCCCTCTGAGAGTTGACATAGGGGTAAGCTATTCCAGTTGCAGAAGATACAGCATAGCAGACCAGCGTAGCTGAAGGATGCAGTAGCTGCACATCAGTGAGTGTTGGTGCATAAGCGTAAGAAAATTTCTGAAAAACACAGTTGGGGATTTCTTGACCTTAGAGAGTTCTCTTACTCAAAGAGACTCAAGTTTTTCTCATGTAGAAATAGAAGCTTTGACTTAAAGGAGTGCGTAAGTCTAGCTGAGCAGAGGGTTAGAGGGAAAAGTCGACAGTTGCGGAGATGGTCAGCAATGGATTGCGTGACCAAGATAGGTTGGAGGGTGCCTCCAACTATGTCATTTGGAAGTCAAGGATTCAATTTTTCCTTGATGAGCATGATCTAAAGAGCCTCATTGACAACACAATTATAGAGCCGCTGGATGCAGCACATCTGAGAGCCTTCAAGAACAACATGGCAAGAGCCAAACGACTGATCCTCGATGGCGTAAAGGATCACATCGTACCCCACATAGCAGCAAAGGACACTTTTAGAGAAATGTGGGTAGGGCTGGAAAAGCTATATCAAGGATCTTCGGAGCAGCAGAAGATGCATCTGGAGGAGAAGATGCGTAACACCAGGATGAAGAAGGGAGAGCGTTTTGACTATTTCCTGTCTCAAATTCAGGAAAACCGAGACCAACTGTCAGCAGTAGGGTCAGAACCTAGAGACTCAGAGCTGGTAAGGCTCACTCTTAACTTTGTTTCAGAAGACTATCAGGTCTTTGTCTAGAGCATTCTGGGCAGAGAAAGACTCCCAAGATGGGAAGCTATGTGGGCAGGCTTGCAACAAGAAGAGCTGAGGAGAGATCTCCTCAAAATCCATATTGAGGATGGTAGCAGGGGTACGAAAGTCAAGGAGGAGGAAGAAAACGCAAGCCTTGCATCAAAGGGGCAACAATGGAAGAAGAAGAAAGATCTGTGCAAAATCAAGTGCTTCAGGTGTGGGAAATGGAACATTATGCCACACAATGCCCTCTTAAGAAAAAGGACAAGGAGGAGAAGCAGGATGCTCAAGCCAGAGCTGCCAAGATTGAGGCAGAAGATGATTGTGCTATGTTAGCTCATATTCCGAAAGGAGGGAAGTGGGTTGACTTGGAGTTGTAGATCCATAATCTACAAGAGGCAAGATCCTTGAGTATGTCCGAATTCTTGGATCACATACGAGCTACGAGAGCCTTAAGACAATAGTAGGATGGACAGTTGCAGCAAAAGAGGAAGAGACAGTGCAATGGCTAGAAGTACTAGAGTCTGATCAACACAGAAGAAGAGCAGCAACAACATCAGTTGAGCAGCAACAATGCAAAGCACATTGGTGCAGTGCAGTGCAGAGCAGCAACAACGCAAAGTTTCAGAGAGCTAGTGCAGAAGTTAGCAGCAGACAATCTTATTATTTAGACGCAGTATTACATGTCCAATTTCAAATGTTTTTCATTTGCAATTAGCAACAATGCAACAAAACAAAAACAACATCAATGGAGCAACAACAGTGTAGTGCACAGTGGTGCAATGCAGTGTAGAGCAGTGCTCACGCAGTGCAACAACATGGTTGCAAAATTCGGAGGGAGTTGCAGTACAATAGGAGTTGGCAGCAACATGCAGAGTCACAGCAGTACAATTGCAACATTTGTGCAGTGTTAGTGAACAACATCAAAAACACAACAGTAGATGTTACAGAAGTCAGAGTGGCACATAGAGTTGTATTGCTAGAGCACTTTCCTCGCTAAGAGGGAGTGTTGATTTATGGTAGCATCAGATGTGCTTTAGCCTTGTAATTTTGTATATAGGCTAAGACACATGTTTTCCATAATAGCTAGAAAGGATTTTGGAAAATTCCACTCAGAGATGGTTTAATTAAATTAATTAATCGTTTTCTATTGTTTTCCGAAGTCTAAAATTAGGGAAACTGATTAATTAAAAGGTATTAATTAAACTAAGTGTGAATCTTCTAGATAAAGTCATGGCAACTCCTAGTTAATCTTAGCCCTTGATTATGTTTTAATCTTGGCCGTTGAAGGGTCACTGAAAGATTATGAGGGTGAGGGGACTATGGAAAACACATTGAGCATTTGGCATTTTCGAGCTTGTGGGAGAGACACAACTTTTCATCAAGATCGAATCACTAGGGCAGGGCTGGCTATGTGATTTCGATCTAGTGATCAGTTCCAGAGAGGGGAAGATGTAGTAACTGGTTAGGAGGACTAGGAGTACATTTCAGAGAGAGAGGTAGTAGTGACGCAGTAGAGGCAGCGCAGTCATCTGGAGGGGTGACGCAGTCCTTGAAGGGGATCACGCAGAAGTGACACAGTGCCTTCTAGATTCAGTCCAGAGATAGCTGGAAGCTGTGGTTTTTAGAGCCAGGAGGGCCAAAACTCAATTCTAGATAAGCTTGATCGTTGCAGAGGAGGAGGTGACGCAGTTCCTTAGCTTGCCCACGCAGGCTTACTCAGTAGCAGTGTAGGTATCACGCAAAGGCAGAGAGGGGCTTCTCCAGCGCTGCTCTGGATCAGCCGTGGACTTGTAGAGTGAGGTATATCTCACATTTCTTCTGTTGCTGAGATTTTCTCTAAAGGGTGAGCCGGATATTGGCACCCTAGTTGTACTCAAGATTTTGCTGCTTAATAATACAAAACCCTCAGATCTGCTGCACTGGTTTTCCCAAGTTGGGTTTTTTCGGGGACTTAGTCCAAAATTTACAGTGTCAAATGTGGAAATTTTTCACTGTATTTTGTTCATTTTGTTTCAGTACTTAGATTTAATCTGTAACATTATTTATGTAGACTGCTTCAGTAATTACTTCGATATTTCACTATAATGAAATAATTATGGAAAATAATAGAAGTAATTCAGATTTGTTGCAGTAGGGTTCCAGATTTAGGATTTTTCACATGGTATCAAAGCTTATTCAAGTTGAAGTGCAAGAGAAATAAGAGTGAACTGACAGATTAACGCTGAAGGGACTGGGAGCTGCATAAGTAGCAGTGGACTACCCCAGTAGTTACGTAGTCAAGACCAGGAGAGCTATCTAGCGTAGATAAAGCTCCCTTTGAGAGATTTGATAGAGGGGTAAGCTATTCCAGTTGCAGAAGAAGTAGTGTAGTAGACTAGCATAACTGAAGGACATAGTAGCTGCACAACAGTGAGTGCTGGTGCATAAACATCAAAAACTTTCTGAAAAACACAGCTGGGGATTTCTTGACCTCAGAGAGTTCTCTTACTCAAAGAGGCTCAGTTTTTCCCGTGCAGCAATAGAAACATTGAATTACTCCCCAAGGAGTGTGTAAATCTAGTTGAGTAGAGGGTTAGAGGGAGAAGTCGACAGTTGAGGAGATGGCCAACAACAGATTGCGTGACCAAGATAGGTTGGAGGGTGCCTCCAACTATGTCATTTGGAAGTCAAGGATTCAGTTTCTCCTTGATGAGCATGATCTAAAGAGCCTCATTGACAACGTAATTGCAGAGCTACTGGATGCAACACATCTAAGAGCCTTCAACGAGAACATGGCAAGAGCCAAATGACTGATCCTAGATGGTGTAAAGGATCACATTGTACCCCACATAGTAGCAAAGGACACTGCTAGAGAAATGTGGGTAGGGCTGGAAAAGCTATATCAAGGATCTTCCAAGCAGCAGAAGATGTATCTGGAGGAGAAGTTGCGTAACACCAGGATGAAGAAGGGAGAGCGTTTTGACTCTTTCCTGTCTCGAATTCAGGAAAACTGAGACCAACTGTCAGCAGTGGGGTTAACACTTAGAGACTCAAAGCTGGTAAGGCTCACTTTTCTGTTTCAGAAGATTATCAGGTCTTTGTTCAGAGCATTCTGGGCAGAGAAAGAGTCCCAGGATGGGAAGCTATGTGGGCAGGCTTGCAACAAGAAGAGCTGAGGAGAGATCTCCTCAAAATCCATATTAAGGATGGCAGCAGCGGTTCGAAAGTCAAGAAGGAGGAGGAAGAAAACGCAATCCTTGCATCAAAGGGGAAACAACACAGAAGAAGAAAGATCTGTGCAAGATCAAGTGCTTCAGGTGTGGGGAAATGGGACATTATGCCACATAATGTCCTCTTAAGAAAAAGGACAAGGAGGAGAAGCAGGATCCTCAAGCTGGAGCTGCCAAGATTGAGGCAGAAGATGATTGTGCTATGTTCGCTCATATTCCGAAAGGAGGGTGTTAGCCCCCTAATTTGCTCTCTTTTTACCATTTTCCCCTTCCTAAATCATAACAATTTACCTCTGTTTCACCCTTTTATGCACCCTCATCTTGCACCAGTCCAAGCACAGTGACATATTTCGTATAAACCTTTATTCTTCATGTTTTAATTCAATTTAGCATTAATTAAATATTTATTACATCATTTCTTACTTTTAAATCACTTTTGTAACTTATCGATATCTCCAATGGTTATTTGATAGTTAGAGTGCTTATCGTGACCGCTGATCTTAGTGCAGGATCGGATCTTGCACCATTGCCAGCACAACAGATCTTCGCGGCAGATCCGAACCTCCTCAATCACCACCTCGTCTGGAGCCACTTCAGCCACGACAGCTTAGTGATTCAAAGGCAGCCGAGACCAATCCGTGAAATCGAAAGCTGGTTAGCTATGGCCAGTTTTGCAAAACCGTCTTATTTTGAAGGCCGAAACTAAATTCTGCATTTTGTTATGTAATCAGTTTAAGGACCTATTTTGGCCTTTGGCCAAGGGCCTATATATTGTAAAATGTGAATAGGACTTAGAGGAGAATTTTGGAGCAGATTTTTTAGAGCGAAGTTTGATAGGCGGTAACAGGTTGTTTTGTTATCCCCCGAATCTGGGCTGGACATTGTGTTAACGCATGTATTCGCCTCAATGAATTAATAAAAAGAGAGCTCCGCCTCATGTTTCAGAAATTGTGTTTCTGTCTTTAAGCTGATGAATTGACTAATTTACTGAGCAGCGTTTCAACTTAAAAGGGAAACGCGCTGGTTGGCTAGGGCCCAGCCAACCCAGCACGTTTACCCCATTTTTTGTTTCTTGTAATTTGTGTTTATATTATCAAAGTGTGATTTAACTTTCAGCACATGTATTCCTGTCTGAGTTAAAATGGATCCGTTGTGTGAAGTAGATACATTTTCTTTCCTTGCAATTTACTTTCTTGCACTTGATTTTAGATCGGTTTTCATCCCCCTGGTACAAGCAGGAGAAACAAACCTGTACCAGTGCATGTTGGTGTGATATTTCCTTTTCCTACAATTCAGTTTAATTGGTTTTTCCCCTTGGTCCAAGCAGGAGAAATGAACCTGCACCAGTGCACGTTGGTGTGATGCAGCAAGCTTTCTTAGTCTACTTTCCGCAATCTTCTTTATTTCTTTAAATGCTTATGACAGGATAAATGATTGTTTCTTTATTTCTGCATTTTGTTAAGATCAAAAACATTCACTTTTATGTGTGTAATTTGATTCAATAGAAAACTAGCACTTGCAATAATTGAACACTCATTTTAAGGATTAAATGCTAAGTGCAGGAAGCTCTGATCCAGTGCAAGAACCAGTTTCTTGCCACAAGATTAGAGTGCTTTGAACCTTGAAAAGTTCGAGCCCTTGCATGAAGTAAAAAAGCCTTTAGTAAAACACTATTTACACCTTCTACATAAATTTCTGATCTTGCACTAGTGCAAGCACTAGTGCAGAACAAATTAATGCAAGAAGGAAATCTCTAAGGAAGCATGTTTAAGGGCCCCATCTAACGAGACTGCTAAAGTGTCTCTGCTAAGGGAAAACACATACCTACAACCATTAGTGGGAGTGATTGCCTTTTATCTTTAATTCTTTCTTGCAAATGCATACTTCCTCGTTCCAGTCTTAGAATATTTTTGATGGTTCAAGTTGCCTTTTTCTCTTTTGATTTGATTCTATAATATTTCCTTTAATAGGGATTTATATTAAGAAGATTCATACCATCTCTGGCATTGCCTGTACTTCGTCTCTAAGTTTACGAATCCCTCGGGTTGACAAATTAAGTGTTGAGGAGTTTGCTTAAGAGTAATTCCTGGACCCAACAGAGGGAAGTGGGCTGACTTGGAGTTGTAGATCCATAATCTACAAGAGGCAGGATCCTTGAGTATTTCCGAACTCTTGGATCACATATGAGCTACGGGAGCCGCCTTTAGATAGTAGCATGATGGACAGTTGCAACATAAGAGGAAGAGACAATGCAGTGGCTAGAAGTACTAGAGTCTAATCAACGCAGAAGAACAGCAGCAGCAACGCAGAGCACACTGGTGCAATGCAGTGCTCACGCAGTGCAGAGCAGCGTCAGCGCAACAATTTCAAAGAGCTAGTGCAGAAGTTAGCAGCAGACCGTCTTATTATTTAGATGCAGTATTACATGTCCAATTTCGGATGTTTTTCAGTCGCAATTAGCAATAGTGCAACAGAACAACAACAACTACAATGGAGCAGCAGCAGCTTAGTGCACAGTGGTGCAACGCAGTGTAGAGCAGTGCTCACACAGTGCAGCAACATGGTTGCAGAATTCAGAAGGAGTTGCAATATAGTAGGAGTTGGCAACAGCATGCAGAGTCAGCAACAGTACAGTTGCAACATTTGTGCAGTGTTGGTGAACAACATCAAGTTTCAACAACACAGCAGTAGATGTTATAGAAGTCAGAGCAACACATAGAGTTTTATTGCTAGAGCACTTTCCTCGCTAAGAGGGAGTGTTGATTTATGGTAGCATTAGATGTGCTCTAGCCTTGTAATTTTGTATATAGGCTAAGACACATGTATTCCATAATACCCAAAAAGGATTTTTGAAAATTCCACTTTGAGATGGTTTAATTAAATTAATTAATCGTTTTCTAATGTTTTCCTAAGTCTAAACTTAGGGAAACTAATTAATTAAACTAAGTGTGAATCTTCTAGATAACGACATGGCAACTCTTAGTTAATCTTAGCCCTTGATTATGTTTTAATATTGGCCGTTGTAGGGTCATTGAAAGATTATAAGGAGGAGGGTGAGGGGCCTATGGAAAACACACTGAGCATTTGGCATTTTCGAGCTTGTGAGAGAGACACAACTTTTGATGAAGAGCGAATCACTAGGGCAGGGCTGGTTAAGTGATTTCGATCTAGTGATCAGTTTCAGAGAGGGGCACATGCAGTAACTGGTCAGGAGGACCAGGAGTACATTTCAGAGAGAGAGGCAGCAATGACGTAGTAGAGGTAGTGCAGTGATCTGGAGGGGTGACGCAGTCCCTGAAGGGGATCACGCAGAAGTGACGCAGTGCCTTCTAGATTAAGTCTGGGGATAGCTGGAAGCTGTGCTATCTGAGCCAGGAGGGCCAAAACTCAGTTCCAGATCAGCTTGATCGTTGCAGAGGAGAAGGTGATGTAGTTCCTTAGCTTGCCCACGTAGGCTTACGCAGTAGCAGCGTAGGCCTCATGCAGAGGCAGAGAGGGGCTTCACCAACGCTGCTCCGGATCAGTAAGGGATTTGCAGAGTGAGGTATATCTCACATTTCTTCTGTTGTCGAGATTTTCTCTGAAGGGTGAGCCGGATATTAGCACCCTAGTTGTACTCAAGATTCTGCTGCTTAATAATACAAAACCCTCAAATCTGCTGCACCGGTTTTCTCAAGTTGGGTTTTTCCGCGGACTTAGTCCAAAAATAAAACTGTGTCAAATGTGGATGTTTTTCATTGTATTTTGTTCAGTTTGTTTCAGCACTTAGATTTATTCAGCAGCATTATTTGTGTAGACTACTTCAGTAATTACTTTTGATATTTCACTATAATGAAATAATTATGGAAAATAATAGGAGAAGTAATTCAGATTTGTTGCTGTAGGGATCTAGATTTAGGATTTTTCACATGGTACCAGAGCTTATTCAAGCTGAAGTGCAGGAGAAACAAGAGTGAACCAACAGATTAATGCTGAAGGGACTGGGAGCTGCATAAGCAGCAGTAGACTACCCCAGTAGTTATGCAGTCAAGACCAAGAGAGCTATCCAGCGCAGAGAAAGCTCCCTCTGAGAGAGTTGACAGAGGGGAAAGCTATTCCAGTTACAGAAGAAGCAGCGTAGCTAATGGACGCAGTAGCAGCACAACAGTGAGTGCTAGTGCATAAGCGTCAGAAAATTTCTGAAAAACACAGTTGGGTATTTCTTGACCTCAGAGAGTTCTCTTACTCAAAGAGACTCAAATTTTCCCGTGTAGCAATAGAAGCATTGACTTACTCCTCAATAATTGTGTAAGTCTAGCTGAGCAGAGGGTTTTAGGGAGAAGTCGACAGTTGAGGAGATGACCAGCAACAGATTGCATGACCAAGATAGGTTGAGGGTGCTTCCAACTATGTCATTTGGAAGTCAAGGATTCAGTTTCTCCTTGATGAGCATGATCTAAAGAGCCTAATTGACAACGCAGCTGTAGAGCTGCGGGATGCAGCACATCTGAGATCCTTCATTAAGAACATGGCAAGAGCCAAACGATTGAACCTAGATGGCGTAAAGGATCACATCGTACCCCACATAGCAGCAAAGGACATTGCTAGAGAAATGTGGGTAGGGCTGGAAAAGCTATATCAAGGATCTTCCGAGCAGCAGAAGATGTATTTGGAGGAGAAGATGCGTAACACCAAGATGAAGAAGGGAGAGCGTTTTGACTCTTTCCTATCTCGAATTCAGGAATATCGAGACCAGCTGTCAACAGTGGGGTCAACACTTAGAGACACAGAGCTGATAAGGCTCACTCTGAACTGTGTTTCATAAGACTATCAGGTCTTTGTCCAGAGCCAGAGCATTCTGGGCAGAGGAAGACTCCCAAGATGGGAAGCTATGTGGGTAGGCTTGTAGCAAGAAGATCTGAGGAGAGATCTCCTCAAAATCCATATTGAGGATGGCAGCAGCGGTTCGAAAGTCAAGAAGGAGGAGGAAGACAACACATCCCTTGCATCAAAGGGGCAACAACGACAAAAGAAGAAAGATCTGTGCAAGATCAAGTGCTTCAGGTGTGGGGAAATGGGACATTTTGCTACACAATGTCCTCTTAAGAAAAAGGACAAGGAGGAGAAGTAGGATCCTCAAGCCAGAGCTGCCATGTTTGAGGCAGAAGATGATTGTGCTATGTTAGCTCATATTCCGAAAGGAGGGAAGTGGGCTGACTTGGAGTTGTAGATCCATAATTTACAAGAGGCAAGATCCTTGAGTATTTCCGAACTCTTGGATCACATACGAGCTACAGGAGCCTTAAGACAGTAGTAGGATGGACAGTTGCAACAGAAGAGCAAGAGACAATGCAGTGGCTAGAAGTACTAGATTCTAATTAGCGCAGAAGAAAAGTAGCAACAACAGCAGTTGAGTAGCAGCAGCGTAGAGCACACTGGTGCAGTGCAGTGCTCATGCGGTGCAGAGCAACAACAACGCAACAATTTCAGAGAGCTAGTGCAGAAGTTAGCAGCAAACAACCTTATTATTCATATGCAGTATTACATGTCCAATTTCAGATGTTTTTCAGTTGCAATTAGCAACAATGCAACAAAAAAGAAGTAGTAGCAATGGAGCAGCGACAGCGTAGTGCACAGTGGTGCAACGCAGTTTAGAGTAGTGCAGTGTTGGTGAACAACATCAACAACACAACAGTAGATGTTACAGAAGTCAGAGCATCACATAGAGTTGTATTGCTATAGGACTTTTTTTGCTAAGAGGGAGTGTTGATTTATGGTAGCATCGGATGTGCTCTAGCCTTGTAATTTTGTATATAGGCTAAGACACATGTATTCCATAATACCAAAAAGAATTTTGAAAAATTACACTTAGAGATGGTTTAATTAAATTAATTAATCGTTTTCTAATGTTTTCCTAAGTCTAAACTTAGGGAAACTGATTAATTAAAGGGTATTATTTAAACTAAGTGTGAATCTTTTAGATAAAGTCATGGCAACTCCTAGTTAAGGTTAGCGCTTGATTATGTTTTAATCTTTGCCATTGAAGGGTCATCGAAAGATTATAAGGAGGGTGAGGGGCCTATGGAAAACACACTGAGCATTTGGCATTTTCGAGCTTGTGAAAGAGACAACTTATGATCAAGATCGAATCACTAGGGCATGGCTGGCTAAGTGATTTTGATCTAGTGATCAGTTCCAGAGAGGGGTAGATGCAGTAACTGGTCAGGAGGATCAGGAGTACATTTCAGAGAGAGAGGCAACAGTGACGCAGTTGAGGCAGCGCAGTCATTTGGAGGGCTGACGCAATCCTTGAAGGGGATCACGCAAAAGTGACACAATGCCTTCTAGATTTAGTTCGGAGATAGGTGGAATCTGTGGTTTCTGAGCTAGGATGGCCAAAACTCAATTCCAAATCAGCTTGTTCATTGCAAAGGAGGAGGTGACGCAGTTCCTTAGCTTGCCCACACAGGCTTATGCAGTAGCAGCGTATGCATCACGTAGAGGCAGAGAGGGGCTTCACTAGCGCTGCTTTGGATTAGCCGGGGACTTGCAGTGTGAGGTATATCTCACATTTCTTTTGTTGCCGAGATTTTCTCTGAAGGGTGAGCCAGATATTGGCACCCTAGTTGTACTCAAGATTCTGCTGCTTAATAATACAAAACCCTTAGATTTGCTCCACTGGTTTTCCCAAGTTGGGTTTTTCCGCGGACTTAGTCCAAAAATAACTGTGTCAAATGTGGATGTTTTTCATTGTATTTTGTTCAATTTGTTTCAACACTTAGATTTATTCCGTAGCATTATTTGTGTGGACTTCTTCAGTAATTACTTCGATATTTCACTATAATGAAATAATTATGGAAAATAATAGGAGAAGTAATTTAGATTTGTTGCAGCAGGGATCCAGATTTAGGATTTTTCACATGTGAAAATTCTATAATATACAATTCTGCTGCAGCTACTAATTATATTTCTTCTATTGCATTCAGTCACAATTATTTAACATCTCACTGTGTTAAATATCAAAATAAAATACGTTACATAATCAATATGAAAGAAATAACACAAGTATTCACACATAGACACCGTTATTTTTGGACAAAACCCAATTTGGGAAAACCGATGCAACAGATCCGAGGGTTTCTTTATTGTGTAGAAGTTTGAGTACGAATGTGTGATTGTGATTCTCTGTCAATCACATGAAGAAATCTAGTAGGAACAGACTAGTGAGACAATTCTCACTCTACCACGAAGTTCTAGCACTGACCTGCACTTGCTCTGAGTGGCTCTGCGTGAACTCTACACAGTGACTGCGTCCCCTACGCTATCACTGCATTACCGCTGCTACTTCTTGTTTATGTCTGCCTCATTGCTCACAGTTGGTTGAGACTAGAGTGTTCTCCTCCTCTAGAAAACGTCCTCCGGAAGTTGAATGAACCCTTAGCTGCTGCTCTCCAACTGAAATTGAACTCCCTCTATTGCTCTGCGCTGGCCCAGCGTAACTGTTGCTTGGCTCTATCCTTCTTTCTCTTCTTGTACTCTCTCGCCTTCAAAACTCTTCCTCCTGAAGAATTCTCCTTCCCCTCTTTGTAATCTAGAACCACTTCGATTCTTCCTTAGACTTGAAGAAATCGATCTCTGGATTCTTTCTTTGTCTGATGTGTCTTCCAAATGCCCATCGAGCTCTCCTTTATAATCATTCACTGACTCATCAATGGCCAAGATTAAATCATAATCAAGGGCTAAGATTAACTAAGATTTGATCTCTGCCTTTATTTAGAAGATTCTCACTTGATTCAACTAATACACTTTAATTAATCAGTTTCCCTAAGTTTAGACATACGAAACCATTAAAAAAAGATTAATTAATTTAATTAAATCATTTCTAAAAGGAATCTCCCAAAACACTTTCTGGGTATTGTGGAATACAAGAGCCATAGCCTATATGGAAAATCTCAAGGCTAGAACACACCTGATGCTACCATAAATCTACAGGCATCACTTGGAGGCATCTCATCACATCATCCATTCATCTTCTTTGGTTCATACAAGTTTGAAATTGCAGGGACCGAGTTTGACTTATGTTTTGGATCTGTTTGACCAATGTTGACTTTGGGTTTTGGAATTTGTTTGAATTGGGTTTTGACTTGGGATTTGGACTTGTTCTTGGAGGCCGAATTCAGGAGAAAGGAGGACGAATTTTTCTAGGCACTTATACCACATTTGACCATAGACTTGAGGCAACTTTGACCACAGGGTTGACCTTGATGTTGATTGATTTTGGGGAGGAAATTTGTGATTATTTTGATCAAATTTGACTAAGGGAAAGAGGATGAATTCTTTGCTGCCTTGACCGAACTTTTTGGAGCACTTTGACAGTTGACTGTTGACTGGTTAGGGAAACATTCACTATTGTTGATTTTGACAGAAAATTGCAAAATTCAACTTTAACCAGATTTGAATTTCTTGCTTATATTGACTGAATCTTGGTTGGTTGGTTTGACTAGTCAAGGCTTTGAACATTGACTCATTGTTGATGTACTTGGACTATGGATCTCTCTGCTGAATATTTGATGACAATCTAATAGAGGGAAAATTTGGGAAGGGTTTTCCCCCTTGTGGGGGTTTTCCCTCGTCTTTGACCAAATCTCTGTGTCTCTATTGTTGTTGGTTGCCTTCTATTGTGCATTTGGTTTACTGTTGTATCTACAATTGCTTACTGTCATTGGAAGATTGAATTATTGGATAAAGTGATTGCTATTGAAAGAAGAAATTGGTTAAGTGATTGTTATAGCATAGAACACTTGAAAATTAACATGGAATTAGAGTTGAGTTGAAGACAAGCCCAAGGAAACAAGAGCAATCACCTTTGAAGGAGTTTGATTTGAAAAAGCTTATTTGACTTGGTCAAGATTTCTACCTCATACTTCAAGATTGAGGAAAAAATCAATCTCTTCTAACTATGCTGTTTGGAGAACCAGGTTGGATGTGACTTTGGATGAGAATGTTATTTTTGAAAATGTTTAAGGCAAGGTACTTGAGCCTCTAGAGAATGCTTCTGTTGCTATCAAAGCGAAGTTCAAGAATGGTGAGATCAAAGCTAAGAAGATGAAAGGAAGAGGAGGTCCATCTAATTCAAGAAGGTTTGCTCCATAATTCAAGGACTCCAATAGAAGATTGAAAAGAATTGAATGCTACAATTGCCACAAGCATGGTCACTATGCTCGAGATTGTCCAGAAAAGAGAAGAGCTCCAAGGTCCGACTACAACAACAATCGTGGCTTCAACAACTACAGGTCAAATGATAGAAGAAGAAGAGAAGCTCTCGCGATTGAGAAGAAGGTCACCGTCCTCAAAAGAGATAAAGGAACTCAAGGTATGATAATAATGCAACTGCTACTCAATTTGAATACTTTCTTATTTCTTCCCTTTCTAGTTCCTCTCCAGATTCATTTGATAGTTGGTTGGTAGATAGTGGGGCTTCTAGACACTTCACTAGTTATCGGGAAGTCCTCTCAAACCTGGTTGAGAGGGAGAGAAATTTGAATGTCATTCTTGGAGATAATTCTACCTATCTTGTGAAGGGGTTTGGTTCTATTTCGTTTCATTTGGATTATGGTGAAATCATACATCTACAGGATGTCTTGTATGTGTCGGTGTTGAAAAATAATTTGGTATTTATATCTTCCTTGGAGGAAAAAGGAATGAAGGTTCCTTTTATAAATGGAAATGTCCTTACTTGTCCTTTGGAGTCTCGTCTAAGGGATGCCTTCACTCTGGGATTAAGAATTGAAGGCCTTTATAAAGTCATAGGAAGACCAATCCGAGCATTGGTTCATGATAATAATCATCAGTGTGAACTATGCCACCTAAGATTCGCTCAAGTTCATTATGATGCCTTGCCTAAGGTGAAGAAGATGGTTTCTGGAATGCCTGAGGTTCAAACAAATCATGATAGCGTTTGTCCAAGGTGTGCAAGTGGAAAGAAGACAAAGGGGCTATTCCGTTCTAGTAGAAGCAAGACTAATGGAATACGACAACTCATTCATTCTAATCTATGTGGACCCATGCTTGTGACACCTCTTGGTGGCTACTTGTATTATATAATCTTTGTGGATGACTTTTTTTGCAGGACATGGATGACATACTGTATGACATTGACATTGATGCATGATAGTGACTTATGATAGTGCTCCTATGATGGGTAATGCATGACCATGTCCAATATTATTATGACAGTGATGGTAGTATCCTTATGACAACAATGTCTCTATGACAATGTGACCATGATGAATGAATTTAAAGAATTGTATAGTAATGAATGACAATATCTTTGTGACAATAATATACTCTTGCTCCTATGTATGTGGTTTCCATGATGACAGATACTCTTGACAAAGATAGATCCTACTTGTTTTAGTGATATGGAGGCAACTCCTTGACATATTTGTCTGCTGCCATCTCATGATCTGGGATTGGCCCTGTTGAGAAATCAAAGCAAATAGATTAGGGTTTGATTTCTCTTTCGTGATAATTACTTGTGAATTATGTTGGCTTCTTTTATTTTTTTATTAGATTATCTTTCATCAAGCAATTACCAAAGTGTGTATGCACAAAGATCACAAGAACACAAGAGACAAGATGTAGGCATTGTGCCAGGGCAAAATCCCTCTCTTAGGGGAAAACCCGGTTAAAATTCTCTTCCTTCAATAGTATTCTTTGAGACTCTTCACGCTAGACATAGACCAAACCTTTCCTTCTCACCAAGTCAAGTTTCTAGATCTTTGACCTAGCAGCAGCAACAACTTGTCCTCCAGCAACTTCGACTAGGCAGCAGTTCCGGAAATAGCAACAACCACAAACACAAAGAATTCGATCTCCCAAGAGAGGGCACGAAATGCACAGAGACCACCACCAAAACTTAGATTTTTCCTTCCTTTATCTTGTTGACCAAACTCACACTCCTTTCAACTTCCTTCTTCCACTTCACACTTTTTCTTATGCAACAATATATATCGAATTGACTTGAGAAGTGATGCTTCAAATGAATTCGATCTCCTTCCTTTTATAGGCTCAAGGTGAGGTCGAATAGGGGTCCCTTTGAGGTCGACTTGATCTCCTTAAGGCCGACTTGATGTGGAGGCACTCTAAACCATTTTTGACTCAATTTTAAACCTAATTACACGGTTCAAAAGCCCAAGATGGGTCAATATAAATCTGTAATGACTAGAATAGAACTTAGATGTACACAATGGGGACCTTGACCTAATAATATGACCCAAGCATGAAACCCATTCTTTAATATGTCTTTTAATAATAATATAAATGTCATTTAATGATAATATAAATTTTTTTCTTTAATTCTTTTGATAAGTACAATAAATATAATTTATGAAGACCGAACCTAGCTTCAATCTTCAATAGGCTTTAGGTGGCCTAATGTGACTTATGATGGGAGACTTATGTCTCATGATATTTGTACTTTGTATCTCAACTGAACATTTGATGAATATCTAATAGAAGAAGAAGAATTGATTTGGGTTTTCCCGCTTGTGGGGTTTTTCCCTAGTCTCTGACCAAAATCCTGGTGTATCTATTGTGTATGTTTTTCTTCTGTTGTTTGGTACTGTTCCCCTGCATTATTGATGTTATTGTTCTCTCTACATAATTTCTAATTATGATATGATGTTATGGGGTGAATGTAATGTGAAGATAATGAAAAAGTTTATAAATGCAATTATCTACAACAGAGAACAATCTAGCCCTAAAAATTAACAGGGATGGCTTCTTTGACTTCGCTTTAAAAGGTCTACCTTTTCCTTTTTTTGACATTGGTTGCAAAGGTTGTAGGCTTTCCTTCTTCTTGTCTCTGGATTCTTCTGTAATATTCCCAATTAGCCTTGCTAATTGGAATATTTCATTTTTGCTTTATTTTGCCGCTTTAGCTAGACATAATAAATAAAGTGAGAAATAAGAGGGGTCACCTCACTTTAGTCACCTCACTTTATAATAAAGTGTTCCTTTTCCTAGTAGATTGACGGTGTAACTTAGAGAGGGGGCCTTGGGGGTCCACGTGGATATGATGGGGAAGGCATCAGGCTAACCCAAGGTAAACTGCGCAGATCCAGGGAGAGTTAAGTTTTGGAGGGAGTTTGATGTTATAAAAGGAGAGGCTCTCACCTCATTTGATCATTCATGATTTGATATTCTTATTGATAGTCAGACTTGTCTGCTTCAGCACGCCGGTTGTTTAGTCGGTCTGCAGCACTGTTTAGTGCACGAGTGTCTCCGGTCGGAGATCTCACCCTTAGCCTCGGGGGACTTCGAGTGCCGGCCCTGGTAAGGTTTTCTGGTTTCACCCTTAGCTTCGGGGGACTTCGAGTGCCCGCCCCAGTAAGGTTTTTCTGAGTTCCATCTTTCAGTTCCAGCAGCAGAGCAGCAGCAGTTTCTGAAGCATATCTGAGGAGGAGAAAGCCCTCTTGTGGCTGCGCAGAGCAAGAGAAGGAAGGACGCTGATTCTTGAAGGAGAAGGACGCTGTCTCATCTGGAGAGAGGACGCTGATCCTTGCAGGAGAGGAAGGACGCTGTCCCAGGAGGACGCAGTTCAGGATTGGCAGAGAAAACGCTGTTTTGGGAGGCAGAAGGACGCTGTCTAGCCCTAGAGTGAGGACGCTGTCCATTTCTGAAGGTAAGGGTTACAGATCTGAAGGCTTATTGTTAGATCCAGCTTTGGGAAGGATAGATCTTGCAGATCTAGTCCTGTATGTGGCAGATCTAGTCTTGTATGTTGCAGATCTGGGGGTTTTTCACTAGATCCAGCTTGGAGAGTTGTAGATCTGAAGAAATATTGGCAGATCTAGTCCAGATCTGAAGGGTTAACACCAGATCCAGCCCTAGAGGCTGTAGATCTGAAGAGATATTGTCAGATCCAGTATAGATCTGAAGGTTTGGTGGCAGATCTGATAGGGGAGGACGCAGATCAGGGAGAGAAGGACGCATCCTTGTTTGAGGCTTCGATCTGCCATTCGAGTGTTTCGGAGCAGTATCCACTTGGTAGGGACGAGAGTCCGAGAAGCAAGACTTGGGGAGAGGCGGGTGCTCACCGCCGTTTTCTAGCCTTCGGGTCGATCCATTAACCGGAGAGTTTCGCGCCCGCCACTAGCAAGAGCGCGCGTTTTCATTGTGGGAGGGTTGCGCCTTCGCCCGCACCGCTCAGCTCATCTTTCACCAGGTAGCAACAACACTTTGGCCCTGTTGCGCCCATTTTTATTCGTTGAGGGAGGCCCCTACCTGCCTAGGGCAAGGATAGGTGCACTTGCTCTGATTTATTGTACTCCTCTCTATGTACTTTCTGATTAATAAAATGGCTCAGTTTCTGGTGTTCCATGTGCTATGATTCAGTGATCTGGTTCATTATTATATTTTCTATATCTGCATTGGTGTATTTCGGTTTATTACTGGTTGTTCCCCTTTGGGGATATTACAGTGGTATCAAAGCATAATTCTGGCTCAGCCTGTGGTCTATGACATCAGAAAAGAAATCATACAGAGCAATAGCAGTTGCAATTCCAGAAACGCAGTTGGAAAAGGGGCCAAAATAAAAAGGGTCAAATTTTGAAGTTTGGAATTAGGAAAAACGTTTTCTGGGTTTTTCTGGGTTTTGGGCGAGGATCACTTTCCCAAATTCCTGGAATTTTCTGAATAGTTTTCAGTGGATAAATCGGAGGTTGAAGTTAAGCCACAGTATGGTTTTGCAGCAGCCGTGCAGTTTCTGAGGAGCCTGTAGACATTTAGCAGAAGGAGCTGATGGCAGGTGATGTGGATAAGAGGAGATTTAGGGAGACAGATCAGCGGGATCCAATGGAGGCCATGTTTGTGAAGTTGACTGAGAAGTTGATTGAGAAGATGGATGCAAGGATAGATGCATTCAGGCAGGAGGTAACCAAGAAGGTTGCAGAGGGGACGCAGAAAGAACCCCCTAGGGTCTTTCAGGTGGGGGAAAGATCGGGCGCGTCTAGTTACATACCGGGTGCTATTCCCATTGTGACAGCGCAGAAGGTCGATCCCATGGACACGCGACCTACCATGCCTACTTTCCCGGTAGAGGAAGAGGAGCGAACGGAACCAGGAGAGGTGAATCTAGCTCAACATGCGACTCTGTTTGCGGATTGGCGGAGCATGGGACAAGAATTCATGGATGCTCTCCCTTTCAATCAATATATCCAGTTCAGATGTGGCGGCAAGACTTATGAGCAGGAGCGACACAAGGGACGTGGCTCCCACCGTGATAGTCACCGTGCGGCGAGCAGATTCCATTTACCGACATTTGACAGGTCATCCAGGCGCTCAGGAAGAGCTTGGGTGGACAAGTTGGATACCTCTTTCCAGCTTGACCGAGTATCGGAGAGGAAAACCATTAAAATGGTTACCTCGCACTTGGAGGATGAGGACACACAGGATTGGAGGGAGTTCGAGGATACGCCTAGTGTGACACAGGACTCCCCATCATTAGAGCCCTCCTTGACCGTGCCGGTTGATATCGTAGTGGAGGAGATAGAGCCTACCCCGGTAGAGCCATCCAGTGAGGTGATGACTGGAGCCGTGTCCGAGTCTTCGGATGGTAGCAGCACACAACAGATGGGTGAGGTGTCAGGAGATATATCCACCCTCGATGAGGTAACGGCAGGTACGAAGATATTGGATGATGGTCGCAGACAGCAGTATCATCGGCTTGGGACGGACTTTCGAGTTTTGAGGGAGAAGGCCGCGTTGGTACGGGAGACCATTTTGTTGCAGGACCAGGAGCTGGAGGGTATGAGAGCAGCTTGTGCCAAGTCAGTGGCCAAGTTGGTCCACATTGGGGAACAGCTGGATTCCCTGATGGTACAACCTGAGGGCACATTGCAGCATCAGATCATTCCCCTTCAGGTAGCATGGATGGGACTAGCAGAGTTGTTGGGTCATCTCTTCCCATTGGAGAGAGAGAGGCAGAGCCACCTAGTCAGGTCTCAGATGTTGACTTGGATAGTGGTATGAGACGATCAGAGTTGCACAGGGTACAGCAGCCACGTGTTGAGGTTGGATGGCGAGAGGTTTTGAGTTGGTGCTCGGTGGAGCGGGCTATGGATGAAGGGGAGGTCTCAAGGAGAGATATCGCTAGAGATGCACTTCGACACACCATGGGGTGCAATGACTTTCTTCCTTTCTCACAAGAGCAGATAGAAGATGGGGGACATCTTCGGATGGATAACGTCTCTCATGCTTGTGTTGGACATCCCTTGAGCCATACACACCATGATGAGAGGTTTTTGCCTACCACCTATTTGAGTCTTGATAGGGTCTCATTGATCCTTGAGAAGTTTATATCCCAAAATTCCATGAAGTGCAAAATCAGAAATTTGATTTGGGAGGATGGTAGTACCGGGATGAGGAGAAGGAGGCATCCACAAGCGATTGAGTGGATGGGGATGATGAGCAAGGAGCTAGGAGGCTACTTGCAGATCTATGACACCAGGCAGCAGGAGGCTTGGCTGCGCTGGTTACTCTTGAAAGAGTTTGGCCATCACTTGGCAAACACTCTTCCTAAGAGTAGGAGGAGGGGGAAAAGATGGATGGATACTTGCATCATTGAGCAGCATAGAGTATGGATGCACGGTGTTGATGTGTTACTCATATCATTCATTGTGTCGTCATCACATGAGGTGCATGATGGAGGTATGGGGAGGCAACACAATTTCTTGTTGCTTTGCTTGGGAGAGCAAGGGCAGATTTGCTCCCACACTTTGCATGATGTTGCAGGAGGAGGAGATGGCACTATCTCCATGGTCTTTGATTGGGAAGCACGTCCATCTTGGGAAGTATTCCATATTTGTTGCAGCATCATTAGAGGAGTCTTTGACAAGGAGCATGTCAAGGAACAGAGTCTTGTATTAACAAGAGTTTACTTACATGAGCTCACAGCGTTGTCACCTTGGAGCAGAACATTATGGGTGGAGTGTGCGCAGCAGAGATATGGTGGATCGATAACCCATAGGTCCCAGGATCACTACATATTTGTTGCACAAAGAGGAGGTAATGATGATAGAGACATCTACGGCATATTCTTCTTGACTTGGGTTTCCAAGCATGAGGAGGATTATCTTCCTGCAGCACATGGTTCATTCTTCTTCATAACATGCCAAAACACTATGGAGGACTCATGTATGGATCCATGTGCCATCTTACTTCCAGCATATGGTCAGATTTGTATGGGAGGCTTGATTATGAGAGAGACACATGAGCTGAATGTGCCTTGGAGTATTTTCTGCACTACATGTTCTAACGGGAGCATGGGAGGAGGCATGGCCACCACTACTATGTATGCGTTCTCTTTTGATATGGGCCATGAGATAGATGTTCATCCATTGTACAGCCATGGGCAAGTGTTTGGACCTATGTTGCTATCATATTCAGCCATTTACTATCCCTTAGTAGATGTGATGGATCTTGTACGTTGCTTGCCATGTGATTTTCTGAGGTTGCAGTGGATGAGACTGCGTTGTATCCTTGTGAGAGATTGTTTGCACTATGTATCCTCATATAGAACCTTCAGCAAACATCTCATTAGGGTGATCCATGATGACCCTGTCATATTCTTCATGGATGGTTTGTTTTGGGCCAGCTTGTTCTTCATTGATGGAGGAACCTTCTATGGTGGATTGTTTTTCACTTTGCCATTGGAGGGCAATGATTTTGCAGCCCAGGATCAACATAGACTCTACACTTGTCATGAGTGGAGAGAAGGACAGCATGAGGTAAGCTATGGTGCTTGCCAAGTTCATATTTTCAGCCCACCTTCATTACCAGAGCTTGAGGTGGAAGGAGATTTTTGGGAGTTGCCTTGTTGGGAGGTGGCTCATTTGGTCTGGATGATTGCTTGGAGATGGAGGATCCACCGGAGGGAGATATTCCTCATTATATTTTCGACTCCATGCCTTGATGGGAGAGAGATGATGAGCTGGTGCACAGTCGATGGGACAACTTACACAGCCATAGATGCAGAGCAACAGCGGTCATGGTCTTCAGTCATAGCTAGAGGCAGTGAGCAGTCCGAGCCATGGGGCTTGTACGATTATTGGCCACAGTGGCGATGGGATCCGGGAGGACTATTGATTGGCTGGTACCATGAGAGGCCAGTTTGGGATCCTGGCATTGAGATATCCCTTCATGTCGGGGTGATGCAGGAGACAGAGAGGTTTCAGTGGGACCCAGGCACATTTTGCAGTATCGGCAGGGAGCATCAGCTAGAGAGTAGGCTTGTTCAAGCATTGCTTGAGAACAAGCAATTTTTGCCGGATGAGGATGCCACTTGGGAGAGCAAGCAGACTTCACAGCATCCATCACTTCAGTTGCTTGAGGACAAGCAACGATTTGCCGGGGGAGACTGTAATATTCCCAATTAGCCTTGCTAATTGGAATATTTCATTTTTGCTTTATTTTGCCGCTTTAGCTAGACATAATAAATAAAGTGAGAAATAAGAGGGGTCACCTCACTTTAGTCACCTCACTTTATAATAAAGTGTTCTTTTCTAGTAGATTGACGTTGTAACTTAAGAGAGGGGGCCTTGGGGGTCCACATGAGTATGATGGGGGAGGCATCAGGCTGACCCAGGTAAGTGCGCAGATCCGGGGAGAGTTAAGTTTTGGAGGGAGTTTGATGTTATAAAAGGAGAGGCTCTCACCTCATTTGATCATTCATGATTTGATATTCTTATTGATAGCTGGACTCTTGTCTGCTTCAGCACGCCGGTTGTTTAGTCGGTCTGCAGCACTGTTTAGTGCACGAGTGTCTCCGATCGGAGATCTCACCCTTAGCCTCGGGGGACTTCGAGTGCCGGCCCTGGTAAGGTTTTCTGGTTTCACCCTTAGCTTCGGGGGACTTCGAGTGCCCGCCCTAGTAAGGTTTTTCTGAGTTCCATCTTTCAGTTCCGTGATGAAGCGGCTGACGGTTCGAGCATATGCGGGAGAGAAAGCCCTCTTGTGGGCTACTTGTGAGCAAAGAGAAAGGAAGAATGACGATTCTTGAAGGAGAAGAATGACTGTCTCATACGGAGAGAGGGCCGATCCTTGCGGGAGAGGAAGAATGACTGTCCAAGGAGAACAGGTTCGGGATTGGCGAGAGCTTTATTTTGGGAGGCAGAAGGACGCTGTCTAGCCCTAGAGTGAGGACGCTGTCCATTTCTGAAGGTAAGGGTTACAGATTTGAAGGCTTATTGTTAGATCCAGCTTTGGGAAGGATAGATCTTGCAGATCTAGTCCTGTATGTGGCAGATCTAGTCTTGTATGTTGCAGATCTGGGGGTTTTGTACTAGATCCAGCTTGAAGAGTTGCAGATCTGAAGAAATATTGGCAGATCTAGTTCAGATCTGAAGGGTTAACATCAGATCCAGCCCTAGAGGCTGTAGATTTGAAGAGATATTGTCAGATCCAGTATAGATCTGAAGGTTTGGTGGCAGATCTGATAGGGGAGGACGCAGATCAGGGAGAGAAGGACGCAGATCTGGTTTGGAGGCTTCAGATCTGTCAGATCTGAGTGTTCTGGAGCAGATCCACTTGGTAGGACGCTGATCTGAGAAGCAGACTTGGGAGAGGCAGGCTCAACAGCGTTTTCTAGCCTTCAGTGGCTGATCCATTGTCTGGAGGGTTTCCTGCGCTGTCACTAGCAGAGACAGCGTTTTCTATTGTGGAGGGTTTGCAGTCTTCAGCCCCAGCACCAGCGCAGTTCATCTTCAGCTTGCAGAGCAGCTAGGACGCTGTCCTTGTTGCAGCCATTTGTCTGTTGAGAGGGTCTCCACTTGCCTAGGGCAAGGATAGGTGTACTTGCTCTGATTTATTGTACTCCTCTCTATGTACTTTCTGATTAATAAAATGGCTCAGTTTCTGGTGTTCCATGTGCTATGATTCAGTGATCTGGTTCATTATTATATTTTCTATATCTGCATTGGTGTATTTCGGTTTATTACTGGTTGTTCCCCTTTGGGGATATTACATCTTCCTCTACAAATAAGCCTGGATTCCTCTTGAGTGTAATTTCCCAAGAGATCATCAAATGTAGGGAGCTCCTTTCTGTAACTGATGCTTGTAATAAATATCTCCCAAGACAGGGGGAGTCCATGAAGTGTCATCTACACATGCTCTCTATCATATATGACTTCTCCAATGGAAAGAAGTTGATCTCTTATTTGAGAAATCCTCATGAAGTAGGCAATAATAGATCCAGACTCTTTCATCTTAATGTCACGTAGTTGACTCTTCAAAGAGATGATTTGGCTTTTATTGTTGACCTCATACATCCCAACCAATTCTTCATACATCTCCTTTGACTTCTTCATCTTGGACACATAAGTGATGAGATGATCTTGGAGAGAATCAATATTGATTTTCTTGGCCTTCATCTTGCCCTTCTTGTACTTGGACTTGGCACTGGCATTAACATTGGCATTATTCAGAGGTTCAACTACTTTGCCTTGCACATATTCCATCACATCATTCTCTTTTAGTGTGAGATCCAATCTAGCCCTCCATGCTGCAAAGTTGGAGGCATCATTCAACTTTTCCTCAATCTTGAAGTAGGAGGTAATCATCTTGTCCAAGAAAGTGATCACCCAAAAGAGTGTCTCAAAGGGGTGCTCTTTGGTCTCCTTAGGCTATCCTTCACCTCAACTTTGGTACTTTTTAATTTTTTCACAGTATTCTATGCTATTATAATCACTTAAAACAATTTTCTTCAAATTCAATCACCCCAATAACATATAAGCAATTACATATAGAACAGTGAACAATAAATGCACAATATAAGATAACCAAGCACAATGAGACATAGGGATTTGGTCAAAGACCAGGGGAAAAGCCCACAAGGGAGAAAACACTTAATCAATTCTTCTTATATTTGTCAATCAATGTTCAACATGAGATACGTTAGTCCAAGAGCACATCCAATAACCAGTCAATGTCAAATATCTGACTATCTAATTCAACCAATCCAAAACCAATCCAATGAAAGAGAAATATTCAAATTTGGTCAAGGATACTAGACTGCAATTTTTGGCCTATGAAGGTATAGTTAACAGAAGCCAACAATTTGCAAAAATCAACGGTCAAACTGCCTAAAAAAGTTCGGTCAACCCAACAATAAATTTGACCTTCAAACCTCAGTGAAACTTAGTCAAAACAACCCTGAAATTCTTTCTGCAATTCAGTCAACTTACATAGTCAACCCTGAGGTCAAACTTAGTCAAAGTGCCCAGAAAAATTCGGTCAAAGTCTCCTTTAATTCGACCTTCCAAAACAATAAAAAAATCGGTCAAATTAGATTCAAAATTCTCAAGTCAACTCTGGTCAAAATAGCCCAAAACATAAAGTCAACGCTAGTAAAAAGATCCATCTCTCTCCTTTGCATGTGTGATGTCTCCCTGCGGTTACTTAAGATCAAATTGAACCTTGATGTTATGAGTGATAATGCTCCAAATGAGGTAAATGAATGCCTACTTTTATGTGATTTAGGAAGACCAATTTCTCTTGGTGGGGCCGATTTGTACTTCCATTACGCTGACGTGTCAAACTAAAAATATAAATTTTGCTTTGACCAATTTTGAAATTTCTTTTGAAGTAAAGTGGTTCTTCTTTGAGGTAGCTAGGCTCCTCCTTGGGCAAATTCATCCTGTAGCTACCAATTTTAACAATTAGTTCTCTTGTAAAACAACTCACACTTTTTCTTTGGTGCTGTTGGAAACTCTTTTGATGTGTGGAAGATGATTTGCTTTTCTTCTTGAATAATGGATGGATATATTGCATGTCTCTTTGTAAGCGCTTAATGTTGATGGAATTTTTCTTTGAAAGTTGTTTAATGTATGGAATTGTTGGTCTAGAATATGCAAATTTGTGCCCTAATTGTTGAAGATAAAATTTGGAAAGATTTTCTGGTAGAGTTTTGCATATGTTATCCAATGCAAGGCATGTAATGGATGTCCTTAGTGAATGAATGTGTTTGAATTTTTCTTGAAACTCCATTCTATCTTGAAGGGGGTAAATGTTTGAAATTGGTACCTAGGGCATCGATTTCAAGCCTCCTTGGAAGACATTTTTGTGAAAATTTCCAACTTGAAATTCTACTGCAGTAATTGATTTATTTCTCCTACTTATTTTCAACAATAAGTTATTTACAAAACCCTTTAGTAAACAAAAAAGTAAATTCTACTGCAGTTATGACATAATTGCTTAGAGAAAAGAACAGTGAAATGCAAACACAAGAATCAATCACATGAACACAGTTGTTTTTGGACAATAGTCCTCGGAAAAACCCAATGCGGGAAAATCGGTGCAACAGATGAGGGTTTATTTATTATTTTTCGGCAACAATCTCTTTACAAGGAATGATTTGCAGAATCATGGAGAAACTTTTGTGAAAACACCTGAGATAGTTTTCCTCTGGTCACTGGAGAAATTTTGACACCAAAGAGACCCTCCAGCCTCCACTGCGTCACCTTTGCGTCCTCTTCTGTGTAAGGATTGCATGAGGATTGTGTCCTCTATTGCATTGCCTCTCTGCGCTGTCCGTCTGCATTGTCCCTTTGTTGCTATGCGTCCCTCCTCTATCTTTGTCTACTGCTGATACCCTCCTCTTCCTTTGCCATGCAACTCTCCTTCTGAAATCAAACTCTTACCTCTGGAGTATTGACTATCCTTGGGTTCCTGAGTATTTGCTCGGTGTATCTCCAACTGACCCTCAAGTCGTCATTTATACTTTTCCTGTTGAGATATCAATAACCGTGATCAAATCTCTAATCAACGGCCAAGATTAAAACATACTTGATCCTCGTCTCTTACAAGCTTCTCACCCATATTTATATTAATTTTATTTAATTATTTTAATTTCCTAAGTTGTAACTTAGGAATCATTAAAAATAATTAATTATTTTCATATAATGCATTCCGGGTGGAATTTCTCCAAGCGATTTCTGGGTCTTGGAGATATCATGTATTCTAGCCCCTCCACAAAATTTCTGAGCTAGAGCACATCCAATGCTACCCAAAAAATCAACACTCCCTCTTAGCGAGGAATGTGCTCTAGCAATACTAACCATAAGAAGCATCACCCTGATCCACGACATCGGTCCTCTGCACTGTTGATGCTCGGTTTGCTGCCCTTCATCTACTGCGCTGTCGCTGTCACTGTAATGTTGCCCATGACACCATTGCTGTCACTGCTGCATCTATATTGCAGCTCCCTCTTAAGTACTGCACTATCCGTCTCTGCTACTCAAACAAATTCTCAATCATCCCCAACTTCTCCCTGAAATAAACAAACTTTGTTATTGCTAGAGCCTTAGTGAGGATGTCTGCCACCTATTCTCCTGTCAGAGTGGACCTGTAACTGTACTGCACCCTGCTGGACACAATCTCGAATAAAATGACACTTGATGTCAATGTGCTTCAACTGATCATGAAAATCAGATTCTTATAGAGCTTGATGCAACTCTGATTATCACATAAAATGTTGGTTGCTTCCATCCTTCTCCTGAATAGATTCACAAGAAAATTTCTAAGCCATATGGCTTCACACAATGTCGTGATGGCTGCCATATCTTCTGCTTCAACTGAGCTCAGTGCTACGGACTTATGTTTTCTGCTACACGAGGTCATTCCTGATCCATTGTTAAAACAATACCTTGTGGTAGTTTTCTGATCTACTGAACTTCCAGCCCAATATGCGCCAGTGAACCCATTTAGTTTGATGTCATTGCCTCAAGTGTACTTTAATCCATGCCCTACTATTCCTCATATATATCCGAGAACATTCTTGGCTGTTGCCTAGTGCGCCCTCTTGGGTTCCACCATGAACTGATTGAGGGTGTTGACTGCATAACAAATGCTTGGCCTAGCGTTGACCAGATACATCAGGGATCCTATGAGCATGAGCTCAGTGAGAACAGAAATCTCGTGTGGAACAAAAGGTTAAAAGCTCATTTGATTTTGATTTTCAGTACGAATACAAACTTTGAAAGTGTGGCCTATCGATCTTTTAGACTTTCGGAATTTGAAGCTAGAGGTGTACAAGGTGGGATCTACTTCTTTATCTTCAGACACATCAATCTTCTTCCAGTTGGTAATCATTGGGGTAGCCATGGGTCTACAGTCTTGCATCCTGAACCTCTTTAGAATTTCTGGAGCATATCTCCCTTACCCAAGGAAGATTTCACCCTTTTGTTGCCAAACTTCCAACCCCAGAAATAATGCATCAGTCCCAAATCCTTCATGTCGAATTCTGTAGCTAGGTTTTCATTGCAATCCTTGATGAGCCTAGATGAACCTATCACGAATAGGTCATCTACATATAATACCAGGATTAGAGGCTCATTCTCTACTGTCAGATAATAGAGGTTAGGATCTGCGTCACTCTTGACGAATCCCATTTTCTGCAGGTAACCATCAATTCAACCGTACCATGCTCTAGGTGCTTGTTTAAGCCCATACATGGCTTTCTTTACCCTGCACAAATGATTTTTCTTCTCATGTGTCTCAAAGCTCTTTGGTTGTTCAATGTATACTTCTTGTATCACCCCATTCAAGAAAGCAGTCTTGACGTCCATCTAGTGAATCTCCCACCCCATCTGCGCTGCAAGGGATGTCACGTATCTGATAGAAGTATACCTGACTACTGGGGTGAAGGTTTCTTCGTAGTCTATCCCATCCTTTTGAGCATACCCCTTAGCCACGAACCTGGCTTTGTACTTTTCCACACTATCATATGCAACATACTTGATCTTGTAGATCCATCTTGAACTTACAACTGATTTGGCTTGAGGTCTAGGTACCACTTCCCAGATATCATTTGTCATTATGGAATTGTATTCTTCCACCATAGCATCTACCCATACCTGATGCTGAACTGCCTCCTGAAAACTAAAGGGTTCCCCAACCCGAGCTACCAAAGCTTGGTATCTATCTGGTTGTCTACGATGCCTTTTCTCGGTTCTAGGTACTCCAATGAACTCCTCTCTGTCCCTTAGTATCTGTTGTAATTCTCGACTTGTTCTTCCACTGGTAGTGGGTGGATATTCTTGCTCCTCCTCCTACAAATCCTCCTGCGATGATACTTTTGGATTCTTATGGTTTGGAGAAGCATTGGTGCTGGTTTCGGCTGGTCGAAGTGGCTGGACCAATGGATTGTCCTTTGACTATTTTTTGGAAGTCATTTCTCGAGATTTCCTAAAAGCTCTGTCCTCCATGAACTTTACATCCCGCCGTACTACGATTTTCCCACTTCCAGGTATGTAGATTCTATATGCCTTAGCATTATCGCTATATCCCACCAGGTATCCTTTTTCCGCAGTCTGATCCAGCTTATTTATCTTTTCTTTTGGTATATGGCAGTGCGCCAAAATCCCAAAGATTATGAAATGAGACACTTCTGGATTTCTTCCAGTGAAGATACTCTCCGGTGTAATCTTACCTAGTTCCCTGTGAGGAATCCTGTTCTGAACATACATAGGTGTGTTGCATGCTTCTGCCCATAGAAATTTGGGCATATCTTGATCATACAACATTGCCCTCGCCGCTTCAACAATAGTTTTGTTTTTCCTCTCTGCAACCCCATTTTGCTTCGGATTATATGGAGCAGTCCATTCTCTTTTGATGCCTTCCCTTGTGTAGAACTCAATGAAGTCTTTATCAATATATTCTCCACCATTGTGTGAACACAATACTTTTATCCTCTTCCTTGTCATATTCTCAACCAGAGCCTTAAACTCTTTGAATCATTCAAAGACCTCGTCCTTTGTCTTTAGTAAGTAGATCTAAGTCTTCCTGGAATGGTCATCATTGAAGGTGACGAAGTATTCAACACCACTAAGAGCTCTTGTGGACATTGGTCCGCATATTTCTGAGAGTATTACTCCCAAAACACTCTTTGCCCTATTGTTGCTTCTTGAATAAGCCCCTTTGGCGTACTTGCCTAGTACGCACTCTCTGCAGAAATCATCTCATTTGGTGCTTAATTCTGTAACTCCTATGACGGTTTCTCTAAGAATTCTTAGAGCCCCATGGTGTAAGTGCCCCATCCTTCTGTGCCATAGTTCATTCAATTCTTTTTCATCATTGTTGTTTATCAGTGCCATTGGAGATTCTAGGTGTAATTTATACAGTCTGTTGCTTCTGACTCCAATTTGGGCCTTCTTCTTCCAACTCGGGTGTTTCACATATACTTTCTTTCCAATGAAGTATACATCATAACCCTTGTTTTGTAACTGAGATACAGAGAGCAAGTTCATCCCTAATTCAGGCACATGCAACACATTGGTAGCTCGAAGTTGATCCCGTGCTTCTGTTTGAAAAACTATAGTACCTCTTCCAACAGGGGCACATTTAGCCTTATTTCCCATTGCGATTTGGAAGTTAATATGTTCTTCTTATTAGCTCCAGAAGCATTCTCGTATTTCTATCATGTGCGTAGAAGCCCTACTATCAATATACCAAACCTCAGAGGAAGCAGAGCCTGACAAGGAACTGACTTCTTCTTCCAATTTGGAAGTCAACACATAAATGTCGTTATCCATCATATCTTTCGTGCTTTCCTCTTTCCCAGGAGAACTACGTGAGACCCTTCGAGTTGTTGCTCCAGCAGCATCAAGACCACGACTCATTGCAGAATCTCCAAACCAGTTTCTCGATCTCTGCTTTGATACCATGTGTAAATTTATTTCTCGATCTCTGCAGTAATTGATTTATTTCTCCTACTTATTTTCAATAATAAGTTATTTACAAAACCCTTAAGTAAACAACACAATAAATTATACTACAGTTATCACATAATTGCTTAGAGAAAAGAACAATGAAATGCAAGAACAAGAATAAATCACATCAACATAGTTTTTGGAAAATAGTCGCCGGAAAAACCCAATGCGGGAAAACCATTGCAGCAGATGAGGGTTTATTTATTATTCTTCATCAATAATCTCTTTACAAGGAATGATTTGCAGAATCATGGAGAAACTTTTGTCCTTATTTTGGTGATTAAACTACTCTTTCTCCATATTTTCTCCTCCTAAATTTCAGTCCCCTAAAGGTAGGGCATAAATCTAGGACTTGCAGTGAAATTTTAGGGATGTGATTTTTCGGGAATTCGAGGGTCTAGGTTACCTATGTTCCAAGTTTGGTGGGCATCCGCCCAAGGTTCATCCATAAAGTCTCTTGCCGTAGGTGCTACTCCAAGAAGGAAAACCTAGGTCTTTCTCTCTGACCTTGGGGACTTCTTTGAAGGTTGTATAAGCTTAGTATTCATTGGAATAAATCATAAGAAGCCCTTTCTTCTTTGGGGCATTGACCTTGTAAATACTGATTACCATCGAGAAACCTCAAAACCCTAGGTCTTGTGCCTTCTTTTCTAGGGTTTTTCTTAGAGATTGGTCTGCCTCTTTTAAGCCTTGTACCTTTATTGTGCCTCTCTTCAAATGAGCTCTAGCTCCATCACCTTGAACCTTCAAACCTAGAATATCTATTATAGGTGATCATAATCATACCGAGACTCCTTGTTAATTTTGGACAACTAGGTCCAAACTCCATGTTGTGATGCTCAGATGAAGATGCCAATATTTTTATTGGACTCTTCTTTTGAAAGGTGCAAGATCGATCTAAAGATCATCTTAATCCAATGAGCAGAACATTTATTTTGAATTTATTCAAAATATGTGCAGGTCGGCCTTAAGGTTTTGTGCCCCAACAGTTGTGTCACACACACCCTCATTGATGGATATATATTGGTCAACGTTGGAGGACATTTTCACTCATCTCATCCTCACACATTTCTCTCTCCTCATCTGATTGGTTCAATGACCTTGGAGGCTCTTCTCTCCACGTGGGAAAATTTCAGCAGCTGCACTTTTCTGTTTTCGGTCTAGGGTTTCTGCAGCAACGTTGACTAGCGTTAACTTTGGTCAACGCAAGGTCAAATGGACTTGAAACTCACCCAAAAGTTCGATTTTCCAAATCCGTATTTTTTGGCACTATTCTTGAGGCTAGACGTTGACTTTGCCTTTACTGCGTTGACCTAGCTGCTGTTGTTGTTTGCATTGACCGTTCACTGACAACGTTGACTTTTGTGTTGACCATTTTGGCTGTCCTAAAGGGTTGTGTGACATTGCTGGTTAGCTGACCATATTGAAACTTTGCTCGTTGAAGCATCCTGTTGATTGCCGTAATGCACCAACACACTTATGTATTTCTGGCTTGGCTTTTGTCGATCTACTGGTATGTTCTATCAGCATTTTACTTTATTGTTTGTGTGATTGCTGACTGATATTGGGATAAAAAGTAAAGTTGCATCAAGCATAGAACATCTACAAAAAATTGCATGGAATCAGAGCTGCGGTGAAGACAAAGCCCTAGTTTGTAGCAATCACCGAAGAAGAGGATGGGTTCCTCAAACTATAATGGCTTTAAGGCTGATGACAAATTGACTGGGAAGGATGACTTCCATGCTTGGAAGATGACATTGGATCTTAATTTGGAAGACCAAGATGTCATAGACTATGTGCAGGGTAAAATTCAAGAGCCTCCATCCACTACAACTGCTGCTGCCAAAACAAAGTACAAGAAGGGAGAAATCAAAGCAAAGCTGATGATCAGGGACTCAATTCATAAGAGTCTGGTTGCCTACATCTCTAAGCTGGGCACATCCATGGAGATGTATGATAAGTTGGTCAACATGTTCAAGGCCAACAATGCGAATCAAGTCCTATTCTTTAAGAATCAATTGAAGAATCTGAAGAAAGGCAGGGATGAGTCTGTTCAATCATATTTTCTAAAGTTGACCGAGATTAGGAATAATCTGCTGGCTATTGGGGAGACAATAGCTAATCGAGAGATGGTTCTCACCGCACTTGGAGGTCTCTCATCCGAATGGCACATGTTCAACACTACCATTCTCAATAACATCGTGATCCCTGACTTTGACCAAGTACTATCGAGATGCGTACAAGAAGAGACAAGGATTAAGGAATATGAAAATGAAGGAAATGCTACCTTCGCTGCTCCTTCTAGAAAGAAGAACTTTGCTGGTCCAAGGAACAAAGGAAGAGCAGGGGCCCAAGGAAAGAAGGGCAAGTGTTACACTTGTCACAAGCCAGGTCACTATGCTAGAGAATGCCCTTTCCAGAAGGATTCTCTCGATGATGATGACAACAACAACCAGAGGAATGGCAATCAAAGGAACAACAGGTTAAAGGTGAAGAGGAAGGCTCCCTCCGGCGGAAATGGTCAACCTTTCAAAAGGTCGAGAAATTATAGGTATGAGGAATCAAATGTTGTTGATAAAAGAAATGAATTCATTCTTGTATTTGTCATCTCTGCTGCATCTCCACCCGACACTTTGGATGTCTAGTTGATAGATAGTGGTGCCTCAAGGCGCATCACCGGGTTCAAGGAAGCACTTTCTGATATGGTTGAGAAGGATAGTAATCTGTAAATTATCCTTGGAGATAATGCCACATATCCCGTGAAGGGGACAAGGACTGTGACCCTCCACTTGTCTCAAGGTCAAGTCCTCTGCTTGCAGGATGTACTCTATGTACTTGATTGGAAGAAGAACCTTGTGTCTATATCGGCCATTGAAGACAAAGGTTTCAATGTGGCATTCATTGATGGGAAGGTGCGTATATGGAAGAAGAGTTTCAAGGAAGCTATCACGATTGGGTTTAGAGTTGATACACTCTACCAGGTTGGAGGAAGTGCATTGGGAGCGATGACGTGTGATAATATTCGACAGACGAAACTATGGCACCAGAGGTTTGGACACCTTCACTACAAAGCCCTTCCCGAAGCAAGGAAGGTGGTGACGGGGATGCCCGAGTCCTCAAATAATCATGAAGGCGTATGTAAGGGTTGTGCCGAAGGAAAGCATACAAGGGGACCTTTCACCTCAAGTGTCACAAAGACATCTGATGTCTTGCAATTGATACATTTTGATCTATCTGGGATGCTGGCCGTGACATCCTTGGGAGGATGTTCTTATTATATGACATTCATAGATGACTTCTCTCACAAAACTTGGATATACTTCTTGAAGAAGAAGGATGAGGCTTTCATGTGGTTCCGTACCTTCAAAGCCTTGGTGGCAGGGGTAATTTTAAGAATGGAAAATTATCTTGAAGTTTAAAAAATTGGCGAATCTCACTAGTCCCTAAGATGCAAATTATAAAATGTTTATTGATGTATTTGTAAAATTATTCAAATTTATAATGATATTATATATATTGTCTATATAATGCTGGTGATTTTTAACGTAAAATAATTTTATATTGTAAAATTTGGGCGAATCATTTTTATAAAAAAATGGAAATTGGCGAATCTTTTTTTTGGAAAAACCATGGAAAATTAGCCCACTTGCGAATATTAGCCCCTAAAATTTTCCATGCTTGGTGGAAAATCTGACAGGGAAGAAGATCAAGATACTGAGGACCAATAATGGCATTGAATATGAGACAAACGAGTTCAAGAACTTTTGCAGAGAAGCTGGCATCGAGAGGGAGACCACAACTATCTATACTCCTGAGCAGAATTGTGTTGTTGAAAGAAAGAATAGAACCATTGTGGAAGTTGCCCGTGCCATGCTATGTGAACAGGGTCTACCGAAGTTTCTGTGTGGAGAAATTGCAAACATTGCTGTGTACATACAAAACCGATGCCTGCATTCTGCTCTGGACTCCAAAAATCCCGAAGAGGTTTTCTCTGGTAAGAAACCTGACATCTCACATTTTAGAGTTTTTGGATGTCTTGTTTATTTTCATGTGCCGCAAGAGAAGAGGAGCAAGTTGGATGCTTCTAGAAAGAAGGGAATGTTTGTGGGCTACAACGAAACTGCGAAGGTCTATAGAGTCTGTGTGCTTGGTGAAAGGGAAGTGGAGATATGCCAGATGTTACCTTTGACGAAGATGCTTCCTTGAGAAAAGTAGTCAATCTTTCGAGATCTAAGGAAGATCATGAGGCGAGGCCTGGAAATCAAGAATAATCGAAGGATGAGTCAATGCCCGATGTTGAAGGACCAATGGACCCAATTGATCCCCCTCCTTTGATGAGGAAGAGACCATCATGGCTCAAGGAGACTGTCGAGGATGTCGAGGGACATATGGCCCCAAGGGGAACATTTCGTGAAAGCAAGAATCCAAATAGATACCAAGGGTATCTAGCAGCCATGAGTACTATTGTACAATCTGAGCCTGGATCTTTATTAGGAAGCCGTAAAGCATTAAGTTTGGAAGGATGCTATGCACGAAGAGTATGAGTCCATAATGAAGAATGATGTCTGGGATGTGGTTCCAAGACCGGAGGACAAAGAAGTTGTCACCTTGAAATGACTCTACAAGATCAAGCATGGATCTGATGGAAGTGCTGAAAAGGTCAAGGCAAGATTCGTTGCCTGTGGCTTCTCTCAAATAGAAGGTGTAGACTATGATGACATATTTGCTCCTGTGGCCCGATATACCACCATCTGATTTATCATAGCCCTTGCTGCTTTGCAAGAATGGAGTCTTCATCAGATGGATGTGAAGATCGCATTTCTGCATGGTGCGATAAAGGAAGAGGTGTATGTGGAGCAACCTCTAGGGTTCGAAGTCCAGGATTGGGACACCCATGTCTACAGGTTGAAGAAAGCCCTCTATGGGTTGAAGCAAGCACCCAGGGCTTGGTACGAGAGGATAGATAGCTACCTGATGCAGCTGGGCTTCACTCGTAGTAATGCTAATCCAAACCTTTACTTCAAGGTTGATAGAGAAAAGCCTCTCATTCTGGTGCTGTATGTGGACGGCCTCTTCCTGACAGGTGCTGACCCTCTCATTCATCAGTGCAAGAGGGAGCTCGTTGCTGAGTTCGAGATGAAGGACCTAGCACTGATGCATTACTTCCTAGGCCTGGAGGTCTGGCAGAGACCTGGCGAGATTTTCCTTTCTCAAGGAAAATACATTGTGAAGCTTCTGGAAAGATTTGGTATGGTGGACTGTAAGTCCGTGTCGACACCGATGGAGGTCAACGTTAAGAAATTGAGTGGCTTCGTTGCTGGGCCCGTGCTAGCAAATCCTACTGAGTATTGTCAACTCGTAGGGGCCTTGATGTTCTTAGTGAACACCCGTCCAGACGTATGTTTTGCAGTGAACACTTTGAGTCAACAAATGGTTGAGCCTCATCACATTCACTGGGTTGGTGCTAAGAATCTGTTGAGATATCTTCGGGGCACGATAAACCATGGGCTGATACACTGCCGGGAGCGTGACACTCCATGGATACACTGATGCCGATTGGGCTGGTAGTGTGGTGGATTGTAAGAGCACATCGAGATTCTGCTTCACACTTGGTTCTGCTTCGATATCATGGATGAGCAGGAAGCAGAAGTCGGTGGCTTTGAGCACTGCGGAGACCGAATACATTGCAGCGAGTATGGCCTGTTGTGAAGCAGTTTGGTTGTGAAATTTCATCAGTGAGTTGTTCGGGCATGTGCTAGATACCACCGTGATACTCTTTGATAACGAGGGTGGGATTCGGTTATCGGAGAATCCCGTGTTCCACGATCGATCCAAGCATATTGATATCAGGTACCATTTTATTCGGGATATGGTACAACGAGGCTCCATAAGGCTCGATCATATAGGAACTAATGAGCAGTTCGCAGATATTCTCACAAAGCCCCTGGGGAAGGTCAAGTTATTAACCTTCCGTGAGAATCTTGGTATCGTGGAATGACCTTTTGCTGAGGGTCCTCTTGGACGATGGGCTCTAGGAGCTTTGGGGGGGCTTTGGGAATAGCTTCTCGGAGCTTTAAGCAACCACAGGGCTAGGCTTGCCGAACCTTGTTGGTGTGCTTCTGCCCCACCGTTATGATGATTGAGTTGTTTCACCTCTCATTATCTTTGCCCCATTTGCATCCTACCCATTGAGTTCAAGGCTCATGGGAAGTACCTCTCATTTTGCCAGTGAGGTGGGAAAAGCTAGAGACTAGTAGCAAAGACTAATGGATGCATCAGAGATTGCCGTAATCTCTATCTAGGATGGCACGGTCCAACCACTTGATCCGGGATCAATTATAGTGAGGTTTCGGACCTCCAACTGACTTCGGGTTAGGTAAACCAACTTTAGGTTGGTATGAGACTCTTTGTGAGTCCTATAGAGGTTTTAGACCTCTGGGCTGAATTTGTCAGCTGGAAATGATGTCTTTGTGACTAACCCACTTCCGTTCTGAAATAAAGAGGTCAGCAAAGCAAGTTATAGTGGGATGACGCACGATGTTTGGATTGCACAGGTGGATAGAGTTCTCCCTAGTTGAGAGGGAGTGTTAGTTTTGTACAACTAGGTCCAAACTCCATGTTGTGATGCTCAGATGAAGATGCTAATATTTTTATTGGACTTCTCTTTTGGAGAGGTGCAAGATCGATCTAAAGATCATCTTAATTCGATGTGCACAACATTTATTCTGAATTTATTCAAAATATGTGCAGGTCGGCCTTAAGGTTTTGTGCCCCAGCAATTGTGTCACACACACTCTCATTGATGGATATATATTGGTCAACGTTGGAGGACATTTTCACTCATCTCATCCTCACACATTTCTCTCTCCTCCTTTGTTTGGTTCGATGACCTTGGAGGCTCTTCTCTCCACACGTGGGAAAATTTCAGTAGCTGCACTTCTCTGTTTCCTGTCTAGGGTTTCTGCATTAACTTTGACCAGCGTTGACTTTGGTCAATGCAAGGTCAAACGGACCTGAAACTCTCCCAAAAGTTTGATTTTCCAATTGCACATTTTTTGGCACTATTCTCGGGGCTAGACGTTGACTATGACTTTTTTTGTGTTGACCTAGTTGCTGTTGTTGTTTACGTTGACTGTTGACTGGCAACATTGACTTTTGCGTTGACCGTTTTTGCTGTCCTAGAGGGTTGTGTGACATTGCTGGTGGCTGACCATATTGAGACTTTGCCGGTTGAAGCATCCTGCTGATCGCCGTAACACACCAACACACATATATTTCTGGCTTGTCTTCTATTGATCCATTGGTATGTTCTATCAACGTTTTACTGTATTGTTTATGTGATTGCTGACTGATATTGGGATAAAAAGTAAAGTTGCATCAAGCATAGAACATCTACAAAAATTTGCACTCCTCCCATCGGTTAAAGTCCCTAAAGAGCAGGGGACCTTGGCTTTGGTGACAATGGGCCATTGTCCCTTTGTTGTCACTTCGTCTAGTAGTTGTCTTGTAGGTTTCCCCCCCTTAGGGTCTTGCTAGATTTTGTGGTAAGATTCCCCTCCTTTCAATTTGGACTTTTGAGCCTTCATGAACTTTATTGTGCATTGTCTTCCTTCGCTTTGAAGTATTTTCTTATGAAGCTTATCCCGGTTCCCTTCCCTTTGAACTCACTAGTCTTCTGGAGGGCTTGCTTTCATCTTTTCTTTTGCCTCTGAGCAAGTCATGTTATGGCCCTTAAGAAATTATTTCAAAACTTGGGCAAAGGATATTTTTTTACATTTTCAAAAAACTTGGGCAAAGAATAATTTTTTACATTTTCAAAAAACTTGGGCAAAGCATAATTTTTTAGATTTTCAAAAATTGGCATACTTGTGTGGTATAACACTCAAAGCGCTACTTTCTTTGTGACATAATATTGTTGAACCTAGAATGCCTTTGGCCACGACATTCCTTGGTTGGAACATATTGCATCATGTCAAGGTTTACTACCATGTGAAACATCACTCTTTTGCAAATTTTTTATCGTGATAAAAGGAATTTCTAAAAGTTGCAACATATTGTATAGCTGAAATTTTTCCTTCATAATGACAAAGGTAATGTCTAAAATAACCTCTTTACATCACATCCTTTGAAATTTTCTTTCCTTGTGACGAATCACATGAATTAAGGTTTTTCCTTCTCCTATCACTTTATAGGGAATTTTTTTTTATGTGTGATGTATTAAATTGATCGAAAGTTTCCACTTGTGTGACATATCACACAAATTGAAGTTTTTATTTTTTGCAATGTTTTGCACAATAATAGTTTTTCGTGCGATATGTCACAAATTTCTACCTTTTGTGACAATTTCTCTATATTGCATCACACCATTTTTTTTCATGTGACACATGACACTTTCTCAAACTTTCTTACAGGATGAATTCACTTTTATCACGTTAGGCTAAAGTTTCTATTTGCGTGACACATATCATGTGCAAAAAGATTTTCTTTTTCGTATTGTATCACACCAAAAGTTCTTACATGTCATACGTCAAACCACACTACAATTATATCTACATGATAAATGATATATTGCATTGCACCAAAGTTGATTTTCATGCGATATGGGAGTATGACCCTTATTATGACAATTTTTTGAGCTTTATTAAATACGTTTTAAATTGCAAATACACTATCTGGGGCATCACCCTTCAAGCTTAATGAACTCGTCTCCCACATTTACCACAAAGTAGAAGTTGTTTCAAGGTTTGAATGGTTGACCTGGGTAGTTTGTAAGAGGGAAAACCTTACCATCCTTGTTTGCTTGGGGGAGCTATGTGATAGTTGTTAATCCTAATATTTGTCTCCCCATGGGAATTTTGTTCTTTTGAAAGACTAATAATTGATAGGGTGACATATAGGTGCCAAATATGGAAACAAAGAAATCCAGAAAAGGTATAGTTTTTCATCCTAATATTTGTCTCCCCATGGGCATTTTGTTCCTTTGAAAGACTAATAATTGATAGGGGTGAAGTATAGGTGCCAAATATGGAAACAAGGAAAGCTAGAAAGGTAAAAGGGTCCATCATTGAAGAGAACCCAGAATAAAAGGGAAATGGGCCTGATGACTAGGGAGGCAACCACTTTTGAGGTTTCTTGGGAAAATTCACTATTCAGTAAAGTATTGGCTATTGCTTCTCGACATGAAGTATGGACTACCTAATTTTTCAGGATAAGGCCCAAGGCTGAGTGTAATATTTTTTTTGGAACATAATGTATAGTTATTTGCAAATTTAGGAGAAAACAACATTTGGGTAGTCCAAAAGTTATAATTGCCAATGGGAAGTTAAAAAACAATTTACATTTCTAGGAAACAGTTGCAACCTTCCAGGAAATACTTGCAACTCATAAGCTATTTATGCCCAAGGTTACTTCATTGAAGGGGCTCTCTTTTTGTAATTTTTGAGAACTATTTCTTAGAGTTAAAAGGAAAAGAAGGCTTAAGGGCCATTTTGGAGGAGTAATTGGTGGTGTGATATGCTTGGTATGGACTATTTCATGTATTTGTATTGTCATCTTCACTATTGTAAGGCTATACCGTTCATGTGCGACTATTCTTCTATGAGTTTATGGCTTTGCATTTGAATTGCTTTTCTAATATTGTTGTTCTAAGTTTGTAAATAAAGAGTTATGAATGACTAGTTGTTTTAATCTAATTGATTCACCCGTATCATTCGTCATTTATGATTTTCTACTTTTCTCTAATAACTAATTGTTTTGTAAGTGAAAGTAAGAGTTTATGATTTACTTTCTATCTACTTAATTAGTTTTCACCTATGTAGGATAGGTTATAATGGTTTGTTTTCAATAGTTAAATTAGCCTGGTATAACACAATACACTTAGCATATTTCATCACCACACCAAATTCATTTAGTAATGAATGCCAAGCCAAAATTCAAATGGGTCTCCCATCCCGGATGGTGTCAACCGTGTTAGGATATTATATTGGGGAATGCCTCTATATATTGAAGGGCACTTTTTGCACATCAACTTGTATCTCACCCTAAAACTTCTAAATAGGTCAAGTACCATTACCAAGTACAATCCAACCAAAATATTAACTTCCTTTGCACAATGAGAGTATTGTTAGTCAAAATAGCTCAAATACCTTGTAAAAATTTCTAATATTTTGTGATTAATGCATCACCACCTTATACTCACAAGATAAGTAACATCATCACCCAACTTCACATTGAAACCTCCCTCTTGCATCTAAAGCTTACTAAAGAGTGTCTTATCGTATGTCTTTGTGCCCAATTGTCCACATATTATCCAACTCTAGAAGATAAACAACCATGGAGAAGGTGGTCTCAAATGTTAATTTTTGAGTAGCATCGGATGTGCTCTAGCTCCGAAACTGTGGAGGGGCTAGAACACATGAGATCTCCAAGACCTAGAAATCGTTTGGAGAAATTTCACCCAAAGCCTAAGTTATTCAAATAATTAATTATTTTAATGGACACCCTAAGTCTAACTTAGGGAAAATAAATAATTAAAGTGAATTAATTTAAACATGTGGGTGAGAATGTTCTAAGTGACGAGGATCAAGTCTTTTCTAATCTTAGACGTCGATTAGAGATTAGATCAAGGCCGTTGATTCGTCAACTGGAAAAGTATTAAAGGAAGGCTTTCAGTTGGAGGACACACACAGAATAGCATCACTTGAGCTAAGCCGAAATTCTGGGGCGCGGTCTGCTGAGAATTTCAGAGTGAGCTTGCAGTGAAGTGAGGGGCATTTCTGCAACGGTATTTCGGATCCAAGGCCGAGAATACAATTGCAGAGATGCAGATTTACCCAGGAGAGACAATGCAACCCTTGAGAGGGTGTTGTAGGTCCAGCTGGGCTCACGCAGAGCTGACGCAGAGACTGACGCAGAGCTAGAGGGCTAACACAGTACAGGAGGAGGTGATGCAGAGCCAGAGGCTGCAACGCTGGGGTTTCTGTGGGGGCAGATCGGGCTCAGTTTTAACAGATCGAGGAAGGGTGACGCAACCACTAGGAAGGGTGACATAGGGCTTGCTGGGGACTATGTAGGCACTTGTGGGATTCGTCATTCTGACGCTGGATCAACCATAATATCTGTCTCCGGATAGAGGTACTTCTGCCAAGGAAATTCTCTGTTGGGTGAGCCATTTATGGCACCCTAGTTTGTATTCAGAAATCTGCATAATAGTAAAAACCCTCCCGAGTTGTTGCACCGATTTTCACGCATTGGGTTTTTCCGGGGACATTTGTTTGAAAAATTCGGGGTCCTTTGTCTGCATGATTGCTTATTCTTCAAAACTTGATCTGTATAATTATGTAGGTTGCAGTGTATTTACTTCGATGTTTTCATGAATAATTCAGAAAATAACTTGTAAAGTTAAATAAACAAGTAGGAGAAGTAAATTTGATTTTCTGTAGTGGGATGTATGTTTAGAAGATTCATAAATTTTCACATGGTATCAGAGCATTTGCAGATCAAGAAGAGCTGAAGCCATTTGCAGAAGATTGAAGAAAATTTGTTGCTGGAAGGTAGTTGTCTCGAGTGACAGTGCATATCCAGAGAGAGGCAAGGAAGGGTGACATAGTCACTTGTGGAGCCCACACAGAGGGATGCAGAGCCAGGAGAGGTGACGCTATAGCTGCGCAGATGCAACACATAAATTTTGAGCTTCGGTTATTGTGGCTGGAAAGTGCAGATCATTTTTTCTTCAGTAGTTGCTGGTGGGGCATTATTTTTGTTGGTGCAGAACAATGTCCAGCGGGGCGTGGAAAAGTAAGGTGAAGCAGTTCCTCAAAAGACTTCTCGCCAAGAAGTCTAGATCCAGTGTTGATCAACAATAAAGAGTGATTGGAGAGGGCTGATTCAACATCAGTTGGTAGAGGATTTTCAGGAGCGAAATCGGTTTTTTAGAGGGAGTGTGATTCCTTAGAGGGTTTCGAGCGCCAAGAAACCCAGATCCGAGTTTTGTTGGGGCAACAACAAAAGAGGGAGAAGTGAATCAATTTGTCATATTGAGTTGAGCAGAGATGGCTGCACATGGATTGAGGGATCATGATAGTTTGGATGGTGCATCCAACTTTGTCATTTGGAAGGCCAGGATCCTATTTGTCCTAGATGAGTATCACACCAAGCATCTCGCCGAGAGCATAGTTGTTGTTCCTGCTAACGCTGATCAATTGAAGAAGTATGAGGAAGCTCAAGCGAAGGCAAAGCGCTTGATCTTGGATGGGGTCAAGGATCATGTGGTCCCACACATTGTTGAGAAGAATACAAGACATGAGATGTGGACGTCTTTGACCACATTGTATCAGGGGACTTCTGTCCAAAGGAGAATGCTTCTAGGAGAATCAACTTTGGTTTTTTCAGATGCTGAAGGGAGAAGAGATAAACCCCTTCCTCATTAGATTGAAGGCGATCCGTGATCAGCTAGTTGTCGTAGGGGCCGCACCTGATGAAGGTCTTATGGTGAGGACTGCTCTGAATACAGTTACCGATGAGTGGGAGAACTTTGTGCAAGGCATTTTGGGCAAATCAACACTTCCGAGTTGGGAAAACATGTGGGCAGCTCTTCGACAAGAAGAGATTAGGAGGATGACCAAGGCCAACATGAGCAGCAGAGGGATCAAGATCAAGAAGGAGGAGGAGGAAGATGCGGCTCTTGCATCTAAGGGACATCATGGGCAAAAGAGGAAGAAGAAGAAAGACCTTTCAAAGGTCAGGTGCTTAAGGTGTGGTGAACTAGGACATTTCGCCACACAATGCCCTCAGAAGAATACGAGTGAAGACAAATCTGATTCAAAGGCTGTCGCAACTAAGGACGATGATGGAGATGATGATGATGTAGCCATAAGTGCTCATGTGCCTTGGGAGAAGAGGTGGGGCAACATTGATTTGTAGTTCTTTCGAACTACAGTGAAGGGGCAGGGTCCTTGAGGTGCCCGAACTCTTGGATCACACACGAGCTATGAGAGCCCTTAATGACAGTAGCAGGATGACTGAAGTCAATTGGTGCGAGGGATAATGGAGTAACATTGGCAGAGCTAAGATGCTAAAGTCTTGAGCAGCATAGAGTAGAGGCAGCAACAACGTAGCAGCAATGCAGAGGTTGATGGATTTCAATAGTGCAGAGGCAGTGCTTATGTATTAAAGAGCAGCAACAACACAGAGCTCTAGAGGGTCACAATCGATTAGCAGCAAAGGGTGCTTCAATATCGAGGTGCACCCAGACTGACTTGTATGTCAAGTCTTTGGGATGTTTCAATTGCTTACTTCTCAGCAACTAAGTTGCAGTGCAACAGTTAGCAGTGGAAGTGCTGTGGGCAACATGATGCATCATTTGAGAGGGAGCTGCAGTATAGATGAGGCAGTGTCAGTGGCAGTGACATGGGCAACATTATATGGCAGCAGCGCAGTGGATGAAGGGCAGCAGCGGAGCATCAACAACACAAAGGATCGATGCTGTGGATCAGGTGATTCTTTAGGTTGAAGTGTTGCTAGAGCACATTCCTCGATAAGAGGGAGTGTTGATTTTTGGGTAGCATCAGATGTGCTCTAGCCCTGGAACTTTGTGGAGGGGCTAGAACACATGAGATCTCCAAGACCCAGAAATCGTTTGGAGAAATTCCACCTGGAACATAAATTATTCAAATAATTAATTATTTTAATGGAGACCCTAAGTCTGACTTAGGGAAATTAAATAATTAAAGTGAATTAATTTAAACATGTAGGTGAGAATGTTCTAAGTGATGAGGATCAAGTCTTTTCTAGGAAAAGTATTAATGGAAGGCTTGGAGTTAGTTGGAGGACACACACAGAGTAGAAGCACTTGAGCTAAGTCAAAATTCTGGGGCGCGGTTTGCTGAGAATTTCAGAGTGAGCTTGCATTATAGTGAGGGGTAGTTCGACAACGCGATTTCGGATCCAAGGCCGAGAATACAGTTGTAGAGAGGTAGATTTACTCAGGGGAGACAACACAACCCTTGAGAGGGTGACGCATGCCCAACTTAGCTTACCCAAAGCTGACGCAGAGGCTGACGCAGAGGCTGACGCAGAGCCAGAGGCTGCAGCACTGGGGTTTCGTGGGGCAGATCAGGCTCAATTTTAACCATAGTATTAAAAACTGGTCGGGTCAAACTGGAAATCGGTCAAACCGGCCGGTCAGACCCCTAGCCGGTCAAAACTGGTCCAAAAACTCGGTCAGAACCCTTTTGTTGCTCATTTTCCCGGTTAAACCGGTGCTGATCGGCTGATTAAGGATGGAACCGACTGGTTTAGAGATAAACCAATCGGTTCCGTCCTTAACCGGTAGGTCAGCTGCCAAGGCCGCAAAGGGAACCACGCACGGAATTTTGGCCAGTTTAAGGTTGTTTTGGAGGGAAGAGGAGGGTATTTTCCCTCCAAAAACACCCTATCCAATCCTTTATAAGTAGGGCAGCCTCTCATTTGTCTCACACCATCTCATTTGTAGGTTTTTTGAGTTTGATTGAGAGCTTGGAGAGTGTTGAGTTTTTGCTGGAGTAGTGGAACAACATAGAGTTTGAGGCTTGAGCTAAGTAGAAGCCATCATGCCTCAAAAAGCCAAGGATATTGCATGGGCTCATTGTGACATGATTGAGGGAAAAATGATATGCAAATATTGCCAAAAATCTATTGTAGGAGGGGGTATTTACAGGTTCAAGCAACACTTGGCTGGGATAGGAGGCCATGTAAAGCCATGTGGAACACTAAACGAAGTAATAGGGCATATTAGGGCATAATACCTTCAGAAGTTTGAGACTCAAGTCACTGAACCAATAAAGAAGTTTGTGACTGGAGCAGTTGCAAAGTTTGGCAGTCGAGAGTCGGGAGACTCAACCAACTGAGTTTGATCATGATGAGAAGTTTCAAGTGATAATGTTGATCACTAATTAGTAATATCATATATGTAGATTTGTAGTAGACTATAGGCCAATGGCCTCAATGCTCATAGCTTGTAGCATTGTTTTTGGACTTTATGGGTTGTCATTTGGAGCCTCATTGCTTATGTATTTTTTCGGTGATATGTATTGCACTCGGTAGTGAAGCACCACTCGTATAAGACCCGCGTGTCTTCGCGGGTTCTATAGCGAGCCGGGTCACTTGCATAGAACTCGCGTTCTCTACCCTTACCCTCTCAAACTCGTATTAAACTTGCTTACTCGCATAAGACCTGTGAGTTTTTCATAGGACCCATATCGGAGCCCTATAAGACCCGTCCCACAACAAAAGGCAAATATTTTTGGATTTTTCTCAAATTTTTTTTATTTTTCTATTTTTTTTGGAAATGAGGTGGAGGAAAAGAGAATTTGGAGGGAAGGAAATGCTTTATAGGCACCTCTCTCCCTTTTGGAGTAGCAACACTGGCGAAGTAGCAGCACACTGTAATAGCAAGGTGGAGTCACAACACTGGCGGAGTAGCAGCACTTGTAGAGTAGCAGCATAGGCGGAGTAGAAACACACTGTAACAACAAGGCAGAGTCACGACACTGGCGGAGTAGCAGCACTGGTGGAGTCATGACACTGGCGGAGTAACAGCACACTGTAACAACAAGGTGGAGTCACAACACTGGTGAAGTAGTAGCATTGGCAGAGTAGCAGCACACTGTCTAGGTAGGCTTCATGTTCTTTGTTTCATTGTTTTGCAGCTCCCTGATTGCATGTAATTTTTTTTTTAATTTTATCTAATCAATTAAATTTTTTTTTTGTTCACTTACAATTTGAATTTTTTTTTGGCCTTGTGGCTGAGTTTCTCAGCCACACAACAACCCTGTATGGATGAGAAACTCAGCCAAAACGGCCTATGGGTTGCCTCCTAAGCTTGCAGGTCCTGTGGTTGAGTTTCTCAGCCACACAGGGTCGTTGTGTGGCCGAGAAATTCAGCCACAGGGCCCGCGGCCCACTCGCTCACCAGTAGTCTCCGTGGCCGAGTTTCGCCCACACACAGCGGCCCCGTGTGGCTAAGAAACTCAGCCATGGGGCCAAAAAAAATTGTAAATAAAAAAAAAAAAATTATTAACCAAAAAACCAAAAAAAATATATCAATTAGATTTTAAAAAATTAATTTTTTTCTTCCAAATTTCGTCACCATGCCACCAAAGGGTTCTAGAAAGTCTCGTGATCCGGCATGGGCACATGGTCAACGAATCATTGCTGGTAATGACCACAATGTCAAGTGCAATTATTGCAATGCCACAATGCATGCAGAGATAAACATGCTAAAATACCACCTAGCTAGAATTCCTGGGAATGGTGTGGGATGTTGTTAAAATTGCCCTGATGAAGTCACTACTGAAATGGAAGTTGCTTTGGAAGCCATTAAAGAAGAAACTTCTAAGAGGGCAGGAAGGAAGGATGAGATTGTTGGGATAGGTAGATCTTCATCTCAGAGTGAAACACAGATTGAAAGTCCAGGTATTGGTAACTCCTCTTCAAGTGTTGTGCAAACAAGAGTATGACCTCTTCTTTCATTCAGCTATGCAAAGTCATATTTTTATCAGCGCATGGTGGATGCCATTGCAAGTGTTGGCCCTGGATACAAAGCCCCATCTTATAATGCACTTAGGGGGAAAGAGCTAGATGAGGAGTTTGAGTGTGTCAAGGAACAATTGGAGAGCATTAAAAGCTCATGGAAAATTACAGGTTGTATAATTATGTCTGATGGGTGGATAGATCAGAGCTAAGTAACCAGATTCGTCAAAAAGGGTCACCGAATCCCGAATCCCCGTATTGGATACGAATTCGTACCCGATTCGCCCCCAATTCACCGGGTAGGGCGTATCCTGACCATATCCCTGTACAGATACGTCGTACTAGGTGAATCGGATATGACCGGACCCGCCAGTAAGAAAAAAGCGTTGTTTCTTTTATAAAGTGAGGTTTTTCTTCATTGTTTCTCACCCATTTCATTTTGTGAAGTGAGAAGGAGCTAGGGTGAGCAAGGAGAAAGGGAGTTCTTTCGAAGAGATTCGAGCATCCGGTAAGTGCACTGTCCCTCTATATTTTGCACCAGTGCTAGAGCCTGTCACATTTGATGATGGAGTAGAGGCGTCATTCTCCACACCTGCAGATGCAGAGATGGCAGAGGAGGAGGATGCATCAGAGCTAGAGGAGAGCAGTGGTGAGCATGATGATCAGGATGAGGACAGTGATGCTGATTATGATGATGAGGATTAATGACTCATTGACTCTAAGTCTCTGACTCATTGAGGCTTCAGGCTTGTAGTCTTGTAGACTGTAGTTTTTTTGTATTTTATATTTCTATTTGCCATTGGCAGTGTACTTATGTAACACTTTTTGATTCTGATGACTTAATGAGAAAACTATAGTATCTTACTATCTTTAATCTTGTCTTTCTGAGTAAATTTGACAATTGTATCATGTATGGTGTATCAATGTATCAATGATCAATGATCATGTATGACTCATGAGTATCTATGTTTGAATCAATGAATTTTGTATGGATTTGTGAAAAAATATCTAATTTTTAATATATTAATATATATATATATATATATATTTAATAAAATAATATATAACATATTGTATCCCAGAAGTATCCTGTTCCGGGGGTCACCATACCCGAATCCGATTCCTCGAATCCTCGTATCCTCGTATCCCGTATCCCCGTATCAGGTGACTTAGGATCAGAGGGGTAGAACAATAATAAATTTTGTTGTAGCTTGCCCTAAAGGAACCATGTTCCTAAAATCCGTTGATGCATCTGCAAATGTAAAAGATGCACATTTGATTTTTACATTGTTGGCTGATGTGGTGGAGGAAGTTGTGGTTGCAAATGCTGTCCAAGTAATCATGGACAATGCAACGAATTATGTAGCAGTTGGAAGGTTGCTTTGGGAAGAGGAGGGTTGTTTCCCTCCAAAAACACCCTATCCAATCCTTTATAAGTAGGGCAGCCTCTCATTTGTCTCACACCATCTCATTTGTAGGTTTTTTGAGTTTGATTGAGAGCTTGGAGAGTGTTGAGTTTTTGCTGGAGTAGTGGAACAACATAGAGTTTGAGGCTTGAGCTAAGTAGAAGCCATCATGCCTCGAAAAGCCAAGGATATTGCATGGGCTCATTGTGACATGATTGAGGGAAAAATGATATGCAAATATTACCAAAAATCTATTGTAGGAGGGGGTATTTACAGGTTCAAGCAACACTTGGCTGGGATAGGAGGCCATGTAAAGCCATGTGGAACGCTAAATGAAGTAATAGGGCATATTAGGGCATAATACCTTCAGAAGTTTGAGACTCAAGTCATTGAACCAATAGAGAAGTTTGTTACTGGAGCAGTTGCAAAGTTTGGCAGTCGAGAGTCGGGAGACTCAACCAACTGAGTTTGATCATGATGAGAAGTTTCAAGTGATAATGTTGATCACTAATTAGTAATATCATATATGTAGATTTGTAGTAGACTATAGGCCAATGGCCTCAATGCTCATAGCTTATAGCATTGTTTTTGGACTTTATGGGTTGTCATTTGGAGCCTCATTGCTTATGTATTTTTTCGGTGATATGTATTGCACTCGGTAGTGAAGCACCACTCGTATAAGACCCGCGTGTCTTCGTGGGTTCTATAGCGAGCCGGGTCACTTGCATAAAACTCGCGTTCTCTACCCTTACCCTCTCAAACTTGTATTAAACTTGCTTACTCGCATAAGACCTGTGAGTTTCTCATAGGACCCGTATCGGAGCCCTATAAGACCCGTCCCACAACAAAAGGCAAATATTTTTGGATTTTTCTCAAATTTTTTTTATTTTTCTATTTTTTTTGGAAATGAGGTGGAGGAAAAGGGAATTTGGAGGGAAGGAAATGCTTTATAAGCACCTCTCTCCCTTTTGGAGTAGCAACACTGGCGGAGTAGCAGCACACTGTAATAGCAAGGCGGAGTCACAACACTGGCGTAGTCGCAGCACTTGTAGAGTAGCAGCATAGGCGGAGTAGCAACACACTGTAACAACAAGGCAGAGTCACGACACTGGCGGAGTAGCAGCACTGGTGGAGTCATGACACTGGCGGAGTAGCAGCACACTGTAACAACAAGGTGGAGTCACAACACTGGCGAAGTAGTAGCACTGGCAGAGTAGCAGCACACTGTCTAGGTAGGCTTCATGATCTTTGTTTCATTGTTTTGCAGCTCGTTGATTGCATGTAATTTTTTTTTAATTTTATCTAATCAATTAATTTTTTTTTTTTGTTCACTTACAATTTGAATTTTTTTTTGGCCTTGTGGCCGAGTTTCTCAGCCACACAACAACCCTGTATGGATGAGAAACTCAGCCACAACGACCTATGGGTTGCCTCCTAAGCTTGCAGGTCCTGTGGTTGAGTTTCTCAGCCACACAGGGCCGTTGTGTGGCCAAGAAATTCAGCCACAGGGCCCGCGGTCTACCTGCTCAGCTTGCAGGCCCTGTGGCTGAATTTCTCAGCCACACAGCGGCCCCGTGTGGCTGAGAAACTCAGCCACAGGGCCAAAAAAATTGTAAATTAAAAAAAAAAAATTATAACCAAAAAACCAAAAAAAAAAAATTAAAAAATATCAATTAGATTTTAAATATTTATTTCTTTTTCTAGATTTCGTCACCATGCCACCAAAGGGTTCTAGAAAGTCCCATGATCTGGCATGGGCACATGGTCAACGAATCATTGCTGGTAATGACCACCATGTCAAGTGCAATTATTGCAATGCCACAATTCATGCAGGAATAAACAGGCTAAAATACCACCTAGCTAGAATTCCTGGGAATAGTGTGGGATGTTGTCAAAATTGCCCTGATGAAGTCACTACTGAAATGGCAGCTGCTTTGGAAGCCATTAAAGAAGAAACTTCTAAGAGGGCAAGAAGGAAGGATGAGATTGTTGGGATAGGTAGATCTTCATCTCAAAGTGAAAAACAGATTGAAAGTCCAGGTATTGGTAACTCCTCTTCAAGTGTTGTGCAAACAAGAGTATGACCTCTTCTTTCCTCAGTCCTCGTACAACTCCAGGATCTCAACCAACCTTGGATAGTTTTAATGAAAAGAAGAGGAAGGAGGTAGATATGGTAGTGAGGAGGTTTTGGTACCATAACAGTGTTTCATTCAACTATGCAAAGTCATATTTTTATCAGCCCATGGTGGATGCCATTACAAGTGTTGGCCCTGGATACAAAGCCCCATCTTATAATGCACTTAGGGGGAAAGAGCTAGATGAGGAGTTTGAGTGTGTCAAGGAACAATTGGAGAGCATTAAAAGCTCATGGAAAATTACAGGTTGTACAATTATGTCTGATGGGTGGATAGATCAGAGCTAAGTAACCGCATTCGTCAAAAAGGGTCACCGAATCTCGAATCCCCGTATTGGATACGAATTCGTACTCGATTCGCCCCCAATTCACCGGGTACGGTGTATCCCGACCGTATCCCTGTACAGATACGTCGTACCCGGTGAATCAGATACGACCGGACCCGCCGGTAAAAAAAAAAGCGTTGTTTCTTTTATAAAGTGAGGTTTTTCTTCATTGTTTCTCACCCATTTCATTTTGTGAAGTGAGAAGGAGCTAGGGTGAGAAAGGAGCAAGTGTGAGCAAGGAGAAAGCGAGTTCTTTCGAAGAGATTCGAGCATCCGGTAAGTGCAATGCCCCTCTATATTTTGCACCAGTGCTAGAGCTTGTCACATTTGATGATGGAGTAGAGGCGTCATCCTCCACACCAGCAGATGCAGAGATGGCAGAGGAGGAGGATGCATTAGAGCTAGAGGAGAGCAGTGGTGAGCATGATGATTAGGATGAGGACAGTGATGCTGATTATGATGATGAGGATTGATGACTCATTGACTCTAAGTCTCTGACTCATTGAGGCTTCAGGTTTGTAGTCTTGTAGACTGTAGTTTTTTGTATTTTATATTTCTATTTGCCATTGGCAGTTTACTTATGTAACACTTTTTGATTCTGATGACTTAATGAGAAAACTATAGTATCTTACTATCTTCAATCTTGTCTTTCTGAGTAAATTTGACAATTGTATCATGTATGGTGTATCAATGTATCAATGATCAATGATCATGTATGACTCATGAGTATCTATGTTTGAATCAATGAATTTTGTATGAATTTGTGTAAAAGATATCTAATTTTTAATATATTAATATATATATATATATATATATTTAATAAAATAATATATAACATATTGTATCCCAGAAGTATCCTGTTCCGGGGGTCACCATACCCGAATCCGATTCCTCGAATCCTCGTATCCTCGTATCCCGTATCCCCGTATCAGGTGACTTAGGATCAGAGGGGTAGAACAATAATAAATTTTGTTGTAGCTTGCCCTAAAGGAACCATGTTCCTAAAATCCGTTGATGCATCTGCAAATGTAAAAGATGCACATTAGATTTTTACATTGTTGGCTGATGTGGTGGAGGAAGTTGTGGTTGCAAATGCTATCCAAGTAATCATGGACAATGCAGCAAATTATGTAGCAGCGAGAAGGTTGCTTTGGGAAGAGGAGGGTTGTTTCCCTCCAAAATCACCCTATCCAATCCTTTATAAGTAGGGCAGCCTCTCATTTGTCTCACACCATCTCATTTGTAGGTTTTTTGAGTTTGATTGAGAGCTTGGAGAGTGTTGAGTTTTTGCTGGAGTAGTGGAACAACATAGAGTTTGAGGCTTGAGCTAAGTAGAAGCCATCATGCCTCGAAAAGCCAAGGATATTGCATGGGCTCATTGTGACATGATTGAGGGAAAAATGATATGCAAATATTGCCAAAAATCTATTGTAGGAGGGGGTATTTACAGGTTCAAGCAACACTTGGCTGGGATAGGAGGCCATGTAAAGCCATGTGGAACACTAAATGAAGTAATAGGGCATATTAGGGCATAATACCTTCAGAAGTTTGAGACTCAAGTCAATGAACCAATAGAGAAGTTTGTGACTGGAGCAGTTGCAAAGTTTGGCAGTCGAGAGTCGGGGGACTCAACCAACTGAGTTTGATCATGATGAGAAGTTTCAAGTGATAATGTTGATCACTAATTAGTAATATCATATAAGTAGATTTGTAGTAGACTATAGGCCAATGGCCTCAATGCTCATAGCTTGTAGCATTGTTTTTGGACTTTATGGGTTGTCATTTGGAGCCTCATTGCTTATGTATTTTTTCGATGATATGTATTGCACTCGGTAGTGAAGCACCACTCGTATAAGACCCGCGTGTCTTCGCGGGTTCTATAGCGAGCCGGGTCACTTGCATAAAACCCGTGTTCTCTACCCTTACCCTCTCAAACTCGTATTAAACTTGCTTACTCGCATAAGACCTGTGAGTTTCTCATAGGACCCGTATCGGAGCCCTATAAGACCCGTCCCACAACAAAAGGCAAATATTTTTGGATTTTTATCAATTTTTTTTTTATTTTTCTATTCTTTTTGGAAATGAGGTGGAGGAAAAGGGAATTTGGAGGGAAGGAAATGCTTTATAAGCACCTCTCTCCCTTTTGGAGTAGCAACACTGGCGGAGTAGCAGCGCACTGTAATAGCAAGGCGGAGTCACAACACTGGCGGAGTAGCAGCACTTGTAGAGTAGCAGCATAGGCGGAGTAGCAACACTCTGTAACAACAAGGTAGAGTCACGACACTGGCGGAGTAGCAGCACTGGCGGAGTCATGACAGTGGCGGAGTAGCAGCACACTGTAACAACAAGGTGGAGTCACAACACTGGCGAAGTAGTAGCACTGGCAGAGTAGCAGCACACTGTCTAGGTAGGCTTCATGATCTTTGTTTCATTGTTTTGCAGCTCGCTGATTGCATGTAATTTTTTTTTTAATTTTATCTAATCAATTAAATTTTTTTTTTTGTTCACTTACAATTTGAATTTTTTTTTGGCCTTGTGGCTGAGTTTCTCAGCCACACAACAACCCTGTATGGATGAGAAACTCAGCCACAACGGCCTATGGGTTGCCTCCTAAGCTTGCAGGTCCTGTGGTTGAGTTTCTCAGCCACACAGGGTCGTTGTGTGGCCGAGAAATTCAGCCACAGGGCCCGCGGTCTACCTGCTCAGCTTGCAGGCCCTGTGGCTGAGTTTCTCAGCCACACAGCGGCCCCGTGTGGCTGAGAAACTCAGCCACAGGGCCAAAAAAATTGTAAATTAAAAAAAAAAAACCAAAAAACCAAAAAAATAAAAATAAAAATATCAATTAGATTTTAAATATTTATTTCTTTTTCCAGATTTCGTCACCATGCCACCAAAGGGTTCTAGAAAGTCCCATGATCTGGGATGGGCACATGGTCAACGAATCATTGCTGGTAATGACCACCATGTCAAGTGCAATTATTGCAATGCCACAATTCATGCAGGAATAAACAGGCTAAAATACCACCTAGCTAGAATTCCTGGGAATGGTGTGGGATGTTGTCAAAATTGCCCTAATGAAGTCACTACTGAAATGGCAATCCGCGGAAGTCATTAAAGAAGAAATCAAGAGGGCAAGACAGAAGATGAGATTGTTGGGATAGGTAGATCTTCATTTCGCAGTGAAACAAAGATTGAAAGTCTAGGTATTGGTAACTCTCTTCAAGTGTCAGGCAAACAAGAGTATGACCTCTTCTTTTCTTCGGGCCCTCGTACAACTCCAGATCTCAACCAACTAACCTTGATAGTTTTAATGAAAAGAAGAGGAAGGAGGCAGATATGGTAGTGAGGGAGGTTTTGTACCATAACAAATTTTCATTCAACTATGCAAAGTCATATTTTTATCACCCCATGGTGGATGCCATTGCAAGTGTTGGCCCTGGATACAAAGCCCCATCTTATAATGCACTTATGGGGAAAGAGCTAGATGAGGAGTTTAAGTGTGTCAAGGAACAATTGGAGAGGATTAAAAGCTCATGGAAAATTACAGGTTGTACAATTATGTCTGATGGGTGGATAGATCAGAGCTAAGTAACCGAATTCGTCAAAAAGGGTCATCGAATCCCGAATCCCCTTATTGGATACGAATTCGTACCCGATTCGCCCCCAATTCACCGGGTACGGCATATCCCGACCGTATCCCTGTACAGATACGTCGTACCCGGTGAATCGGATACGACCGGACCCGCCGGTAAAAAAAAAAGCGTTGTTTCTTTTATAAAGTGAGGTTTTTCTTCATTGTTTCTCACCCATTTCATTTTGTGAAGTGAGAAGGAGCTAGGGTGAGCAAGGAGCAAGTGTGAGCAAGGAGAAAGGGAGTTCTTTCGAAGAGATTCGAACGCTCCGTGCAGTGCAACATCCCTCTATGTTGCAGTTGCTAGAGGCTTTGTCACATTTGATGATGGAGTAGAGGCGTCATCCTCCACGACGGGGGGGGGGGGGATGCGGAGATGGTCAGAGGAGGAGGATGCATCGAGGCTAGAGAGGCCGGTGGTGAGCATGATGATCAAGATGAGGGCAGGTGATGTTGATTATGATGATGAGGATTGATGACTCATTGACTCTAAGTGCGACTCATTGAGGCTTCGGGCTTGTAGTCTTGTGAAGTTTGTGGTTTTGTATTTTATATTTCTATTTGCCATTGGCGATGTACTTATGTAACACTTTTTGATTCGGTGACTTAATGGAAAAGCTATAGTATCTTACTATCAACCAATCTTGTCTTTGCAGATAAATTTGACAATTGTATCATGTATGGTGTATCGATGTATCAATGATCAATGATCATGTATGACTCATGAGTATCTATGTTTGAATCAATGAATTTTGTATGAATTTGTGTAAAAAATATATAATTTTTAATATATTAATATATATATTTTATATATATATATATATATATATATTTAATAAAATAATATATAACATATCGTATCCCAGAAGTATCCTGTTCCGGGGGTCACCATACCCGAATCCGATTCCTCGAATCCTCGTATCCTCGTATCCCGTATCCCCGTATCAGGTGACTTAGGATCAGAGGGGTAGAACAATAATAAATTTTGTTGTAGCTTGCCCTAAAGGAACCATGTTCCTAAAATCCGTTGATGCATCTGCAAATGTAAAAGATGCACATTTGATTTTTACATTGTTGGCTGATGTGGTTGAGGAAGTTGTGGTTGCAAATGCTGTCCAAGTAATCATGGACAATGCAACAAATTATGTAGCAGCTGGAAGGTTGCTTTGTGCCTAATATCCCACCATTTTTTGGACTCCATGGGCTTCCGATTGCATAGACTTGATACTAGAGGACATTGGGAAGTTTGAGTGGGTGCAGGATGTTGTGCAAGAATGCAAGCAAATTACCAAGTATATTTATAATAATGCTTGGGTGTTGAACCTTATGAGGGAATTCACATAGGGTGAGCTTAGTCGCCCAACTGTCACACGGTTTGCTACAAACTTTCTTTCCCTCCAAAGCCTTTTGTATGAGTACCAAGCTTTGCAAAGAATGTTTTGTAATCAACAATGGGTATTTTGGAAAGATAGCACAAAACCAGAAGCTTTGTCTGTGAAAGCATATGTCTTTGGTGATATTTTGTGGGACAAAGTCACTGAGATTGTCAGCTTCACTGAGACCCTTGTGAAAGTCTTGAGATTGATGGATGGAGAGAAACCTCCACTGGGATATATTTATGAGGGCATGGATATTGCCAAAGAGGCCATCAAGACTTTCTATAAGGGAGATGAATCTAAATATCTCCCTATATGGAAAATTATTGATTCCAGGTGGGACAGACAACTACATTCACCATTGCATGCAACATGAGCATATCTCAATCCGAGCTTATTCTATAATGAGGGGTCTAACATTCAAGGAGATCCCGAGATGATGAGAGGTGTCATGATATGCATTGAGAAGATGTTCCCGGATGTAGATATTCAAGACAAAATCAACCTACAACGAGATATGTACAAGGAAGCATCTGGCATGTTTGGATTCATCTCAAGCCAATGTTTCAAGGACAAGAAAATGCCCTGTAAGTGAAAATTGTTAGAACTTAGCTTGTAATTTTGCTAGTTCTCTTTTATATGTTTGCCATTGCAAATTGATAATTTTTGTTGTTATTTTTTGACAGCTCATTGGTGGATAGATTGAGGTTCTGAGGCACCGCAATTACAAGAATTCGCCATCAGAGTTATGAGTCAACCCTGTAGTGCTTCTTCTTGTGAGCGCAATTGGTCAGTGTTTGAGCATATCCACAACAAACAGAGAAACAAGTTAGAGCATGAGAGGTTGGAGAAATCCACAAACCTCCATATCTCAGTGTCATACAAGCACAGAGTACATCATTGTCACTGTCATATAGAATCTGCAATCACTGTCATATCATCATCATAGAGACAAGCCATAGATCATAGTGTCTCTGTGATACATCAAAGGGCACTAGCATGACAAGATCACTTCCATGCATTAAGATCACTGTCACTATCATTATAGTGCAACCAAGGTCACTGTATTACAACAAGGTTATTGTCAACATCAAGGTTGTTGATATATAAGATTACTGTCATATCAAAGGTCATTCAAACATACATCGATATCTCAAACCTACTGCCATATGTCATTAGGGCATTATCATACATCAAATCCATAAATATCACTGCCAACCAATATCACTGTCATGCGATCTTGACCCTCATCACAAACAACATGAGAACTGCCAAGGGATATTGACCATTCATCAATACCACTGAGACATAATACGCGCCTTAGAGTATAGAATGCGAACCACTGTAATGATGCCACTATAATATAATGTACGAAGTATTGTCATCACAGAGTATAGTGTTGCCACTGAAGTGTATAACAATGCCACCACTAAGTATGGTGATGCCACTGTAGAGTTATACAAACCACACATATTAAAATACGATCCATAGTGTAGAATGTGAATCTTAGAACCACAAAGAACAGAGTCACAGAGTAAAGCGAGCTACAAGAAAGATATATTGAGCCATTGTGTAGACATAGTGAGCCATTGTAACGAGCTACTGTAATAGACAAGCCACATAACAGAGTATAGCGATACGATGCCACTATAAGATGCCGCAGAGTATGGGAGCTTCGAGCCACAAAGATCATTTAATTATAGCAAGCCTCTCAGAGTATAATGCGAGCCATAACAACAATAATACAATCCACTGTACTATAATTTGATGCCACAGAAGATAGGAGAGCCATAGTCATTGTGCAAGTCACATATAGAGCGAGAGCCATAGTGTGATGTATGCAAGCCATAGTATGACGTATACGAGCCATTGTATGGGGAACGGGCCATAGAGCGTTAGCGAGAACCACAGGGAATGCGAGGCACACTGAGAGAATATAGTGAGTCAGAACTAGTGAGGTAAGCAAGCCACGGGTAGATGCGAACCTCCGAGATGTGTGATCCCAATTCTCATTTCGAGATGAGGATTTTTCTTATATTTATAGACGTTCAAGTGGTCCAAATAGATGCCTTGAAAGGTCAAGCGGACTTTAGAATTTTGGAGGGAATTACTTTAAATTCAAATTTGCTCATTTTAATATTTAAATATATTTTTCCAAATGCTTTTATGATTCATTGCCCCAAGTAATTTTATCAATAGTAATAATTTTTTCATCCAATTTTATTTTCCCTTAGGGGCATGATGAGCTTCTCTTGGGATTATTGAATACCTATAGGGAAATTCGTCCCATAGTTGCCCCAATTTTCAACACTCCCTCTCAGGTAGGGAGGAATTTCCATCTGCATCATAAGTCTATTCTCGGATGTCTCATCTCGACTCATCTCATTTCATCTCGTCTCATGAAATAAAAACATTCCACAACTGACAATGCAAGAGATCGATTTACCAAACGGGTAGAGATCCTCCAAATCCTACTAGTCTCTAGGTGAAGTTCCATGACCTTCATCTCAGTTGCATCAACAAGACATCCATCTCATCTCAACTTGTCATAATATATATAATTAAGAGTCATGTATATAAAGAAGTGTTACACTTGTGAAGGACAAATATTTATGTAATTTGTATGCTCCAAGTCCTTGTCTAAACGCTCCACCAAGTCGGCTCAAAATATGATGTAAGTACTCCTTGAAGAAGTCGGCCTATCCTCCTAGATCATGTTGGCCTAGAGGCAGAGAGAAATTCACTATATGGGAAGGACTGCGGCCTCATTTGGTAACCACAATCTCGGTCAAGTTCTGTGATGAGGATGCGAAGTACATGACTGCAATTGGTGCAAACTCTAGTGCGAGAAGGGAAGAGATCTCAACAAGGAAGTATGTCGATCATCATCTTTGTTTAAAGGTCTGTTACTACTCAACAGATTTCAGGTAGGCAGAGGGCTACCACAGTAAGAAATTGGACTACTATACAGTGATGATAAGGGTGATTTGGCAACAAAGAAAGGAGCACTGTAAGGAGTGCTAAGGAGAAGCAAATCAGGTCTCAAATTTGGATCACCACATCTCTGATACATCAGAAAAAGGACGAGCGCACTTATAACATGAAGGAGGATTGTTACAGCAAGAAGTTCTCGGTCTTGGGCATCAAGTGTAGAAGGCCGAGGAGAGGTCTTTAAGAGGCCGTGGCTAGATCAAAGGAAGGCAGAGAAGGCGTTCACTGTTTAGAGCTAGGAACCGAGTTTTCCTAGTGCTAGTGCAGTGCAGTGCAGAAAGAAGGGATTATCATGAGAAGCCAAGAAGCGCAGTGACAATTGTCTTAGAGGCATATTGGTGTCAAGAGTCTATGTCATGATCATGGTACTTGTCAATTGAAGATAAATAAGAAGAATTACTTTCAGGTTTTCCTCTCCAAGAGGGAGAGGTTTTGGCCTTGGCTTAAAGAGCTTAAACTGTGTCTCTTGTGTTTTGATAATTGACTTGATGAAAGACATAATAAGCTTACGAAGATAAGATCTAAGAGAAAGAAGCATATCAAGTACAAAAGAAGCAATTATCAAGTAAGAGAATTGAATTAAACACCGCCCTACCAAATTTTCAACATGGTATCAGAGCTAAGGTGTTGAAGACAAGAAAGGGCTATTTTGGCAAGAAGACACACAAGTATCAAGAAATCGAGGATCAATTTTTCTAGAAAGTATCAAAGCAAAAGTCAGAAATCTACATTGAATAATCAATCTGTGAAAATTTCAATCTGAAATACTACTGCAGTGATTGATTTATTTCGCCTACTTATTTATGATAAGTTATTTACATATGCTTCATTGAATTCTGAAATAACACAGCTGCAACATTCACTTAATCAAAAGCAGAAGAACAAATAGAACGCATATAACAAAATATAAACAATCACATGGACAGTTATTTTTTGGACAATTGTCCCCAGAAAAAAACCCAATGTGGGAAAACTGGTGCAACAGATGAAGGTTTATGATAATAGAGAAATGAAGGAGATAAAAGACAACATGCCCTGTATTATTGCAACTCTAATTAAAAGTGCAAATAAATTTCCATGGATTTTATCTAATTATTTGTTTAATCACCAATAAGGCATGATCACTTGTATAAATACAATGTGTTGGATTATCATTTTATACAGTTGTATTTATCGAGTATATGTTTTTTATCTCCTCTTATAGTGTGTGCTTTGATAAACAATATTTGTTGAGTTGCAATTTAATTTATTGGTTTAGAAAAAACTTTATAATGAGCTCATGGTATAACACTATTAATTTCATTTCATACATTTCTATTTATCAAATATATGTTTTTATATTCTCTTATAGTGTGTGCTTTGAAAAATTGTATTTGTTGGGTTGCAATTTAATTTATTGGGTTGGAATCTAACACTCACTACTGCCAATATTTTGAGGGGCTTATTTCAAATGTTTTGTGTTAAATGTACAGGTTTTTACAGAAAAATCAAAGTAACTTTTTCCTTTCGAACTACGATGGGCCAAAAGTCCCCCCGGAAGTGGAGAAAAGAGACTAGATAGGATCTTGACTTGTTCTCATATGTGATTGAATTTTGAAGTATATTCCGTAGAGCAACATTTTCAAAAGGTTTGATTTTTGGTTAGCTTGTCAACAATGCTATATGTAGAATTTGTAAATCAAGGTTGGCTTTCGTTGAGTGGTAAAAAAATGTGATCATATATGTAGAAATTTGTAAATCAAGGTTGACTAGTATTGAGTGGTAAAGCAATGTGATCATATCGTATCTCGTTTTTAAGCAATGTGATCATATCGTATCTCGTTTTTTATCATAAATCTTTTTATTTATTAATTAAAAGAATAACCCTAAAAAATAACTAGTATTGAGTGGTAAAGCAATGTGATCATATCGTATCTCGTTTTTTATCATAAATCTTTTTATTTATTAATTAAAAGAATAACCCTAAAAAATATCTTTGCATTTACTAGTTAATCTTACATAAAATTCTTTAGACATGCTTCAAATGTCTTCCTCGTTGTAAATAAGTAGGCATAGAGATACATTCTTATATGGAGCTAGTAAATGTGGGTTTGGGTTTGTCTATCTTGATAGAACCAAGATAGAACCAAAGGTATTACAAAGAGATGGATTTTGAAAGCAACACATCAAAACATTTAGGGTACAATATATCTATATATATATTATGGCTAGCATCAATGTGGTTGATATATGCCGATAGGCGTCAAACCAAACCATATTTCCTCTTAGGGTTCCACTGGTAGCACCTATGTGACTGTTTAGTTAATAACATATGACCAATAACATGTAAGTTTTATGATCAGATTTGAATGCTTAGTCACAGTCTTTTTTGAATATTTCATAATTGATACAACTACAAATAATGTATACTCTACCTAACATTTAGGGTACAATATATCTATATATAGATTATGGCTAGCACCAATGTGTTGGTTGATATATGTGGATAGGTGTCAAACCATTTCCTCATAACCATATGTCCTCTTAGAGTTCCACTGGTAGCACCTATGTGACCATTTAGTTAATAACATATGACCAATAACATGTAAGTTTTATGATCAGATTTGAATGCTTAGTCATGGTTTTTTTTTAATATTTCATAATTGATACAACTACAAATAATGTATACTTTACCTTATAATACATTTTCTATATTTTTAAAGAGTATAAAATTATATATGTTAAACTTTCTATAACATATGACCAATAACATGTAAGCTTTATGATCAGATTTGAATGTTTAATCATGGTCCTTTTTGAAAATTTCATAATTGATACAACTACAAATAATGTATACTCTACCAAATAATACATTTTCTATGTTTTTAAAGAGTATAAAATTATATATGCTAAAATTTTTTCACACATTTTCATTTTTTCAAAGAGAGTAAAGGATTTTTCACACAGGGTAGCACCTCCATTAATAATTTGATTCCAGTGGATGAGCTAATATAACCAACGGAAGAATGGAATACAATGGAGTAGCTTGGCTTAACACATGGCTAAAGAAATAATATTTAAATTTAGTTTGTTATTCTTTGATATGAAATTGATTTTTTTTTTTTTAATTTCATCTATTAGATGGTGTATAAGATGAAGAATATTCCCTTAACATGAAATTTTGTCCATTCATTTAATAAAAATTCAAAATTCTTCAATCTCAATTCCAATATAGACCACGCTTATCAATGTGAATATGAAGGATTTGTGTAGAAATTTCATTGCAAAACAATAATACTGGTTTTTAATGCAACTTATAAGTTTCACCCCTTTCTTGGAGGTTTCCAATCTTAACCATGTGAATATATATGCTTAAGGTTGTTATGGGGTATAAACTTAACAACGACAATAATGGACCATATTTCAACTATTGATAACCTTATTGTACCAAAGAATTCAAAAGATAACATACCAAAGATAATTTTTCTTAGGGCTATATTATTCTTTGTTTTGATAATTGCATTTCATTATTTTCATATTAAATTCACCGCATAACATCATAACATCATTATTCAATAGAATATGCAACAATGTAGAAAGAACAATATCATCATCAATACAGCGAAATGTAAATGAACTATAGAAGAAAAACATTCACACAGAGACACCAGGATTGGTCGGAGACCAGCGCATAAACTGCTATGGTGAAAGTCCTTTCAATTTTTTTTCTTATTATATCATCATTGAATGATTCAACAAATGAGAGTACAATAATCTATATCTTCAACCATAAACCTATCCAACAAAAAAATTGAACAATATCCATGAAATGAACCTAATAATGCTCATACTCAAAACCTTGATTCAAAGGCTTGTAATCAATTGCAATTGTTTGTGGTCTATCAAACCCTGTGGTCAACTGCCGAACCATGTGGTCAACTGTTGAACCCTGTGGTCAACGAGTGAAATTTGTGCTTAACTAGAAAACCAAATCCTAGTTTCTAGTCGCACGGAGGACGTGTTGTGCTTGCGTTTGACAAGCTTCAGTGGCACAAATGAGCCGATCAACGTGCAACTATAGCGGAAATTTTTGTGCAATGCCTGTGGTTAAGACCCAAAATAAAGATGCGAGCTTGAACCATGCAATTTCACCTTCCTATGAACCCATTCCCCCATGGATCTACTTTAGACTTGTGCGAGCCAAAAACAAAGAAAGAGAAGTAGAAGAATGATCCAAGATGATTGTCCAAATGAGGTTGAGGGCACTTGTATTTATAGCCTTCCAAGGGTGTCCAATTTGCTCTAGGGCCAACCTGATAAAAAATGCTCCAAATGAGGTTGAGGGCACTTGTATTTATAGCCTTCCAAGGGTGTCCAATTTGCTCTAGGGCCAACCTGATAAAAAATGCACTTTCCCTTATCCCAATTGAGCGCTTCAATAGTCAAAATTGGTCCTCTCGAGAAAAGAACATAGTCCCATGGGTGGAATTTGTCACTGAGTTGCGAAATTAACAAACAATGTGTTCTAATAAGTTTCAATCCTCTAGGACAATCTTATCATGCATATGACATATTTGGAAACATGTATGACAATTATAAATCTACCCTTCTATTTTTTCAATTATAATGTCAAATCACTTCAAATCCATTTATATTTTTTAATTACAAGGTCAAATCATCGAGACTTATAGAGCTAGAAATTGCAAACTACAAGCATCTAGATGGTTAATAAGACAAGTATTGCACATTTGGAAACTTAAAAACATTCAATACTTTCAAAACCCTAGTACACTCCTCTAGCTCTCCAAAAGCCCAAGTGGGGACTAAGAAAACCTTAGCTCACACCAAGAAGATCTATGAAACATGCGTTACTGGATCATATCCTCCAAGCCAAGGCATCTCCTCTTCTTTACTTCAACAAGTGCAACCTAGGGTTTCATTTCAAAACCGTATTTTACAAATCTCAAAAGGATAAACCCTTAACAATAATCTTTAACATGCTCTAACATGCTAAGAAGTAAAGCACAAGCAAACACAAGAAGGAAAAATGACAGAAATGGATTCAAGCCTTTCTCAACACATGTATTCATTTCAAGACATCAATATATACGGTACATGTGCTAGACTACTTCTAGTTCTAGATCTCATTGACAACTCATCAGTGCATAATAACACCTCATTACAATATAATAATTTTTTTTTAATTATAAAATGTAGTCTTAGACTTTGTGATTGTTTAGGAACCCACATTCTAACATTTTCCCCACCCAATCACAAGTTTGAATAGTTATACTAGTAAGAAAACATGAACTAATTGGCATCATCTTTAGTCTTAAACAAAAAACTTTTGAATTGAGCTTCAATGAAGATATTTCAAAAAACTGGCAATATGAATGTTGATTGGTGAGTGAATAGTTGTGATGTTTGAACATTCTCCATGAAATTGGTGAACAAATAGGATCATTGAAGTTATCTTAGATTTAGACACAATTAAGTGTTGAACAACAACCTAATGAATAATTGATTTGCTTGTTTGTAGATAGCATGTTGAAGAGATTAGTTGCTATGTTGGAATTTCCAATTGTTTATTAAATTTTGATTTTGATATGACTTCAAAATGTGAAGCACAACTATCAACATTGATATTTGTCTTTCCTCTCTTTCAAGTGAAAGGTGAGAAATTTGTTGAAGGGATCTAAACTGGAGCATTTGGATTCTTCAATAAATCCTTTAGCACTATATTTACTGGTTTTGTTGGTTGGCCACTAACTATTTCATCAATATTTGTGGTGGTTTTGGTTGACCACTAAATATTTTAAGAATATAATCCTTCTCCGAAGGTGGAGAATACTATATTGTTTTACACTCCCCTCATTGAGATATAGAGAGTATCATCTTTGACTTGTGGTTGAATTTAAAAAACATGTAGAAGTGAGTCCCAATTATATCCAAAATCATTATTTGGAACCATTGTTGGGAAATTTTTTGTGTCTATCATTTCTTTATGCAAATGTGTCTTACCTAATCCACACTAAATAGTAAGACTTTTATAACTTATTTACTTGTTGATTTCATCTCTTAGAATTCTTCCAATCATAATGAATTTTTTAACTTCCCTTTTCTTTCAACATGTTTTAGAGATGATTTGTCTTCCCACAATGAAGGTAAGGACATAGATCAAAACACTTACTCTCCATGCGACCAACTCATTGAAAATATTGACATTTATTATCAAGATTCTTAACAACAAAAAATATGCACTTAGAAATCGAAATAGGTTGGAGTATTTTGGGAAATGAAAGGTGTTTCCTTTATCACATCCTAAGCCATGTCATTGTTTGTTAAATAACAATTATTCCCAAGGTCTAAGATCATCTCTAAAGGATCACTTATTCCTGATGTTCTCATGCATTTTCAAGTTCGTGTTTGTTGTTGTCATTCCATGCTTCTTTTTGTGATTTATCTTTAAAAACAGTGTCATTCATTGATGTTCTCTTGCATTTTCAAGTTCGTGCTTGTTGTTGTCATTCCATGCTTCTTTTTGTGATTCATCTTTAACAACAATTTCATTCATTAGTCCATTGCATGATTCCATGTCATAGCTAGTTAAGGAGTCATCATATATTTCGTGTTGAATTTGTATCTGTAGTAGATCTTATAAGAAAATGTATATAAATGGAAAATATGCTCGAGAAATAGCACCATAGAATATAAAACTTCAGATCTTCGTTGATATCCAAACCCTTGAGGTAGGGCAACACCGTACATTCACTCCTTAAGGAAGGAGATCACTCCATAAGCATATGCTTGCCAATATAATAATCCTTGACCCCTCTCAATGGAGAGTCTCTAGCCTCTATATAGGTTTTATACATGCAATACCATGGGTAGTTACCATGGGTCTCTCAATACCATACATCCAATACAATGGGCATATAACTTTATTCCCTAGCTACATGTGGTCCTTTGCATAATGTGAGTTAACCACTTTTTTTATTAACTACAACCCATTTATTTATCATTCTTACATTATTACATCATATTATTACCTTGGGTACCTCCCTCTGTACCTTATATTATTCCCCCTAGGTATACTACATTACAACCTCCTTAAACATGTTTCATCCCTGAAACATGAGAAGAACACAAATAATAGGATCTACTCAAAAGCGTATTCCACTGGTACCATTCGTGTGCATCTAGCCATCCCAGAGAAAGGTGAACATTCGATCTAGTTAGTGCCTCGCTCGCTTGAGATGGATGCGGGTCCTGGTGGTTCCTCTGTGTTGATGTGTTGTGGGTGGATCGTCGCACCTCTCTATGTGTTGTCCAGGGGTTGTTTTCCTTGTTGTTAATCTGTTTCCACCTTGCTGGTTGTTGTCTCGCTGTGTGATGCGGGTGGTGATATGTTGAAGCTTTAACTGATGGAATATCTTTCATTAATTCCTCCACTATTGGAGATGGAGTGGTGTCTGGTGCTTTTGCTAGTACCTACTTTGATGTTTATGTTTGGCTGTCTACCATCAAAGGCTCATCATCTGATGTGTTTGTGTTGTTAGAGAATTGTGTTTCTTCATCCCTAGTCTCTGCATTGTTCCTCATGCCAATAATTTGCAATGTAATTTTCTTCTTTTACACCAGAGCTTCATGAATTTCTTTTGCACATTAAAATTGACAGTACCAACTGATTGCATCCAAGGGTGTCCCAAAACAACATCCACATCAGCCATAACTGAAGCATGAAAATCAGAATGCAACACATACTTATCCATAGAAATCTTCAAATCTTTATAAATTTCAACATGTTCATTATCAACCTGTGTGTTTTCAATATGTTTTGTTGGAACTTGCAATTTTTTAGCCAAATTCACATTGATACAATTATGCTTGCAACTAGGAATGATAGACACAATGATTTTCTCTTTCTGAATACTTCCATGAACTCATAATATGGAAATATTAGTAGAAAATAAGTCTTTATGACTCTTATTGTCCTTCTTTCCGGCTTGAGACCACTTGTCCAAAATGACTTTTTCAAGTTTTTTCTCAGGAAGTTTTCTCACTGAGTTGTCAAGTGAGGTCCACCATTTATTTGCCTCATCTTTCATATGAAGCTCTATGGAGCATATCCAAAAATATCCGTATTGAGTCTTGTGATATTGTAAAAAATCTTCAATAGTAGGGCCATCATCTTTTCCTGTGAACTTCATCTTGTGAGAAACCCTAAAACAAAGTAAGGGTTTTGAAGAAAATCACTTACTTCGGAAAAAATTTAAAATGAATATTACTCGGTCAATATAACTCAGAATCCTTAATAGAACCCGTTTTCGGAATTGGAATAGTCATTCTGCATCTATCCATGTGACTAAAATCCTGATCTAGGTACTCTGGAAACATAGATCTGCGCTGCAATTGTCCCACCATCACAAAATTTCTTAAAAAAATGGCTGATTTTAAATTAGTGATAACTCCCTCATCCAAACTCCGATTTGACCAATCTGTTTTTTGAAATTGGGTGATTTTTCAAGGGGAGCTAAGATCTATAATTATTTTTCTGAAATTCTGCACCAAAATCTACAAAAAAATGTCAAGAGAGCCGCTGTACACAAATTGCCATCAGAAACATTTCTGCAACAAAGCTGAATTTAAATCAGCGATATCGCCCTCATCCGGACTCTGATTTGATTTTTTTTTTTTTTGAAATTGGATATTTTTGCACAAGGAATCCAGAGTTGCTTCTTATTTTTGAAAAAATTTCACCGAAATTTTCAGATCTTCTCTGCAACTCGCAGCCCTGAAATTTCCTGCAAAAAATGAAAAAACAAATCTCCCAAACTCTGCACAAGAAAGTGCTCCGATACCACTTGTAGTAGATTTGATAATAAAATGTATAGAAATGGAAAATATACCCAAGAAATAGCACCATAGAAAATAAAACTTCAAATCTTCATTAATGTTCAAACCCTTGAGGTAGGGCAACACCATATATTCACTCCTTAAGGAAGGAGATCACGCCACAAGCCATATGCTTGCCAACACAATAATCCTTGACCCCTCTCAATGGAGAGTCTCTAGCCTCTATATAGGTTTCATACATGCAATACCATGGGTCTCTCAATACCATACATCCAATACAATATACTTATCACTTTATTCCCTAGCTACATGTGGTCCCTTGCATAATGTGGGTTAACCACTTTATTTATTAACTATGATCCATTTATTTATCATTCTTACATTATTACATCATATTATTACCTTGGGTGCCTCTCTCTATACCCTATATTATTCCCCTAGGTATACTACAATATCCATCATTAACTCGTGTATCACAAATAGCATCAATTATTTGCATTAAGCATTTTGTGTCACAAATTCCATTAACCCATTAGGGGAATTTTGAGGTCTAAAATGGGTCTCCTAAGGAAATTGTACATTCAAAATTCACTTTATGAGAACCAATCACATTTTAGGGGATGACATCGTCTCTAATGGTTGAGGTGGCATTGCTTGAGTTAAAGGTACTTACTTGTCACATTCTCAATGGTGGATAAAAACTTATGGTTAACCATGGTAGTGCTCTAAGTACTTTTAAAGTCAAAGTAAAGGACTCATAATAAATATCATTTCACACTTTTTGAATAAAAATATATTATTGTCATTTCATATTTCTTGAAAGAAACAATGCATATCCCTATACATTTATTATATTATATTACATTGTATTATATTATTTTTTATAGTATATTAATTACATGTTATTATACAATTTAAATAATATAAATTTTAATTAATAGCATAAATATAATTAAGAATTTATAAATTTATATTTATATTTTATTTTAATTTATTTAAGTATAAAGGACAAATGCATTAGTTGTTCAATGATAATGATTTTTTTTTTAAAAACTCATTCTTATTTATAGTCACATCAATACAAATTTTTTATTAATTTTATTTTGGTACAACTTTTGAATTGAATTTAACTATGGTTACATGGATTTTGGTGCAAAAAGTGAATTGAAAATTCATAAATATTATTTTATTGGTTTAGCTATTATTTTATTATTTCCTTAAGAAGTTCATTTTAGACCTCAAAATACCCCTAATGCTATTGAATGAACTCATCTATATCACACGTTGCATTAACCTTTTTTTATTAGATCCTCTATGTCACAAATTTTATCAACATTTTGTATGAGATCATTAGGTGCATGTTACATCGCCCATGTCATCAATTTGTTTCTTCTTCTAAATTAATTTCAATTCGTGTTCTTCAATCAATTGATTCTTCATATTGATTTGATTCTAAAGATCAGTAAACCAATTATGCAATTCATGCATTAGGAGAATTTTGAGGTCTAAAATGGGCCTCTTAAGAAAAATGTAGCAATCAAAATAAACTTTATATGAACCAATATGATTCAAGATGATGATGTCAACCATGGGGGATGATTCACCATTTTTTGAGTAACTACTTTTCTACTCGTATTTTCAACTTATCTCCCTAATATTTTTTACTCAAATTTTGAGTTGGAGTACTCGTTGGATGTAAAATATAATTCCTCATCCAATGAGTACCCATGCTACATACTTTTTGAAGGACCCTTTTACACGAAAAATGAGAAATCATGAAAAATGTGACTGTAATTACGTTTTTCATGTATTTCTAATTTTTCATATACCAGGGTCCATCAAAAGTATGGAGCATGGGTAGTCCTTGGATTAGGAATCAAATTATTTATCCAACGAGTGTTTCCACATGAAATTTGAGTAAACCCATAGGGAGATAAGTTGAAAATACAAGTTGAAAAAATATTTTTTTTCTTATTTCCCTCTAAAATTTGACGATGTAATCTAATCTTATTTTATTATTTTCACAATTATTTTATAATTTCCTTAGGAGGCCATTTCAGACCTCAAAATTTTCCTAATGGCTTGCAGTCTTGTAATTTCTTGATTTCTTGAGAGATTTCATAAATGTTTTCCTTCTTTATCAATTTTTTATTTTGCACCAATCATGGTTAGTTGTACTCTCTTGCTCTTGTTTGCACTTGTTTCTTTTTTACCATGTTAGCTTGTTTGTGTTACACTTAGGGCATCTTGTACTATTAAGAATGCACCCCAACTCGTGAATTTTACAATGATTTAATTTTCATGACTCTTTTGACCTCCTTATTCGAATTTCTAGTAGGTCTTGAGATAAATTTGACAATTGATGTTTGGATTGAAACCACTCTATTGCATGAAAAGTACCGGTACCAAAAACATTTAGAAACTCAAAAACTTTTTGGAAACCCCAAATGCCCATGTGGGGGGCATGGGACTTGTAGGAAGTATAAACAACCCTAATATATATAAAATGAGAAACTAACTTCATTCATATCTAAATATACCTACAAATTATCTTGGTGGAGATTTCTTTGGGTTGTTTTATATCCATTATATTTACTTCTCAAACTCTACCAGTGCTTGCTTAAGCTTACAATGAACATTTTGCTGGTTGTATGTATGTGGATTGCAAATTGCTCGGGTTTGTACTCATTAAATGAATTTTCCATGATCACGAGATTAAACAAACTTCATCTGCAACATCAAATGATAGATACATTCTCCCCAAATATTTCTAGAGGGTTTATATCACCATAATATTTTAGGACTTAATTGGTATTACCTATGATTTTATATATGCTTTATGTATAAGGCCATTGCCACCTTGTGGATTTTCCTTCATTAGAAAATATTCAGGCAGTGTTGTTTGTTGCCTCAAAATCTAGTAGGCCTTGTAAAGGGGCACCCTTCAGGGTAAGCACTAGACTGAGGGACAACAATGAGGTATGGCCCACTATCACCATAACCACTACCCCCTGTTGTTTATGGAATTTCACCAATGGGAGGCTTCTCGTGAAAGAGGACACCTATATATGAAACATATGATGGGTTCAAGGAAGAAGGTGACAAATGGCTTATAGAGGATGACTCTTCTTAGGTACAAGGCTCAATCAAGCTAGGAGAGGCAGGTCACATCCTCTAGTAAGGCCAAAATGAGGCATAATTGACTAGGTTTTGAGGCATTAGGGAAATTTTGAAGTATAAAATGGGCCTCTTAAGGAAATTATAAAATAATAGTGGAAATAATAAAATAAGATTAGATTACATCATCAAATTTTAGAGGGAAAAAATGAAAAAATATTTTTTCAACTCATATTTTCAACTTATCTCCCTATGGGTTTACTCAAATTTCAAGTGGAAACACTCGTTGGATGCATAATTTGATTCATCATCCAAGGATTACCCATGTTTCATCTCGATGGACCCTAATACACGAAAAATGATAAGTACATGAAAAACGTGATTGCAGTCACGCTTTTCATGTATTTCTCTTTTTTCGTGTAGCAAGGTCCATTGAAAGTATGCAACATGGGTACTGATTGGATGAGGAATTAAATTTTGCATCCAACGAGTAGTGCTGCTCGAAATTTGAGTAAAATTTTAAGGAGATAACTTGAAATTACAAGTTGAAAAAATATTTTATTATTTTATTATTTTTTAATATTTTTACTTTTTTACTCCAAAAATGGTGAATCACCTCCCATAGTTGACATCATCATCTTGAATCGTATTAGTTCTTATAAAGTTTATTTTGGTTATACATTTTTCTTAGGAAGCCCAATTTAGACTTAGAAATTCCCCTAATGTATAACAAGCCAAATGGTATGCCCTAGGGTCAATAGGCCCAAAAAATGTTTCCAAAAATGAATTAGCAAACAAATGGGGTAAGAAACCTTCAAAAGTCCTCAAGTTGAAGCCTTTCAAAACTACAATTTACTTAGGGAAAATCTACGTAGGGAAAGAGAATTAGTACTTAAAATGGATAGATTAGCCACTAAGGGACGAGGCAACCAGGTCTTCCCTTAGTGTTGAATCTTTCCATAAGCTTAAATTCTCCTTCTCGGTCAATTCACACTAAGTTGTATCTTGGTTGTTTGTCCTTAAGAGGGTCGAAATTAGGAAAGAGAGTGGAATCTAGTTTTGGGGTGAAATTGTGTGTGATCGTCAAATAAACAAGGTCAATAACTATTCCTTGGGAGGATGGAGGCTATGGGTGTGATAGATTGGATAAATATTGCAAAGGAGTAAGGATATTTTGATTCCCAGACAGAAAACCCTAACCATTATCTTTGTGAGGGATCAAGGTCACTTGGATTACCATTCACATTTCATGCATGAGTAATGCATACAATGATGATATATGGATTCTATATGATTGATCATCAACAATAAATGGTACAATATAAAAACCCTAGATATTCAATGCTTTCCATACATTAGACATAAGATCAAAAATTTATGAAGTATAAGGTTCACTTACAAGACAAAATGCATGTATAATTCTTTATTGATCCAAGATAACTTCTCCAATTTTGAGAAAAAATTCCAATAGAAAAAATTTCTCCATATAATCAAATGTATCCAAGTAACAAGGTGATCAAATTTATGTCATTGGTGACGATGATAGAAATAAATTATGATGTATTTGTATGAGTACAAGTGATAATTAGCCTAAAATCCCCTAGAAAACAAGTTTGTTCACAACATAACCTTGGGTTACAAGCCAACCCACTAGCTATAACATAATATTCCCTAATTAGCCAATACGTGTGAACTGTTACGTCTCTAGTGCTGACGTCATGAGTTCTTTGGGAATTGGCTTATAATGTGAGATGGAAAGTGTTAAGTATGATATAGGGGTAGATGGAACTATGTTATCTCAATTAGGGCTTCCCAAGTAGTGCCCCTGTGCCCCTCCTATACCCATTGGGCCATTAAGGGAGGTCTCATTGGACTAGGATAAAAAATTAACCCCTTATTTAAGGTGAGAGAACAAGCACCGTTAAATCCCATCATTACTCCAGATCAACCTATAATCCATATCAAATGCCCCAAAAAAACACGCATAAGCACCCAATTGAAAAATGACCAAAGTACCATTTGAGTGAAGGCCGACCTTCATCCATGTGCTCATGTCGGATAGGTGACAAGTAAATGGTTGATGTAAGTGAAAGATATGCTGAAAATTAAATTGCAATTAATCTAGTTATTATTCTCTTATATTTTAGATTATTTGTCCCAGTAAATTAGTTTACTGCAAATACTGAATAAAGCATAATTGCAAATTTCTCCAATTAAATAAACCATAGGAAATGAGAAAACATCACACATAAAGTGGACAAAAATATTTTTTGGACAAACTATACCTGGAAAAACCCCAAGGTGGGGAAAACCAGTTCTATAGATGAGGGTTTTATTAATATTCAGATAATTTGTAATTGAGATAATACACAAATGACTCGTCGTAAATTAGCAAAGCATCGATAAATTATTTCTTTCACTTCTGCAAGAAACTTCAACCTCCTGGAAACTATTCAACCCCTCTTTAATCAATTCAACCCTCTTGTATGGCCCATAATTGACTCACATGCGCAACCTGGAGAATAACTTTACCTCCACTGGAAACTCACACTACCTGGAAAAATAATACGACCTTCACTGGAAAGTCGATATCTCTAGCAACCTCAACTTTTCTCCTAGAAACCGATCACTCTGTCAAATTTTCTCTTCCTATGAAACCTAGGCCTCTCTTTGTCAATTTGCACCACCTAGAGAAGCTCAACCTCTGCAGAATAATTTGATCGCCTATGTCACTAAGAAAATGGAAATCACTATGAAGAAATTCTCTCCGGAAAATCGATCTTAATCACTGTTGAACCATTTGCAGTGTCTTCCTACGCTATCATTGCATCCTTTCTCACTCGAATTGTTTATCAAAAGAGCCCCACTGATTTCCTCTTTTAATTTCTTGTTTACCAACAAATAACCACAATCTAATCACAATAGATGATTAAGATAATCTTGACCCCATCAAGTCACTTTTGTAGAACTCACTAGAGAGAAATCGTCTGTCTCAGTTAATACTGACTGATTAAACCATTTCCCTAAGTTAGACTTAGGAAAATAATTAAACCTAGTTAATTAAATCCAATTAAGACATTTTCCCTTTATAAAATAAACTAGTGTTGGAGATATTTAATCCCCTTGTGCTCTTAGCCTCATTGACACCACTTGAGACTAATACCTGTCCCAGCTACATAAAATAACACTCCCTCTTAGCGAGGAAGGTGTTATGCACAACACCCAAATTATCTATGAAGAATATTATTCTCGTCTTCCCCAAGGCCTTTATCAAAATGTCTGCTACCTACTGATCCGTAGGTGTATATTGTAGTTGAAATGTTCCACGCTATACATAATCCTTGATGAAATTGTTAGTTTTTCTTAGGGATATATTGTTCTTTTCTTGGATAATTACATTTCATTATTTCCATATTAAATTCACCCCATAACATCATAAAATTATTCATATTTACATCATTATTCATCAACATATGCAACTATATAGAAAGAAAAATATGCGAAAAATAAAGGAACAATAGAAGAAAAACATTCATACATAGAGACACTAAGATTGGTTAGAGACCAGGGGAAAACCCTTTAAAATTATTCTTCTTATTGGATTATCATTGAATTATTTATCAAAAGAGAGTACAATGATCCCTATATTTATCCATACAACTATCTAGAAAAATAAAATAAATAGTATTCGTGAGATGAACCCAACAATTCTAATAATCCAAAACCCTAATTCATAATTCTGTGATCAACTATCACTGTATGCGGTCAACTAACGAAAATTTCGGTCAACTAAAAAACCAAACCCTAGTTCCCAACCACACAGAGAGAGTTTTATGCATGTGGTTGAAACCCTTCAACTGCACACATAGGCTTGCATGCCTACAGTTGTGACCGAAAAATTGCCTCTGTCATGCTTGTGGTCGGAAACGAAAAACCTAGCGCATGTGCAAGCTTCAGACCCTACAATATCAGACCTGTACAAGTGAACTTTCAATGAAGCATATTAGACCTATGTGAGACAAATAAAATAAATTAGAAAAGAATAATGTCTCATGATGATTTCCAAATGAGGTTGAGGTCACTTGTATTTATAGCCTTCTAAGTTTGTCCAAATTTATTTAGGGCCTACATAGTCATATAGAGCTTCCTCAACCTGCTTCACATATGTAGACATGTAGGGAAAATTTATCTATGTATGTACCTATGTATTTTTTTTTTTATGTAGAGGTTCTTAAACCTGCCTCACAGCTAGTCATCCTAGCAACATCGTACTCAACCTTGGTTGTTCTTAAAGCTACATACTTCTCATCCAAAAATATCATGGTAGATTTTAAAGGCATGAACCAGATGTGTTCATATCATCAATAACGATCCCAAACAACATCAATACATCCATGAAATCACATGTCATAGGAAAAATATCTTAGACCAAGAATTGATCGTCTCATGCAAATATTTTGAAGGGTGGTCGACAAAAACTCAATGTGTATGAAGCTGCTAATATATATATATATATATATATATATATATATATATATATATATATATATATATATATATATATATATATATATATATAACTTGAATTAGGCTGATAGTTGATTGAAGCAATGATGATCTGTATGAACACTTGTCCATATGTGTGTATATATATACACACACACACACACACATACATATGGACAAGTGTTCATACGGATCATTAATGCTTCAATCAACTATCAGTTTCCAATTCAAGTTGAACAATATATTTTCATATAAACTTCTTGAAATATAATCAAAATGTCCAAGGATTTTCATTTCCACTTTGTTTAATAGCTTCACGATACATATTTTATTTTCCATACTTTAGAAAGTAATTCATCATGCTTGGATTCTTCATTTCGAACTTCAGAGGCCAGCTCCTTTTTAATTCGATCATTAGAGGCTCATTACCTATCAAGAATGGACCACCAGCATATAAAACCAAAATCAAAGTCATACCTTGGACCTCTTTTGAAGTGGAGGTTTGGATCAACACATATTCTTGGCTTCACCGGACATACCAAGCTCGAGGAGCTTGCTTCATACAATGCTTTCTGCAAACATAATATTTGACCAAACAAATATATTCAACCTCACACAATTCAACGCTGTACAATTAAATAAACTAAGTCAACTTATCAATATTTATATGCCAGATCAAAACTAATATCAAAGTCATAAAATTTTCTTCCATTATCCTTGTGACAAAATCTAAGGACCAGGTGTCAGGCGGAGCTTGCTTCCAAATATCAATTCATGTCAACAAGTTGTTATTAATCAATATCAAATTTCATCAAGCTATCCTTATGATCATAGCATGAATCATTTCTGCCACTAAGAATACTAAGTATGTGAATCATGCATATACTAAGAATAATTCATATAAGTTCCATCCATTCATTGTGAGATTAATGCATAATGAATCACAATTGTTATAATTCAACCAATGTGCCAAATCCAATGAAACCAATACAAAATGATTATTGAATACCAGTATTATTTTATGAAAGTCACTATATACACATAGCACTGTCATCAAGGAAAATCATCAATTATCAAATCAAAACCCTATTTTGTTAGCACTGTGAATTTAATCAATCCATAACCCAAAACATATCTATGAACCATCAAGAATCTTGTCAAAGTTATAAGGCATCAACAATTGTCGAAGCCAACTAAGTTAAGTCAATAAGCCAAACCTTTTCAAACCCTTGCAATTGTTATTAAATATTGTCATACTCTAGCTTCAATGGTTAAATCAAAATGACATATCGATATGCATATTCCGGTCACCTTCAAACACAAGTTTACTATTCAATTTCTTTATAGTAAGTCAAACATTCAAACTTCTCTTCTCATAGAACTTTCTATTGTCTGCTCCATATCTGTAGGATTGTCATACTCTTGGTGCATTCCTGATTTTATTCATAAAGCTTCAAATTTTGTGACATATAGGCATAACCGCACCCATAGGATTTTTTTCATGCAGTTGGAGGCCTATATTTTGTCTATTTATGTTAGAAAAATTCAATAATAAAGAATCTTCTATACATCTAAATGATAATAGGTGTAGGGGTCTTATGGAGAGATTCTCGCTCTGAATGGGAATCCACTTCAGTCATCATCATTCAAGTCATCAACCTATCTATTATATTTTAATGCATCAACGGATATGTTAGATGATAAAGTCAAACTATATCATATATTCATCTTGGTCATAACATGTTAGCCCCATCTACTTCATCATCACATAATAACATGACATCAAATTTTCATCAAGTGTCAGATTCATATGATTAGGGAAGCTGATAGGTGTATCATCATATGTCAAAGACTATAAATTCTTTGTCATTAATCATCAAGTCAAGAATTCCAATTTTTCCATGTCATAATTATTAAGTTAACCAGGGTCAATAAGAAGATACTAAATATCAATCTTATTGTTACACTTTTTCATCATGGTTATTATGCTTATCACACTTATTAATAATCGAATCAAGCTACCATATATAAAAAACAATGAACTAGCCTTCTTATTAAATCCATCATGCCTAAGATTTGAGATGCTTTTCCAAATATCAAGTATATCAACATATCAAAAATCAATGTTTATAAGTGACTTTACCATGACTTAATAGAATGTAACATAATTTTCCAATACCAAGTGCACCACATCATCATAAATACTATGAATCAAACTCACTTTCATTTGCATGCATGGGCAATTTGTGAAGGAGACATTCTCATCATACCTTAGGGATTACCTTGCCATCCAATATTGTGGTTGAAAAATAACATTGAAACAACACATCATATATACCTTGTAGTATTAAAATACCTATGCACCTTCTTATTTGACATGGGTAGTTCTAGTATTTTTTTAATTTTCTTGTCATGGGAAATTGTAGCCCTTCTCTTCCTTTACTATCCATCATTTCATGCATCTGAGATTATCCTCAAGAAGGATCCACTTATCACATATCATCAAGACGTTAGAAGTATACAAATACTCAAATATATATGAAAGAATTATAATTAATAATCAAATCAATAAATATTAAACAAAAGTAAAGACATAAAGAAGTAACATAAATAAAAAATACTTATCTTCAATGAGAGGTGATCATCTCCCTCTTGAACCGTCATTTAAGAGTCATGAGTTTCCATTTACCATATACAATTGTTGCCTTCAATATAATCATTAACTTCATAAATAACCAAGGCCTAATTGAGACTATCCCATCTAAGGCTACATCAAATCTGTCACAAGTGCTTGAAAATCTCCACATTGATCATGCTAGGGTTTCTAGATTGAATATCTCAAATATTTTCCATAAACCAGGGTTTCTCCCAAACCCTAACCTCATAATATCCATCAAACCCTGATAACCAAATTGCCTAGGGCTTCTTTCAAACCGTAGTATTTTTTTAAGTCTCTACCATATTCTTTCTTCCATCAAAGGTGTCTTCATAGGGGTGATCTTCAATGAATTTTCTTCAACACAACTCTAATACAATGTTATGTTTTCTTAGGGATATGTTTTTCTTTGGTTTTATAATTGCATTTCATTATTCCCATATTGAATTCACCCCGTAACATCATAACATTATTTATATTTACACCATTATTCAACAACATATGAAACTATATAGAAAGAACAATATCATCATCATTGCAACAAAACATAAAGCAACAATAGAAGAAAAGAATTCACACATAGAGACACCAAGATTGGTCGGAGATCAGGGAAAAACCTAATATGGGGAGAGTCCTTTCAAATTATTTCTCTTATTATATTGTCATTGAATGATTATGAAAAAGAGAGTACAATGATCCATATCTTCATCCATACAACTGTCCATAAAAATCAAATAAATAATATCTATGAGATTAAATTTATAATGCTAATAATCCAAAACCTTGATTCAAAATCCTGCAATCAACTACCATTGTCTGCAGTCAACTATCAAACACTGCAGTCAACTAAAAAAAACTTTGGTCAACTGAAAAACCAAACCCTAGGTCCCAGCTGCACGAAGAGAGTGACATTCATTTGGTTGAAAACCTTCAACCACACACATAAGCTTGCATGACTGTGGTTGTGACTGAAAAACTACCTGTGTTAAACCTGCGATTGGAAATCAAAACCCTAACACACGTGTGAGCTTCGAACCCTGCAATCTCGAACCTGTTAGGGTCCTATAAATATAGGATTCATAATTTTTATTTGGCTCTCTTAAAAATCTTGAAATTTTGTACATACCTTTGCTTTCTGCAAATGTATTCCGAAATTAAAAAATGAAAAGAGAGTATGTCCTAAAAGAACGATCAAAGGACAAAAATAAACGAAGATCAAAAAAATATTAAATATGAACCCCATCAAAAATAGATCATGAAAGTGTTGCAAGTTTAAATGCCACTACTTTAGTTTAATTTTTGCGTATAAGATTGTGTGCAGCTTGTCCTAAATGCCACAAATCCATGAGGATCAAACAACTTAAACTTGACCTCTCATGCTTTAAATTTCATGTTGTTAGATAGAGAATAAAGATCTGTTGAACAGTTTAAACTTGACAAATCAGTAGATAAGATAGAGAATAAATGAGGAGCTCAACAGTTTAATCTGAGCCCTCGGATGAAATAAGGTTAGACTTAGATAGTTTTTATGCTTTGAAAGAAAAATGGACTTAGGGTTGCAAGCTTAAATGCACCCATAAAAATGAAGTAAAAATGTTAGAAATAAATATGGGTAGGTAGAAAGCAGTTGTGCAAGCATGTAATAAAGAATCATTGGGAAAAATCACTAATTTCCCCTCCCCTACAATTATTCAATACTCTAAACTATCAGTTAAAAAGGCTCAGAGCATTTCTCTGACTTTTGTTGGGACTGGACCCAAGGCTCGATGACTGGTTAGTTAAAAAATATTGAATTCCCACACTAGACTCATATTCATCAGCATTCACCCTTCATCCATTAATCATAATCCCTCTTTCCTAAGTAAAAGCTCATTTTTACTTAGTAAAATTAAAACCCTAAGTAACTAACTTCATTTTCCTTTCAAAAATACTCAAAACCCATGAAATGCATTTTATCCTAAGTCTAAATGTGAAAAATATACAACAAAGACAATCTATGCTTATTTTCACTTTATTTAGAGTTAAAATATGTATTTTTAATTATAGACACTATCTCGCACACTTAACCTTTATTTCATATTAACTTCTAACTATATATTAATTCCCTAAGTTACACGTTTCCATATGGTATTAAATCCCTTTATTTTAAATAACCCACAAACCCTTTATTTTACGTTTTAAACTAATGTTATAATATCCATGTGCGAATTAAAACCCCCCTCTTATTCCCATTGGTTTTAAACGTATCTATATAAAAATACCCCGCCCCCTATAGTTATTAAACAAATGAAAAATGTTTAAAAACTATATAATAAGACTCGCACCAATGTTATTGGTTGAAACATTTGTTAAATGTTTTAATTAAAACACATATATGACTTTAACCCTCCTCCCATCATATAACCCAAGGTTTAACGCTATAAATTTATATTTATAAGGTTTGAAACCCGTCCCACCGCATTAATAAACCCCTGACCCCACCTCTGAATGCCATGCTACTCCTCAAACAAATCTCAACCGTTCGCATAGACCCTTCCCAATCCAACGATTGAAATCCCATATCGCAAATAAAGTCGCACGATGATAACACTTTCATTTCCACACGAAATAGGTGGTTTTTGAATCCTCTCCCTCCTCCATGTGGCTCATTCCTACTAGATCACATTCGATCCATTCTAAACCACTTACCACCTGAAATGCGCGCAATAACCACTCGCGGTTTCTATTCTTCGAAGCCCCAAAAACCACCCATCTTATGATTTGACCACCATTCAATTCTTAACCTGCTTTAAACCAAAAACACTATAAAACTTAATAATGTGAATAGTTAAGCCCTTTCTTCATTATCTGTCCATTTTTAAACCATTCCAACTGAAGAAAGAAGACCTGTACACTTGTTTTATGCCTAGAGAAACTGAAAAAGCCATTGCAACTGCTATTAACCACTTAAAGCTTCCATTTTACTTCCAAAGACTTCAACAACCCTCGTAAAACCTCCGTTGTCCCAGAGAAACCCTCCTTGCAGCCAAGGTTTCATTAAAAATTTTTTTGTTTTGCAAGTCATTAGCAAAAGGATAATTTGGATAAAATAATCTAAATACTAGTTAAAGATCTGTTTTACTCCAAGAGTTCACAAAGAAATGAATTTTAAATGATATTCCTTAACAAAAGATTCCAGGCAGTAGAACAGAAAGAAGTAATTTATGCATAGAGAGATAAATTTTCACAGTGAATGGTAAAAGTGAAATAATAATTCACAATGACAGTGAAAACATAATAGTCATAGAGCATTAGAGTTAAAGTGTATCAGATGAAAGTCACAGTAAAGGTTAAAACAAAGTTACAGAGCAGTCAAGGTAAAACAGTAAAAGTAAATACAGAGGCAGTAATAGTTAAACAGAGATGAAAATACTTTCACCAACAATCATGAATTTTATCCAAAGTGAAAGTAAAAATAGTTAAAAGAACAGTAAGGTTAAAAGATGAAAACAGAGCAAGAAGGGACATTTTTGCAGAAATTTCCTGTTTAAGTCATTTTTTTGCATAAACTATTGTGACCAATCCAAGATGAATTTTTCAAAACTGAAGGAGGTTTATGTTCCTAAGATTTCCAACTACAAAAACCTCTCTCACTTTTCTAACATCTATTATGTCTTTGGAAATATTAAACAATAGTTGAAAGCATGTTTTATAGAAAATCCCTGTTTAGTCATCATGTTGCAGAGAACATTGTGGCCAATACGAAATAAATCTTACAAAACTGAACGAGGTTTTTGTTCCTAAGAGAACCATATACAAAAACCTATCTCACGTTGTACACAGGTATTATAGAATGAGAGATACATGCATATATGTACAACCTATTTTTCTGACTATGCAAAGCTCTGTTTTACACATATTGTTGCAGAGCCTGTTGTGACCAGTTGGAACTGAATTTTTGGAAACTGAGAGAGGTTTATCTTATTCACATATGCATCTACAAAAACCACTTTCAATTTTTACATATCTATTTCGGATTGAGATATAAAAAGGTATCATTGGACCCCAATTTTGCATAATTTCTGGAGCAGAATGCACAGAGAAAGGAAATAGTTAGTGACTTTGATGCCTCATCATCAACTAAGAGTTGATATCAAGTTAGAATTCTCTTCTTTGTCACCATCAATCCATAAGTATAGTGCCAAATAGATTCATTAGTTTTGAGTTTCCTTTTATTAAGTTCTATTTATGTAAAACAGTTTGAGATATTTGTAAACCAATTTTGATATTTTTTTCAAGATATTCTAGTTTAGAATTTGTATATATACTTCATCTTTTGAAGTATTTTTGTGGAATAAAATTGCTGGAGATTGTTATAGTGATTTTTGTTGGACTTGAAAGCTTTTGTGTGTCAAATTTCGAGTAGTAGGCTGGATCAAACCAATTGGCATCATACTTCAGGATTCTTGTGATGAGCTATTTGGAGTGAAGTATTTCCTTACTTGTCATTGTTATATTTCTTTGTTACATGCATCCATCTATGTTTATTCTAAATCTGAATGTATAACTAGGAGCATTACTACAAGATTTGTTAAAAGCACCCTGTTTTTAACTAGTTATCATTTATATGTTTTCCTCTTATTTCCAGTGTAGGGAATCCTTAATTGCTCCCTCTCTCGTTTGACCTCTTCCTACTACTTCCTTTTCCAGATCAAAGGATTCTTAAGTGCCCTTTATCCCGATCATACCACCTCATAAAAAAAATTTCCAAGATCTTCAAGGGTTATCTATCTTGCCCTGAAAACATTTGACCTTTTTTCATTCATCCCAGTCTTGTTTACTTGATTTTGACTCCTTAGCCCAATGGACAAATAGATTTCCCACTATCTATCCTTTCAAGTGATTTTTCCCACTAAATCTACCAAAACCAAACCAAAGTTGCACATTCATAAGTAGCCTAATATTTTACCAATCAAACAAAGTTAAAACTTAAAGAAAGAGCCCTCTCTAAACCCTAGGAAGGCTAGATCCTAGAGTTTGAAGTTGGTCTATGGTTACCTCGGACTATTTATTTCTTTAACCTTGAGAAATTACTGAGTGATAACATAACCTATACAATAGAACTTTCAACAAACCATCTTAGACTTGTGCAAGCCAAATGAAATAAAGAAGAATAGAAGAATGTCTCATGATGATTTCCAAATGAGATTGATGTCACTTGTATTTACAGCATTCCAAGGGTGTCAAATTTTCTTCATGGTCAACCTGATCAAATATGCACATATGGGATTTAATTAAAAAATGCACTTTCCCTTGTCCAAATTGAGCGCTTCAATAGTCAAAATTGGTCGTCTTGAAAATAGGTACAATGGTTGGAATTTGTCAATGAGATTCCAAATTAATAGAAATGATACCTTATTTCTATATGCTTGGACTTGTCATGAAACAATAGATTCTCAAATAACCTTATGCAAGTTTGGTTGTTGCAGTGCATGATTGTTGTCTCTATTCTCTAACCAAAAAATTATACAAAAAAATTATGAAGCCAAATGACCTTGCATGTAGCCATTCTGGTTGTTATATACTCTACTTTCGTTGAACTCAGTTCCACAGACTTTTTCTTCCTTTTTTACCAAGAGACAACTCTTGATCCCATGCTGAAGCAACACCCTGAAGTGTTTTTCCTAACCATTGTACTACCTGCCCAATCTGCATAAGTATAATTCATTAACCTGATACCATCACCTTGAGTATATCTAATCCCATACTCGATTGTACCTCAAAAATATCCCAACACATGCTTCGTTGTTGTCTAGTGCACCCTCTTTGATTCAACCATGAATTGACTAAGAGATTTTACCACAAATTATATATCTTTCCCAGTGTTGACCAAATACATAAAATATCCAATCAAATGCCTATATAAAGTGGGGTCCACATACTTCTCCCTAGATGTAACTACATTCCTCCAATCGGTTATCATGGGTGTAGACATGTCTCCACAATTTTCCATCCTAATTTTCCTTAGAATCTCGATGCAGTATTCCCTTTCCCAATGAAAATATCCCCATATGTCTACCACACCTCCATGCCTAGAATGTAGTGCATAAGCCCCAATTCTTTCATCTCGAAATACGATGCTAGGTCCTTCTTTAATTCTTCTTGAGCCCCAATGAACCTGTTAATAACAAGTTGTCCACATATAGGACAAGAATGAGTACCTCACCCCTGACCATCAAATAACATAGGTTTGTATTTGCCACACTCTTCATGAACTCCATCCCCTGCAAGTATTTATCTATGCACTGATACCATCCCCTAGGAGCCAACTTGAGCGCATACAATTCTCTCTTTAATCTACACACATGGGTCTCACTATTGTGTGCTACAAAAGCCTCTAGTTGTGCAATGTGCACTTCCTCCTCCAACTCACCATTGTGGAACGTCGTTTTGACATCCATCTGATGGATTTTTGAACCTATCTGCACTGATAGTGACATCACGACCCTTATAGCATTAAATAAAGTTTGAGGTCTAAAATGAGCTTCCTAAAGAATATTATAAAATAATTGTGGAAATAATAAAATAAAATTACATTACATTATCAAATTTTAGAGGGAGAAAAGAAAAAGCTACTTTTTCAGCATGTATTTTAAACTTATCTTCCTACAATTTTACTCAAATTTTGATCTGGAGCACTCATTGGATGCAGATTTTAATTCCTCATCCAAGTAGTACTAATGTTGCAAACATTTGATGGACCTTGCTACATGAAAAATGAAAAATAAATTAAAAATGTGATTGCAATCACTTTTTTTATGTATTTCTCGTTTTTCGTGTAGCAGGGTCCATCGAAAGTATGCAACATGGGTCTCATTGGATGATGAATTAAATTCCACATCCAACGAGTTCTCCCACTTGAAATTTAGTAAAACCGTAGGAAGATAAGTTGAAAATACAAGTTGAAAAAGTAGTTTATTTTTTTATTATTTTTTATTATTTTTTAATACTTTTACATTTTTACTTCAAAAGTGGTGAATCATGCCCCGTGGTTGACATCATCATCTTGAATCCTATTGGTTCTTATAAATTTGATTTTGGTTGTACATTTTTTTTTGAGACCCATTTTAGACCTCAAAATTTATCTAATGAATTATACTTGGCCTCTGGAGCAAATGTCTCATCATAGTTTATTCCCTTCTTCTGAGAGAACCCCTTGGCCACAAAAATTTCTTTTTATTTCTATATGCTACCATCTACACCATGCTTGATCTTATAGATCCAATGTGATCCAACCAATGCCCCATCCACTAGTCTAAGAACCACCTCCCAAACATCATTATGCATGATTGAGGTGTACTCCCCAACCCTCAGATCCCGCCACACCTCCTATTGTGCAACCTCCTGATTGATGGAAAGCTTGTTATCCACAATATGACTCACTAATTCCATATACTCAGTGTGTGTATGTGTAAATTTTCGTAGATGTTCTATGCTTGATGCAACTTTACTTTATACCCGATATCAAATAGAAATCACATAAACATGAAAGTAAAATTCTAATAGAACATATCAATAGATTAAAGAAATACAAGCCAAAAATAAGCTTAACTTGATCAACAAAATATATGTGTTGTGGTGCGTTACGATGGTCAACAGGATGCTTCAATCAGCAAAGTCTCCTCACGGTCAGCCAACTAGAATGTGTCACACAACCTTCTCAAACAACTTCTAGAACAGTCAACCCAAAGTCAATGTTGTCTAGTCGACGGTCAATCCAAAAAAGTAGCAGCAGAAAGTCAACGCAGCCAAGTCAAATTCAACGTCCAGCCTCGATTTTTTTTGTGCCAAAAAATGTGGACTGCAGAGATTGAAGTTTTGGGGGAGTTTTGGGTCAATTTGACCAAGCGTTGACCAAATTCAACGCTAGTCAAATCTGCGCTAAAAACCCTAGAACAGATCTGAAACCCTAACTACTGTTTTTTCCCACGTCTAAGTGAAGAGAAGCCTCCAAGATGATGATCGAACCAATCAGATGCAGAGAGAGAATGTGTGATGAGTGATGGTGAAAATGACCTCCAACGTTGACCTATATATATCCATCAGTGAGGGAGTGTGACACATATGTTGGGGCTCCAAGCCTACATTACAATTCTGGCCGAACTTGCACATAAGTGGAATTAATTAAAAATAAATGTTCTACTCAGATCAAGATGATCTTTAGAGCGATCTTGCACCTATCCGAAAGAGGAATCCAATAAAAATATTGGCATCGTCATCTGAGTATCACAACATGGAGTTTGGACCTAGTTTCCCAAAATTAACACTCCCTCTCAACTAGGGAGAACTCCATCCACCTGTGCCATCCTAACATCATGCGTCATCCCGCCGTAACTTGCTTTGTTGGCTTCTTTATTTCAGAACAAAAAAAGGTGAGTCACAAAGACATCACTCTTGACTGACAAAATCAGCTCAGAGTTCCGAAACCTCTATAGGACTCAAAGGATTCACATACCAACCCGAAGTTGGTTTAACTGACCCGAAGTCAATTGGAGGTCCGAAACCTCACTAGAATTGATCCCAGATCAAGTGGTTGGACACGTGCCATCCTAGTCATAGAGAGTATGGAAATCTCCAATGCATCCATCGGTCTTGCTACTGGTCTCTAGCTTTTCCCATCTCATTGGCCAAGATGAGAGGTACTTCCCATGAGTCCAAGACTCCATGGGTAGGATGCATACGAGGCATAGATCAAAGAGAGGTGAACCAACTCAATATCATAACGGTGGGGCAGAAGCTCACCAACAAGGTTCGGCAAGCCTAGCCCTGTGGTTGCTTATAGCTCCAAGAAGCTATCCCCAAGGCCCCTTGGAGCTCCCAGAGCTTATCATCCAACAAGACCCTCAGAATAGGGTCGTTCCACGATTCCAATATTCTCACGGAAGGTTAGGAACTTGACCTTCCCCAAGGGCTCTGTGAGAATATCTGCGACCTGCTCATTAGTTCATATATGATCAAGCCTTATGGCGCCTCACTATACCATATTCCAGATAAAGTGGTACCTAATATCAATATGCTTGGATCGATCGTGGAACACGAGATTCTCTGAAAAACGAATCCCACTTTGGTTATCGCAAAGGATAACGGTAGTATCTAGCACATGCTCAAACAACTCTCTAAAGAGCTTTCACAACCAAACAACTTCACAACAAGCCATACTCGCTATAATGTATTCGGCCTCAGTGGTGCTCAAAGCCACTGACTTCTGCTTCCTGCTCATCCAAGATATCGAAGCAGACCCAAGTGTGAAGTAGCATCCAGATGTTCTCTTGCTATCCGCCACACTGCCAGCCCAATCGACATCAGTATATCCATGGAGTCTCAAACTCCCGAAAATGTATCTCAACCCATGGTTTATCGCGCCCTGAAGATATCTCAATAGATTCTTGACACAAACCTAGTGAATGTGATGACGATCAGCCATCATGTGTTGACTCAAAGTGTTCACTGCAAAACATACGTCCGGACGGGTGTTCACTAAGAACATCAAGGCCCCTACGAGTTGATGATACTTGGTAGGATTTGCTAGCACGAGCCCAGGAGCGCTTCTTAAAGTTGAGCTCCATCGGGTTGACATGGAATTACAGTCCACCATTCCAAATCTTTCCAATAGCTTGACAATGTATTTTCCTTGAGAGAGGAAAATCTCGCCAAGTCTCTACCAGACCTCCAGGCCTAGGATGTAATGCATTAGTCCTAGGTCATTCATCTCAAACTCAGAAGTGAGCTCCCTCTTACACTGATGAATGAGAGGGTCAGCACCTTTCAACAAGAGATCGTCCACATAGAGAACCAAAATGAGACGCTTTTCTCTATCAACCTTGAAGTAAAGGTTCGGATCAACATTACTTGAGTGAAGCCCAACTTCATCAAGTAGCTATATATCCTCTTGTACCAAGCCCTGGGGCTTGCTTCAACCCATAGAGGGATTTATTCAACCTATATACATGGGTGTCTCTATCCTGAACTTCGAACCCCAGAGGTTGCTCCACATACACCTCTTCCTTTATCGAACCATGCAGAAAGGTGGTTTTCATATCCATCTGATGAATATTTCACCCTTGCGTAGCAGAAAGGGCTATGATAGATCGGATGGTGGTATATCGGGCCATAGGTGAAAATATATCATCATAGTATATGCGTTCCTTTTGAGAGAAGCCACGGGCAACGAATATTTCCTTGAACTTTTCAACACTACCATCAGATCCATGCTTGATCTTATAGAGCCATTTCGAGGTGACAACAGCTTTGTCCTCTGGTATAGGAACCACATCCCAAACATCATTCTTCATAATGGACTTGTACTCTTCGTGCATAGCATCCTTCCAGATTTGATGCTTTACAGCTTCTTCAAATGATCCAGGGCCCAGGCTCAGAATGTACGATTGTACTCATGGCTGATAGATACCCTTGGTATCTATTAGGCTTCTTTCTTTCACGGAATGTCCCTCTTGGGGCCATATGTCTCTCGGCATCTTCGAGAGTATCCATTGTATATAGGTTGAATAAATCCCTCTATGTCTTCTCTTCAACATTGAGCATCATCTCATCCTTCGGTTCTTCCTGATTCCCAGACCTTACTTCATGATCTTCCTCAGAGCTCAGAAGATTTATCACTTTCATAAGGGAAGCATCTTCATCAAAGGTAACATCGTGGAAAATCTCCACTTCTCTTTGACCAGGAACATAGACTCTATAAGCCTTCGAAGTTTCACTACGTCCCACAAACATTCCCTTCTTCCCAAAAGCATCTAGTTTGCTTCTCTTCTCCTTCGGCACATGAAAATAAACAGGACAACCAAAAGATCTAAAATGAGAGACACCAGGGTTCTTACCATATAAAACATCTTCGGGAGTTTTGGAGTTCAGAGCGGAATGTGGGCATCGATTTTGTATGTACACAACAGTGTTCGCAGCTTCTCCCCATAGAAACTTTGGAAGACCTTGGTCACATAGCATGTCACGGGCAGCTTCCACAATGGTCCTGTTCTTTCTTTCAGCAACGCCATTTTTCTCAGGAGTATATATGGTTGTGGTCTCCCTCTTGATGCCAGATTCTCTGCAAAAGTTATTGAACTCATTTGTCTCATATTCAGTGCCATTATTGGTCCTCAAAATCTTGATCTTCTTCCCTGTTTGATTTTCCACCAAGGCTTTGAAAGTACGAAACCACATGAAGGCCTCATCCTTCTTCTTCAAGAATTATAACCAGGTCTTGCGAGAGAAGTCATCTATAAACTTCATATAATAAGAACATCCTCCCAAGGATGTCACCGGTAGCATACCAGACAAATCATAATGTATCAATTGCAAGACATCAAATGTTTTTGTGACACTTGAGGGGAAAGGTGCCCTTGTATGCTTTCCTTCGGCACAACCTTGACATACACCTTCATGATCATTTTTGAATTCAAGCATTCGTGTCACCACCTTCCTTGCTTATGGAAGGGCTTTGTAATGAAGGTTTCGAAACCTTCGATGCCATAGTTCGGTTTGACGAATAGTATTGCATGTCATAGCCCCCAGTGGACTTCCTCCAACCTGGTAGAGTGTATCAACTTTAAACCGAATCGTGAGAGATTCCTTGAAACTATTCTTCTAGATGCGTACCTTTCCATCGACGAATGCCACCTTGAAACCTTTGTCTTCCATGGCTGAAATAGACACAAGGTTCTTCTTCAAATCAGGTACATATAATACATCTTGCAAGTAGAGGACTTGACCTTGAGATATGATGCATGGGCATCCGAATAGGTTTGAATTCAAGTTCAAATCTGCAAGTGAAGAGACGGGTATGCAAACAGTCATGCCATTTGGGGTAAAATTTGTTTAACCCGATACTCAAATTTATGTAACTGATTCATAATTAATGGTCTGCCATGTGTGCGTTTAAGAAGACCAAGAGTTCCCTTGAGCGATATTAGTCGATTTTTTTCTAATATATATAGAAAGCGAGCCTGTAATGCGAGAGGGACGGAGCGAGATGCAATGTAGTCATAGGAGAAATTGAGTTGAGGCTGAAATGCCTCAGATGTAATGCGGAATTTATATAAAATAGGAGGATTTTCATATGGATTTTCTGTGTTTAATATTGTTCATGTTTTTATCTAAATTTTTTATTTCATGGCGCGATTCAGTGATTTATTAACCATCGATCCTTACAGGATCGATGGTAATCTAATTTTTATAGGATGCTATCGGATGAATGCAGATTTAGGCGGATTAAATGTATTGGAGTCCTGTGTAAAGTAGAGTACGAATTAAATGAATTATGTTTTCCCTTGAGCTGAGACCGAAATGATGATTGAATCCATGCTCTCTGTATATAATTTGAATGAAGGATCCGATTGGTATAATTGGTATCGGATTTTATTTGAAAACCACAATATAGAAATTCGCTGAGAATTGAATACTGCTTGCGTCTTAACCTGTGCGAATAGTTCGATGAGATTCGATGAAGTCCTAACTTGTTTATGGAAAACACAGCATGATGATCCCTGAAATTTAATATGCTAGAACCAGCATTGAACCCTCTGCTCACTTAGAGCGGCATCGATGGCGATAGAAGCTCTGTTTTTCGGAGCGGTATGGTTAAAATTCGACTCATGGCATCAAGACGGAAAGGCGAGGTCTAGAAGGAGTGGAATTCCTGAGTTGGGCGTTCTAAATTCCGGTTTCAATTGAGCGGTTTTACATGTGTGGTACTTTCAGTTTAAACAGAAATTGAAACATTTGAATGCTATGTTCGATTGGGATCATATGCGTTAGTGTTTGGTTTTAAATCCAAGGCCAAAGGCTTTACTTATAATGTCTCTTAACGTTAGAAATTGAGAACCATTTTGGGTTTCAAACGGAACTGAAATTTATATATCGCTTTGACCTGTGACCATGGGTAATAGCGGGGGCGCTTTCCCATCAAGTGGTATCAGAGCAGGGAAAATGATTTCCTGTGGAGAAGAAGTTCACATATAGAGGAAGAAGAGGTACAGTTTGTGAAAATTTGTAAACTGGTGATTTTCTTTTGTATTGTGAAGGTAGCAGCAGAGGAAGGTGAGAAGATTGCAGTAGCCTAGAGTAGGAGTGCTCAACTGGTTCCACAGGAGCGAACCAAAGAGATGCCGAGAGCCGGAGCTCAGGAGAGAAGCTTGGTGAGGTATTTGGTAGCAAGGAGACTTGCTATTGCAGAGGTTTTGTTGCAGCTCACAGAGGACAATTCCGCAGAAGATGCAGGTGAGAATTGTTCAGGAGATGTTGCTACAGGAAGATCACGAAGAGAAGTTCCACAGATGACGTGGTTAGACTTGCTGGCAGCTGGAGAAGACATATGACCAGGAGGTCATAAATTTTTGTGCCTCGGGAGTCTGATGCAGGGGCATCCGAATAGGTTTGAATTCAAGTTCGAATCTGCAAGTGAAGAGACGGGTATGCGAACAGTCATGCCATTTGGGGTAAAATTTGTTTAACCCGATACTGGAATTTATGTAACTGATTCATAATTAATGGTTTTCCATGTGTGCGTTTGAGAAGACCAAGAGTTCCCTTGAGCGATCTCAATTGATTTTTTTCTAATCTATATAGACAGCGAGCCTATAATGCGAGAGGGACGGAGCGAGATGCAATGTAGTCATAGGAGAAATTGAGTTGAGGCTGAAATGCATCAGATGTAATGCTGAATTTATATAAAATAGGAGGATTGTGATATGGATTTTCTGTGTTTAATATTGTTCATGTTTTTATCTAAATTTGTGAGTTCATGGCGCAATTAAGTGATTTATTAACCATCGATCCTTACAGGATCGATGGTAATCTAATTTTTATAGGATGCTATCGATGAATGCAGATTTAGGCGGATTAAATGTATTGGAGTCTTGTGTAAAGTAGAGTACGAATTAAATGAATTCTGTTTTCCCTTGAGCTGAGACCAAAATGATGATTGAATCCACGCTCTCTGTATATAATTTGAATGAAGGATCCGATTGGCATAATCGGTATTGGATTTTATTTGAAAACCACAATATATAAATTCACTGAGAATTGAATACTGCCTACATCTTGACCTGTGCAAATAGTTCGATGAGATTCGATGAAGTCCTAACTTGTTTATGGAAAACGTAGCATGTTGATCCCTGGCATTTAATATGCTAGAACTAGTGTTGAACCCTATGGTCACTTAGAGTGGCATTGATGGCGATAGAAGCTCTGTTTTCCAGAGCGGTATGGTTAAAATTCGACTCATGGCATCAGGATGGAAAGGCGAGGTCTAGAAGGAGCGGAATTCCTGAGTTGGGCATTCTAAATTCCGATTTCAATTGAGCGGTTTTACGTGTGTGGTACTTTGAGTTTAAACAAAAATCAAAACATTTGAATGCTATGTTCGATTGGGATCATATGCGTTAGTGTTTGGTTTTAAATCCAAGGCCAAAGTTTTTACTTATAATGTCTCTTAACGTTAGAATTGAGAACCATTTTGGGTTTCAAATGGAACTGAAGTTTATATACCGCTTTGACCTGTGACCGTGGGTAATAGCGGGGGCGCTTTCCGATCAAGATAACTGGAGGGTCACAATCCCTGTCCCTTTCACGAGATAGGTGGCATTATCTCCAAGGTTAATTTTCAGATTAGTATCCTTCTCAATAAAATCAGAGAGCGCTTCTTTAAACCCAGTGAGATGCCTTGAAGCACCATTATCAATCAACTAGACATTCATGGTGTCGGGTGGAGATGCAGTAGAGAGGGAAGATACAAGAATGAATTCATTTTTCTTATCATCAACAACATTAGACTCCCCATACCTGGAATTTCTTGAACTTTTGAAAGGTTGCCCATTTCCATTGCGACTAGAGGTAGCCTTCCTCTTTCCTTTGAACCTATTGTTCCTTTTATTTCCATTCCTCTTGTTGTTGTTGTTGTCATCATCTCCAGGATAATCCTTTCTATTAGGGCATTCTATAGCATAGTGGCCAGTCTTGTTACATGTGTAACATCTTCCTTTCTTTCCATGGATCATTGCTCTTCCATGCTTCCTCGAGACCACCATTGCTCTTCTTCTTAGCACGAGCGGTGAAGGAAACATTACCTTCTTTTTCATATTCCATCATTTTTGTTTCCTCTCGAGTGCATCTCGACAATACTTCGTCAAAATCAGGAATCACATTGTTATTGAGAATGGTAGTAATGAATACATGCCATTCAGAGGAGAGACCTCCAAGTGTGGTGAGAAAAATTTCTCGATCAGCTATTGTTTCCCCAATGGAAAGAAGATTATTCTTGATTTTGGTCAGCTTCATAAAATAAGATTGAACGGATTCATCCCTGCCTTTCTTGAGATTCTTCAATTGGTTCTTAAAGAAAAGAACTTGATTTGCATTGTTGGCCCTGAACATATTGACCAACTTATCATACATCTCCTTAGATGTGCCCAAATCAGAGATGTAGGCAACCAGATTCTTATGGATGGAATCCCTGACAATCAGTTTGCTTTGATTTCCCTTTCTTGTACTTCATCTTGGTGGCAACAGGTGCAGATGATGGAGGCTCTTGGATTTTACCCTGCACATAGTCCATGACATCTTGGTCTTCCAACATTAAATCCAAAGACATCTTCAAAGCATGAAAGCCAGCCTTGCCAGTCAACTTTTCATTAAATTTGAAGCCATTATAATTTGAGGTACCCATGATTCCTTGACAAATACTACTTCTTCGGTGATTTCTCTCAATACAAACTTGGGCTTTATCTTCCCCTTAGCTCCGATACCATGTAAATTTTCGTAGATGTTCTATGCTTGATGCAACTTTACTTTATACCCGATATCAAATAGAAATCATATAAACATGAAAGTAAAATGCTGATAGAACATATCAATAGATCGACAAAAGACAAGCCAAAAATACACTTAACTTGATCAACAAAATATGTGTTGTGGTGCGTTACGACGGTCAATAGGATGCTTCAACCAACAAAGTGTCCTCATGGTCAACCAACCAAAATGTGTCACACAACCTTCTCAGACAGCTTCTACAACATTCAACCCAAAGTAAACGTTGTCCAGTCAACGGTCAATGCAAAAAAATAGCAGCAAAAAGTCAACACATCCAAGTCAAAGTCAACGTCCAGCCTCGATTTTTTTGTGCCAAAAAATGTGGACTGAAGAAATCGAATTTTTGGGGGAGTTTTGGGTAAAGTTGACCAAGTGTTGACCAAAGTCAACGTTGGTCAAATTTTTGCTGAAAACCCTAGAAAAAATCTGAAACCCTAGCTATTGTTTTTTCCCATGTGTGAATGAAGAGAAGCCTCCAAGATGAAGATCGAACCAATTAGATGCAGAGAGAGAATGTGTGATGAGTGATGGTGAAAATGACCTCCAACATTTACCTATATATATCCATTAGTGCGGGTGTGTGACACATCTGTTGGGGCTCCAAGCCTACATTACAATTCTGGCCGACCTTGCACATAAGTGGAATTAATTCAAAATAAATGTTCTGCTCATCGGATCAAGATGATCTTTAGATCAATCTTGCACCTCTTCGAAAGAGGAATCCAATAAAAATATTGGCATCTTCATCTGAGCATAAAAACATGGAGTTTGGACCTAGTTTCCCAAAATTAATAGTATGGTTGTCTTTGCTCTCTCCTTCTCATCTCGTCAGTCCCAAAAAACTCATGAGGATCCCTATGTCTGTTGAACCTCTCAATTACTGCTACCAACTGTCAAGTGTGAAATTTGGACTTCCACATCCTCTTGATGCATTTATCATATTTGTTTCATATATTTATCCATACTCTGTAAAATATTAGGAACTCCTATACCTAAGATTTTTCTCGTACTGGTAACATTACTCATACTATCTTGTCCCTGAACTTACTATTCTACCTTTGGAGCCTCTGTTAGCTATTCACTCTGATCAACTACTGCTGGAAAATATTTGGACCACCTATATGCCTTTTCCTCCATAAATTTTACATATCTCGTAACAATTATCTTCCTAGCCCTTGGGATGAATATTTGATATGTTTTAGAAGTCTCACTACACCCAACAAAGTACCCCTTCTCTGTAGTATGATCTAGCTTCGAACATGTATTCCCTAGAATGTGACAATATGCTATGTTGCCAAATATCCTAAAGTGGTTGAAATCTGGCTTATTCTAGTATCATATTTCCCAACACCTTGTGTAGATACTTGTTATAAGTATATAAAGTTGCATTGCATATCTCTTCCCATAAGTAACATGGGATATCCTATTCATACAACATGGCCATAATTGCCTCTGACATTGAATGGTTCTTTCTCTCAGCAACCCCATTTTTCTGTAGGTTATAAGGAACCGTCCACTCTCTCTCAGTACCCTCCCAATACTTGCCTCCATTATATGATCAAATAGCATTCACCTTCCTTCTTGTCACATTCTCCACAAGTACTTTGAACTCTTGGAAGCGATTGAAGACCTCATCATGGTTTTTTCAAGAAGTATACTTGTGACCTCCTGGAGTATTCATCAATAAATTTAATGAAGTACTCATACCCTCTAAGATATTTTGTTGACATCAAACCACATATATCAAAATGTACTAGATCAAGAACAAATTTGGATTTGGTTTCACTCAAAAACAAATTCTTAGCAAAATTTCCCAATACACACCTCTTACACGCATCATCGTGCTCCATTCTCACCTCTGGAACACCTATCATTATATCTCAAAGTAATTTAAGTACCCCATTATGAATATGGCCCTTAATCCTATGGCATAGCTCTCCCTAATCTCTCAGATCATCGTTGCTCACTAGTTCCTTTGGAGTATCCAATTGCAGCCTGCAAATTCTATTGTTGTTAACTCTAATTACTATCGATGAATTCCACTCTGGGAATTTTATCAACACATGTTGTCATTTAAAGTATATTGTACCCTGTATCCTTAAGAATATATATCAAAATCAAGTTCATCCCCATTCCTGACACGTTCAACACTTCATGGATGGGAATCGACTTACTAGACTCCCTCTGAAATTAAACAACCCCCCTCCCAACTGGATTACACTTGGAACTGTTCCCCATCTCGATATGGAATATGATGTCCTCCTGCTTATATATATATAATTACTCCCTAACTCCTTTCATGTGAAATGATACCCCAATATTTTTATACCAAACACTATGTGAGGTCGAGTTATTTAGGAAATCTATGATTAATAACTCTTGTTCCATACTGCTAGAAGGATCGTCTACACTAGCTAAAGTTTTCGTCTGCTTCTTTCCTTTCTTTTCACCTTTCTTCCTCTATAGACAATTCTTGACATAATGGCCAAACTCTTGATGGCTATAGTAATTTACCTTTGAAAGGTCCTTCTTCTTCTCTCCTTTGCGGTTAACTCCTTTTCTAGAACCCTTCCTTTCTTTTCACTTTCCCGCTAGAGCCACATTTTCCTATTCTTCCTCACTTTTCTAGGTCTTACTGCTACTGCCACTGACAAGGCTCAACCCAAGATCCTCTTGAGTGAAATTTCTTCATAAACGATCCCATCTTGGTAGGGTATCTCTACCATTAATCACTTGATTGAATACATCCCACTACTTTGAGAACATGTTCAAGGTTGTTCCCACAAGCTCATCATCTTCTACTTTCTCTATGATAACTACTAACCTTGTCCTTGACAAGTCAGAACCTGGTGAGGTAACTAACTACACCTTCACCCTTGTTCATCTGCATATTTCTCAATTTCTCTCTAAGAACCAACTTCTTGTTCACAATAACATTCTAGAACAAATTTAGGATGACATCCCACATCTTTTTTATTGTACCCAAATCTGTGATATGTGGAACAATATGATCCTTGACCCCATTTAGGATTATCCGCCTCACCTTGGCATCTTCCATCTTGTAGTTGTGATGCAGTTTCCAACATGGCTACGACACTAGTTGCATATTCCCTGAGACCTTTCTCTTCTAGCAACAATAAAATCCTAACTTTCCAGACACCAAAGTTAGATGCACCATCCAATATGTCTTGACCTCTCAACCCATATGAATCCATTTTTATAACCCTCAAAAAATGTAATCAAACCTTAAATAAATATAAAGAAATCGATCTGAGTTTTTATAAACCCCCCGGGGGGGGAAAAAAAAAAAAAAATAGTTATTTTTCCCCTATCTTTTAGATTATTTGTCCCAACAAATTAATTTAGTGAAAATATTGAATAAAACAAAACTGCAAATTTCACCAATTAAATAAACCACAACAACTAAGAAAACATCACTCATAAAATGGACACCAATATTTTTGGACAATTTTTCCTTGGAAAAACCCGAAGGTGGAGAAAACTATTTTTACAGATAAGGGTGTTATTAATATTCAACAAATTTGTAATTGAAATAATACATAAATCGCTTTTCATAAATTAGAAAAGCACCAACAAATTATTTCTTTCACTTCTGTAAGAAACTTCAACCTCTTGGAAGCTATTTGGACCCTCTGAATCAATTCAATCCTTTTGTATGAACCATATTTGACCCACATGTGTGGCCTAGAGAATAACTTGGCCTTCACTGGAAACTCGAACTACTTGGAAAAATAATTTGACCTCCACTAGAAATTCAATATCTTTGGCAACCCGGACTTTTCCTACAAATCGATCACTTTGGAAAATTGGCTCTCCCTCGAGAAAATTGACCTCTCTCTTTCAATTTTCACCACCTAGAGAAACTCTTCATCTATATAATATTTCGATCTGCCTTTGTCACTGAGAAATTATAAATGACTGTGAAACAATTCTCTTTGGAAAATTGATCTCAATCATTGATGAACCATTTGTTGGTGTCTCCCCATGTTATCACTACACCCTTTCTCACTCAAATTATTTCTCCAAGATCCCCATTGATTTCCTCTTATAATCTCTTGTTGATGAACCAACGACCATGATCTAATACTAATCGATGGATAAGATCATCTTGACCCCATCAAGTCACTTTTTTAGAAGTCATTAGAGAGAAATCTACTTATATCAGTTAATATTGATTAAATAACCCATTTCCCTAAGTTAGGAAAATAATTAATACTACTTAATTAAATATAATTAAGAAATTTTCCATTTATAAAATAAAATGGGCTTGGAGATAATTAATCCTCTTATGTTCTTGGCCTCATTGACACCACTAGATACTAGAACACTTTTCTGAGCTACATAAACTAACAAATATACTGGCATATCATCAGTTAGTGGTGGTTTTCGGGGATTGTGGGCTATGTGGTTGATTGGTTGGTTTCCAAGAATAGAAGAAATGTTTCTCCTATAGGGTTACCCATTTTGGTGGGTAACATTGCCTATGAAGTCATTGAGCCATCAAGCAACACACCTACGAAACCTCATTGTGAAAAAAAAAATCATGAGTACATTTTGGTACAAAGAAAAAAATTCCATGCATAGAAGAAATTTTAATGTTTGATCTAAGGTCTAGGATACATAGCTTCATAATTTTTACAAAATATATCATGATTTAGGTGTAATCATATATTTTTAACAAACCCATGAGAGTGGCTAATTGAATGAGGGTTTTAGCATTACCAAAAGCAAATGAACTCCCTCTCCATTTCACAATGTTCCCAATGGAATATTAGATGAACACTTTCTATTTTCTTTGAACATAATGGGATGGAAAATCAAAGCATAAAAATATTTCTAATGTTGATTCATGGTAGGAAAAAAAACATATCACGGTCTATAATAGAGAAAAAGAAAATAATTAAAAAAGAAAAGAATTATGACCTCTTTATTACCATTGACTATCAATATGTATTTTGTTATTCTCTTTCATATAACACTACCATGAAGTGCATACCATTCCCTTAAATAGTTTACTTTCTCTTTGCTTTGAACATAGTGGCATGGAAAATCAAAGCATAACAATATTTCTGGTGTTGATTCATAGTAGGCAACAAAACACACACACACACACACACACACACACACACATATATATATATAGAGAGAGTACGCTAAGAATATCTGAGAGAGAGAAGTGGTGCACTCTTGATCACACTCTAATGCAAGAATGAATAACGAGTTATGAATGAATTATGACCATATATAATGCCTCATCTCACACAAACAAAGCTAAGCATTACATAAGAGAAAGTTTCAATGAATATGTACCCCATTCCTCATGAGCCCTAAAACATCACTTAAATAAATTTAGTACATAGAGAAGTGTATGGTAATAATAAATGAAAAGATTCTCTCTCTCTCTCTCTCTCTCTCTCTCTCTCTCTCTCTATGTATGTGTGTGTGTGTGTGTGTGTGTGTGAGAGAGAGAGAGAGAGGGAAGGAGTGAAGTAAGACATGTGTGGGCCCTAGTATGTACAAGAAACCTACAACAACACATGTGGAGTGTTACACTCCTAAGGGTAGACATTTCAAGCTCCATGATGATGTTGTCCACAAGAAAGGCTCTAAATGTAAGGGAACACTACAAAGTGTGTCCAACGCATACAAACATCCAATCTACCCAGTGTTGTCTAAGGTTGAATTCCCTCCTCCAATATGAAAAATGCTCATTCTCTAGTGAAAGGCATCCTTGAAACAAGTAACATCTCCACGTGGCTATCATGTAGAGTGTAACCAAAGTTGTTGGAAGATCTCAAACACCCTAGAGAATTATATCATGTAAGCACCCAATTGAGATCAAGCAACCACCAGGTAAGCAATCTCTAATATTAAAATCCATCACGGGCCATGTGGGGGTTGATCATGCAACATGTATTACAAATATCATGAAGTTCTCCCAAACATTTTCTAAACACTTTTGAAGTAACCCTAATGATAACTATATCTACGTGTGGAGAGACATATAAGGAGAGTGCATATAAACGCATGTGCAATTTTAGATTTTTATAGCTCCACTTAACTATTATTTGTTTATTATTTATTCTATTTATTTATTATTTTTAAATTTATTTGTTGTGGTCCCCTCCTACAGTTTAAAATAGAATTGACCATATGGAAATGAATTTTTATACTTAAACAAGATAGAAAGAACATTAAAAATGTTTACTAGATCTCTCTATAACTAAAACTTATAGGGACATTAATACGAGTTTACCACACTTTTCTAGATTATATTTGTACCATAAATATTTTTTGTAGAGTAGAAACCCCAATTCAAGAATTGATATAATTGTAATCACCCTCCATAATTTTATAACCATCTCTCTTATTGAATTTGATTTGCACACACTTAGTTGAACATATAACAACTTTGGCATTGCCCATGTTTATACAATATCTTGGGGACCCTTACATGAGTATACTACACTCCTTTTTGTGACAAAATATAATTATAAATTTATAACAACATATGTAATTTAGAATATAATTTATATTCTCTTAAGGATCTGCTCAATTTCAATTGATATTCTCCTAAGGTTCTGCTCATTTTCAATGCTAAGAAATTGTTCTAACCTACAGTTTACCTTTTATGATTTCTTACACTTTAGCATGATTTACACTTTCAAACTATTTTCAGTATTTATCATTTCTTATGTGATTTCCTTCTTCAAGCAACCTCGATGATCCACTCACAACTCTTGTAATGAACTCCTACCCTTTGAAAACAACTTTCAATTTGGAAGCCTACTTTCTCAAACATCAACGCAATTTCTTGTGTTATATGTTTTATTATTCTTCCTAATTCCACATTCCTTCACCCTTTTTCTTTTAACCTAACTGTAAATGAGCTCAACCATGACATTACACTTCTACAATTTATCTATTTCATTGCATGCCATCCATATGACCTTATCATTAGAGAAATTTTGAGGTAAAAAATGGACCTCAAAACAAAAATGTACAAAAAAAATAAACTCCATAAGAACTGATAGGATTTAATATGATGTTGTCAATCATGGGGGATGATTCACCATTTTTGGAGTAAAAAGGTAAAAAGATTAAAAAAAAAAATAAAAAAAATAAAAACTAATTTTTCAACCTATCTCCCTAAGAATTTACTCAAATTTTGAGTGGGATCACTCGTTGATTGTGGAATTTAATTTTGCATCCAAGGAGTACCCATGTTGCATACTTTCAATGGAACCTACTACATGAAAAATGTGAAATACATGAAAAAACGTGATTGCAATCACATTTTTTCATGTATTTCACATTTTTCATGTAATAGGGTCCATCGAAAGTATGCAACATGGATATTCCTTGGATGAAAATTTAAATTCCACATCGAATGAGTGTCCCCGATCAAAATTTGAGTAAATTGTAAGGAGATAAATTGAAAATACGAGTTGAAAAAGTAGTAGTTTTTTTTTTTTTCCTTCCAAAAATTGATGAGGTAATATAATATTATTTTATTATTTCCACTATTATTTTATAATATGCCTTAGGAGGCCCATTTTAGACCTCAAAATTTCTCTAATGTGCTTGTTTGAATTCACACACAAACACACACATACCACCTTACATGTCTAGTCTAGGTGTGCCAACTTGCTCACTATGTTGAGATTCCAATCTCATTGTGTGTGTGCTCTACATGCTTCAATGAACCTAATATTTACTTAGACTCAATATGCTTGTAGATGTTATCAAATTAAATTCCCATTGCAAAAATAACATTATGGGTTGGCACACACTTTTGATATTTGGAAAAGTGAGTAGAGGAAATGGTTTTGTTAATTTCTTTTTGCAATATTGTTTCCTTTATGAAGTCTTTGGTACTCCTACATTCAAATCCATGCATTTTATACATCTACCCTGTTTATCCATTTCACCATCATTGCATATAACTTTCACCTCGACCTTTCCCTCCAAAATATTTTCAATCTTTTCTTTGTTCTTTGTTGCCCTTAGCTCAAAATATTCTTTCTCAATCCTTTGAGCTTCATTTAAGTCACACTATCCAAAATAATCTGAAATATTTGCATTATTATTAATGATACATATTATTATTCTTGAAATTCCATTTCAAATGCATTATCTTCAAATTTTCTCTTGATTTGAAAAGGTCCAGCGTTTTTCAAATAACTTGTTATAAGTGCCTTTAAGAAAATGCTCCTTCCACTAGTCAACCATGAGTAAATTACCTCCTTTTAATACTTTTAATAATATCTTCATGTTTGTGTGTTACTTGTGTTTAACATGGTTATCTCTATTGGAATAAGGAATTACTGAGAGGGGGGTGAATCAATAATTTTGTGATTACTTACATTTTTTCCTTTAATTATTTTCATACTTCGTCGCACTATAGTCTGTTACTTATGAGAGAATTAATTCATAAATAAATAAGTATTAAAACATGAGCATTCAAATGTTAAACAACAATTCTCATGATCAACACACACACACACACACACACACACATTAACACAAGTATTTTTCACGTGGAAACCCAAAGGGTAAAAACTACCAATTTGTTGTTTTTTTAAGATGTAAATTATGCATCCACTTAATTACATATGTTTGTTTGTGAGCACCAACTCACTCGAGGCACAGACCCACTTAGGATATAAATCACCAACTTTCCAAGAGGCATCAAACTCTTTGAATGCAGGTGACCACCCGTTGTTGCCATTGTTCTAATATTTCATAATTTTTTCAAACTAAAAACAAAGGAATTTACAAATAAGAAAAATACCAATCCACTGTGTCACAAAATTGCATTCTTCTCTCGGTCCTTTGATGAATCACCGACTCCTCTAGTATTGCACAACCACATCTTGTGTACTCTTCTTAACACAACATGTGATCAGCACTCTGTTGTCTCACAACTCATTATATGTTGCTTCTCCTTTAGCTTGGGCTCTGTGGTCTCTCTCCAAGCACTACCATTTCTCTCTCGACTTAGAAAATTCAACAATACTCGCTTGATCTAATTTTCTCAAAGAATTTCGATGGTTTTTTTCCACTGTTACATACTGCACAATCTTGTTTTTGCCATCGATACACACACCACTTAAGTGTTTCTATGCATGACATGAATTGTTTCCTTTGTGTCTTCCCATTGAATTCTGTCATATAATTAATCACAAGAATGGGCTTCTGAAGTATTCACATAACCACAATGTACACTTCCATATTGAGATTTTAATTCGCAGTCTATATAAACACTCTACTGGGACTTTCCATGCCTGTTTATTTATTATCAGATATGGACAATATACGCGAATGGAAACTCTTCTTCCCCTCTTTTATTTAATTCAAATAAGGCGTGCACGGGACGAGAATCCTAACTGGATTTTCCCCATTATTTATTTTCTGCAAGTTAGTGACCTTAGTGCCTTGTTCTAGTGCTTCTTCCAGGAAAATACCAACTTTGTGGTAAAGATAGAACATTATGATATTGCACTCCCTGATATCCTTGGCTCCCTTTGCCTTCAGCTCCTTTGAAATATGATTTATCATAGAACTAGGCATGTGAACGATGACTTAGCACTTAGATGCTAAGGCCTTTCATGCTCTTGTCGAGGGCCAATCTTCCTTTGTTAATTGCTTAGCCCCCTTGGGTCTCAGAACTCTCACGACCATGTGCCAACCCAACATCAGAATCTTCTTTCATTGTAAATTTTCCAAAAACCATTTGCACTCATCCTCCGATATGCTAACCTCTGGGATGATTTCATCACTCCACATGGAAACCCCTTGGTGGTGACATGTGTCACCCAAATTTGACCCATTAAGCCACCAAATAGTTTTGAATCTTCCTGCCACGTTTCTTTTCGTACTTCCACGTCATGCTGATGTCAGTTTCCACTGCAGCTTCTCAGAGCCAATCTCATGTTGCCATGTGTCTTGCCAGAGGAGAGAGTAGAGGGCCCTAAAGACCTTGGTTTTGTACATGATCCTTTGTTAATTTTCATTAGTATTCATCAACACCTTTATGGCACTACCGGGCTTGTTGGATATCGTAACTTCTTAAATCACTTATGTTAACATATTCTGATATTCTGATGTCCCGAACCTCTGATATTCCTATATCCTAGACCTCTGATATTCCAGTGAAATCCGATGTTCCAATGTAATCAAAGCCCCAAGCCTCTAATGTGTTGATCTGCTTCGATTTTCTAATATATGATATGCCTCCTTCTTTGATAACTCATCCTTCTTAAGGATTCAAGTCACTGGACTTTGACAAACCATATATTTTGATTGAGGAGCCCATTTTTGGAATTCTTCATATTGTTGGAAGGATCTTCCAGAGAAATTTTCAATGGATAGGGTCCGATGTAGGCTTGGAGCCCATTTCTACCTCTGAGGTGACTGCAAAATCTCTTCCATACTTTTCTTCTTGCCTCTTCTTCTTGTGCTTGGAATGATGAGCTCCCAAATACCATAGTAATCATTTTATGTCTTCTCAATAAGGTTGCTCCTTCGGTGATTCTCTACCAGTAACCTGCAACTTTCATTGGAATCCTCATGGAAACTTAGAGACATCCTTTATGACTTTTCAATAATATTTCTACTATGGTGATTCTATATTGGAAGCCTATAGCTATCATTGATCACCATTGTCCTTTGGTTGACACCAAATATCGTGTTGACCCTTGTTTACATCAATTCCAACACTAACACAACCACCCATTTTCCAAAAATATTCCCCTTTGGAATTGATGGAAACACCATAAGCTCCCCCTCAGGCTAGGCATGGTATTTTCTGATGCTAATATTCTCTCCCTTTGACATCAATGTCAAAGAATAATTATTTAATACTCCCCCTAAACTATTGCAACCTACTCTTCCATGAGTCCCACACGTTTAGTAGCTTCCACCAGCTTCCAAAATAAAGTCATTTGGAGGGAGGAGTCACAACTCCTATCTGCTTCCTAAGATATTCAAATGGTTCTCTAGCCATTGGCTTAGTATATATATCTGCCAATTTCTATTTAGTGGCCACATACTCAAGTCTGAAAATATTGGTTACAACATGTTCCCTTAAGAAATGGAACTTTATAGGAATATGCTTAGCCTTATAATGTGTGGCTGGATTTTTGGAGATGCTAATGGCACTTGTGTTTTCACATATTATTGGAATAGGATAAGTCATCTCTACCTAAATGTATTTTAAAGTCTGCTTCATCCATAGAATTTGTGTGCAACAACTAGCAAAAACAATATATTCTGCTGCAGTAGTCGATAAAGAAATGGAGGCTTGTTTCTTGTTGACCCAAGATACCAAGCATTTTCCCAAGAAGAAGGCTACAACATAAGTAATGTTCATCTCATCAATGTTGCTAGCCGAATCTGCATCAGTGTATGCCTTCAACTTGAATTATTTTCCCTTAGCACACCACAATCCATACTCTGTTGTCCCTTGAATATATTTGAAGATCATTTTGACAACAACAACATGAATTTCATAGGGAAAAGCCTGAAATCCGGCCACAAGACCCACTGCTTGCATGATGTTTTTCCTTGAAGCTGTGAGATACAACAAGCTTCCTATAATTTATTTATAAGCATTCTAATTTACTATTGGTGTTCCATCTTCTTTGCATAACTTGCAGCCTGTGGTCATAGGTGTGCTTACTGGTTTGCAATCTTCCAACCCAAATTTAATCAGAGTTTCCTTGAGATATTTTGATTGGGATATAAACACTCCTTTTGGAGACTGATCAATTTGCAAACCTAGGAAGAAGGGAAACTCTCCGATCATGGACATTTCAAATTATGCTTGCATGCATTTTGAAAATTGATGCCCCAATTATTCCATGTCGGTGCCAAATATTATATCATCCACATAAAAAACTACTATCATTAGATGGTCACCTTCAGATTTTACATATAAGTTATTATCAACCATGCCTTTTGTAAGGCCTTGTTGTTGAAGTTATTTATCTAGCCTTTCATACCAAGCTCTTGGAGCCTGTTTCAGTCCATACAGAGCCTTCTTTAGTTTTCATATGAACCCTTCACCTCTGGTGAGTATAAATCCTTCTGGCTATTCAATGTAAACTTTTGCTTCCAAATATCCATTGAGAAATGCAGACTTCACATTCATATGATACACCTTGATGTTTTTATGGGAGGTAATTAGAGCAAGAAAAATCCTGATAGCTTCTAGTCACGCTACTGGTGAAAACGTTTCTTTGAAATCTACCCCATCTATTTGGGAATACCCTTTGTAGACTAAACAAGATTTTTTCCTGATCACTTGACCCTACTCATTTAGTTTTTTTTTTTAAATCCATTTGGTTCCAATAATTTTTTTCTCTCTAGACCTTGGAAAAATCTCCCAAGTGTCATTATTTTCAATCTAATCAAGTTCTTCATTCATAGCTTTCACCTAGAACTTGTATTCACTTGCTTGGATGATATTCTTGGGCTCTATCTGCGATAACATAGATAGAATTTTTAATATCTCAAAATGGGAAATACAGGAATATAGAACATTTATAACATTTCAATCTAGGCAATAACCAGAATGTAAGCACAAAACTGTAAAATGCTGGAAATCCCAGAATACAACATCAAGACATTTAAACATTAGCAGAAACAATTGAACAATAAAATTATGTGTCAACAGCAAATGTAAGTACACAGTGCTCCAAAAGTAATGCACTCAAGCCACAATATGGTTGAAATACACTACTGAAACCTAGCACTAGAAAGTATAAACTGTTGTTGATGGAAGAATATCTATGTATGAGAGGCTGCTAGAGTGGTCAGAATTATTCGATATTTTAAATGCGAATTATACTCGAAAAACCTAGAAAAACCCAGAAATGGTTTAGCCAGATTTTGAGTTTGGAATTTCAGCTATTTTTGAGTTGGGCACTGTGCCCCTGCTAGCTGAGTTATGCACTCCCTAGATAAAAATGCTGATATGGGGCTGAAATAATGATCTATCTGCTGCAACAACACCAACTCAGCTCACTAACTAAGGGGTTGGTCCCTTCTCCCGATTCCCAAGCTCAAAACTTGAGATCTAGTTCCTCCATTGAATATGCAGTTGTTGCATGCACAACTGTTACACAACATTTTGTCACTGTCCCTGAAATCCCCAACTCACACATTGGAGGGTCATTTATGTGACCAATATGCAATTTCATGCTTTGAAAATACTATCCTTGCATCCCTTTTGATGAAAGAAACATTCTTCTTGTTGACATTTCCCTAAGCAGAGCTGTGAAAATCCCTATATTTTCCTTGGCGCGATTATCCCGTTGCATCCTCGTGCCGACCTAGAAATTTAACATTGAGACCGCACCACTTGGCGCTCTGTGCCAGTTAGACACCTATGCCAAGCTGTTTATGGAATGTTTTTTAAAAATAGAGGCAGAGGTTCCATTCCAACCACCTCGGGGATGAGTCATTGGGAGTGGTTGAACTGAAACAAACACAGACTCCTTCCTTTAGTTAGTAGTTTGCACCTCCCTTGGAACTCTCCTAAAGGATAGGACTCCCTCCCACCTTTGTAGGGATCCCAACCTCCTCTTTTCCCTCTATATAAGAAACTATCTCCTTTGGTAGAAGCTAGCTGAACGCATTATAGAAAAATAGTTGAATAGCCGAACTAGAGAATTATACTATAGCTAAGCTACTAGATGAGATAGAGTAAGAAAGATTGTGTTGAGAGAGCTCGAGTCGATGACTTATAAGAGAGCTTGAGTCCGAATTCCCTGACCGATAGCTGAGACACGTTTCGTCTAAACCCCGCTGGAGGAGATCACGACGTCAAAGCATCAGTTTTACTCTTCCTTCTACTCATTAATATACATGACTACTGTTTGGTTCCACTATTGTGTTATGATGTTTATTTGATACGATAATTTTAGCCCTCTTTGAATGGCTAATAGTTGTGAGTGAAACTATGCTGCTATATGTTGTTCTTGTTCTTTGTCTTATGTACAACTATCTGGGCATGACAACGAACGGATTGTGACTTGTCAGGGCAGGAGCAAGAGACCACTACTCTTTCTGCAACATCGACAACGTTGGATTCAAGGTAGGTCAATCTACCATGTCTTCTGTTTATTCATTAACTAGGAAGCAACACTTTAGCGTGTCTTTTTGTTACTAGACCCACCCTAGGGCTAGAGCGATCGTTTTTGTCCGCCGAGAGGATTTACCTTCATAACAAATTGGCGACTCCACTGGGGATCAGTGCAAGTCTGTCATTTCAGCTTGTTGGGTCAGATTCAGTCATTGACTTGCTTGTCTGTATTTTTCCTGTTTGTTCCTGTGTTTTTCATCAATTACGATCTTTTAGTTTTTGCTTGAAGTGGTGAGTCTGGTCTTGGTTGGGAGATTATTTTTTTTTTCCTGTTCAAGCATTAGTGCTTTTATTTTTCTGACAGTCGTGCTGATTGGCGCTAGTTGTCAGTTAGCAACTCGCGCCAATTGACCATTGGCGCTAGTTGTCAGTGAGCAAGTCGCGCCAGTTGGCGCTAGTTTCACCCACAAAAGTTGTGCCAATTTCAGGGTGTGTTAAAAAATAAAGTTTTTTCCCTAAATCCTTCACCAGTGTGTCTTTCCCTTCCAGTCCTTTTCTCTGTATGATTTACACGTTATCCCCTTTACTTTTTTCACTTGTGAGCATACATTACATTGCTCATTGTTTAGCTGAAAAGTCTTCTTTCTATGATTGCTTGATGTAAAAGGGAATGAATGCCTTGTTTTGAGCTCATTCTTTGGAAGTCCTTTTTGTGCCTGACCTCATATGTCTTGTAGCCTTTTGAGAAATTTCGTTACAAAGTGTTCAAAACAACAATTGCATTCTTAGTGTTTGTTTGCATCTCTTTTGCATTCATCATTCATTAAGAAAATTTGCGTTCATTTAGTTTTCGTCTCATAGTTTGCTTTTCATTAAAATGCATTAGATCACATTGCATTGAAAAGCCTTTTTTGAGATCCATCATTGAACTTAGATTACATTGTTTAGTGATTGAAAGCTAAAAATTGCATTGAGTGCATTCTTATTCTTTCAACAGAAAAAGGAAATTGTGCATAGATTTCAATTGCATAGTTTTCAAAAAGAGGATTTTGCATAGATTACATTGCATAATTCACATCGTTGAATGTTTTAGATTACTTTTGGATAGTGAAAGTTATCTAGTTAGGAATTTTTTTTTTTTTGCAGTATTATTGTATGTTGCATCATTGTTTGAGACTCTTCCCTTAACTAGATAGCATTCATCAAATGAAAGATTTATTTTTCTCATATAGCTGCATATAGGAGATTGTTAGATGACATGCGGTAGGGCCTTGAAATTGAAACATAATTCAAGATAAACTTTAAAATTTATTCAATCAACCTAAGGAAGCATTGAAACCTAATGCTCACATTTAGTGGTCTAGGCTAGAGACGCGTTCTAGCATCTTAAAACCTAGTAGCTGTCATTCGCATTTTGGCTTTAGACAGCACTAGTACAGACTTGTGCTCCCTGTACCATCAAGTATATAAAGGGATACCCCTATAAGTTGCGATCCTTTATCCATAGGAAGCCGAGTCTGCCACCCTGTAACTGTGATACACCAAACACAACATTCGGGGAGACTACCTGCACGTACGGAAATTCCTTGGTCATTTCTCTTTCATTTGATCACCAAGGTGTATGTGGTAGTTCACAGAAACTTGGTACACCCTCTTTCTTAGATTACCAGAGTAGTCATTTTGGTCTTTTCGTGACTCTCTAAAAGTGAAAAAGATCATCGAGTGCTTGTCCTTTCATGCTCGTTTCAACATGAAAGTGATAGAGTCACCTTTTGCTTGTTTCTCGACTCTTAAAATATGAAATGGAAGATTTTTGTTTCAGTGTCTTAAAATATTAACTGCCCATGAAATATTCCTGGTTTAAGTTATCTTCCTTAGAGTTTTATTTTATGGTTGTTTCCGATGGAAACATTTCCTGAGTTTACCAACCAAGGAACCCCCTTCGAAGGGAATCCTGGTCTGTTTCCTGCTTTTGGGAATGTTGGTGCTCCTTATATGGCAACATTGTCCCTTCTTGGGTTAACTGTTGTGTTTCCTGTATGGTTATTTTCGACCTCGGTGGTCCCAAGCACTCCGACCTCTGTTCGACCATCTCCTCCACCTGAACAACATCATGTTTCTTCTAAGGTGGACCTCTCCCCTTCTTCGCCTATTTCTTCATCCTCCTCTTCTACTTTTCTAGGTGAAAGTCTGGATTCCAGTAACCAGGTGGCTAAGAAGAAGAAGAAGATGATGAAGAAGAAGTCATCTAAGAGAGAGGCCAGCCCTGCAACTATTGAGCCCAAGAAAAATTCCATTGATAAACCATCCAAGCTTCCATGGAAATTCAAATTCCCTTGCATGTTGTGCAAAGGTGACCACCTTCTTCGAGACTACCCTATCATTCCCAAGGTACTTGAAGTATGGTCCAACGGTCGTCTGCCATTGCCTTTGGCTTCCAGAAGTCATATTGGTAGCACATCTTCGACTAGTGATGATAAGACTCGTAAGAAACAGGGTAAGATCATGAATCCCAGTAAGTTGTGTGAAGGGCATCATCCCATTCACCTTTTTCCGTACATGGATGAGGCCCTCTACTAGTTGATTCCACGATCGATCAAGAGTCATCCTTGGTTGATCCTGCTCCCCCGAAAATTCAAATTCAGGAATCCGTTCTTGACCAACCATTGGACGTGGAATCGGTCGACTTGATCCCGTCTATGGTTCATCAGGTCTTTTCCATTGAGAGTGGATCTCATCCCCCTCAGATTCCTCTTGTTTCTTCAAATTCCTCAGACTTGGAGAAAGATCATCCCATCCCTATAGTTCAAGAAGTTGCTCCTCCTGCTCCCGTGATGGAGGTCCAGGAGGATGCTTCTCTTGCTCTGGTAACACCAAGGGAAAACCATCTCAGTTTGATGGTACCTCCTCCAAGTAGTTTGGTCACTTCCTTAGATTAGAGTCAATTTGCAGGGTACCGCCTTCCTTATTATGTGCCTTTCGAGATCATGGTACAGACCTTTTATGTGGTCATACCCAACACCGTTATAGATGAAGGCGCGTCTGTTAGTATTCTGTCTTCCACTACTTGGCAAGCTTTTGGTTCTCCACTGCTTGTGCCTGTTATGCAGAATCTGTTGGCTTTTAACAGAGGAACCACTGAACCGTTAGGGATCCTTCCGAAGTTGCCTGTTACTTTGGGAGGGAAAACCGTCTATATAGACATGATGGTTGTTCTAGACCCCTTGGATTTCAATTTACTATTGGGGCGCGACTATACTTATGTCATGGGTGCACTTGTCTCTTCCCTCTTTCGTGTCATCTGTTTCCCACACAAAGGTCGGATCGTGACCATTGATCAGCTTTCATTCTTTGGTCCTGACGTGACATCTGGTCCACCATCGTCCCTTCCAGGTCTTTATCCATCGGTTGTATCTTCCCCGCCGCAGGTTAATTCTGTGGCTACCTGTCCCATGCCCGCATTCAGTGATAGTGTCATTGTGCATCGTGTGCTGGGGGCATTGGGTCTTGATTTTTGAGATGTTGTTCTCCCATCAGATGAGAACCTCTTGGAATCCATGACTTCTTATTCAACATGATGAGGTCGTTAGAGCACAATTTGTTTTCTTATGTCAAGCTCCTTTAAAAATGTAACAAGCTCGTCTGAGGATAGTTCATATTCTATGTCAACCTCGTTAAAAAATGAATTAGGTATTAAGGATGGTTCGTCTTCTATCTCAACCTCGTTAAAAAATGAATTATCTTAGGAGGATAGTTATTTTAATGTGTCAACCTCGTTAAAGCAATGAAACAATTTCCTGTTCAATTCGAGTCTTTGATCAGATCTCGTAAAATCCCAGTCGAGACTTTCTCTTGATCTCATAACTGAACCTTCACTCCCTCCATCTGTTTACTCAAGTGCATGGACTGAAGCTTGGGGGGCATGTACCTCGAATTGAGTCACCATGCTGGGAGCATGCAAATCATTTCAAGCATAGTTTGTTTCCGTTTCAAGCTTGTGTAAAAATGAAACTGGTTTCAAGTAGAGTTTCCAGATTTCAAGCTTGTGTAAAAATGAAACCATTCTTATTTTACCTCTCGTGATTGCCATTTTATCAGCCTGTTTTTCCAGATGAACCTTGGTTTTCTCATTCCATCGTCCCTATCTGCTTGGCCAATCATATGCCTTCACTTGGTTGTTTTACCCATTCCTGAGGAACCGTTGCAATGAGTGGTCTTGTTATCTAGCCTCTTGACCTTTACCTATTCTGAGCAGTTCCACCATTACCAGAACCAATAGCTACCCTTAATACCACTCGTTCCTCCAGGAGGAGGCATCTTTCAACTCCTTTCTGACTCTCGGAAATTGAAAAGATTGTTGAGACTCTTATTGTTTTGAACTTGTTAAATGGATGCGAAACGATATTTACCCAGTATACGTAACCCCTTTTTCGGGTTGGGATATATTATTTAGGAAAAAGGAATACCTTAGCCTATCGCGACTAAGAGGTTCTCTCAGACACAGTTTTCTAACTTTTCAGATCTGTGAGACTACCTACAAAAAGGGACTGTTGGAGTTTTCTTTTCCGCCTTCTTTTCAAACTCTCTAAACATGAAAAGATGTCTAGTTCTTCCTTTGTTAGACTCGTTAAACCCTGATGACATTGGACTTCGTCACCATGACGTTATTCGAGTTCCTCCTTCCTAAGGCTCATAAAATGTACTTGGTTGGATTTTTCAGAAGGAAAAACTTACAGTGCAAGAATATTCTATCCCCTTTAAGCTTGTTTTAAAAAATAATTGGGGTACTCGCCATAAATGGTGGGGGAAAATGGAACCAAGTTTTAGTTATGCTGAAAGTATGTCGCTCTTGAACATGGCACTTGTCTTCATTCGTGTCGGGTTGGGGACATCTCATTTTGTCATTTTTGCCTCCATGGGTTTGGGTAATCTCTTTTGACCTCTCATCTACTCTTTGCCACATCATCATGACCTCAGATCCTTTGATGTCAAATACTACCAAATCCAGTGTCGTGCTATTGATATGTTCAAGAGAAGTTTGCCTCTACAGTTGTCAACCTTCCTCTGATCTCATGTTGGTCTTGATCCACTTTCATCATGTTACTCTGTCTCGTGTCGATGATGTGGGAAATATTATGGCCCTCCTTCGACCAGGTCACTTCCTGTCGACTTCAGTTCATTATCTAGGAATTTGATGTAGAGACTCCCTTCTGGTACCTTGGAGCCTGCATGCCTCAATGGCAGGTTTTTCACATTCGACACAAGGTTCACATCATTGGCCTTCGTTCGAGTGATTCTATAGATGTTCGACGTCAGATAAATTTTTACATTCCGTAGATTGTACCTTTTGTACCTTGAGGGCCATCATCATTATTGGTGTTTTCTCTCACGTCTGTTAACAAATTTCATCATTGGCTAGTAATCAGACGACTTTCCTGCATGTTCGACTTGAGCTCATACATTCACATGCTCGAAAGTGTACTTGTTCAGGTGGAGATGGAGCGCAAGACCCTTGGTTTTGTCTGATGAACTCTAGGCTGTAGATTTTTGTGGATTATTATGACTTATTGCATGACTCTCTTGATTGGATGGCTGTGACCATACTTGAGTCTATTTATTGATCCTTCCTGCTGGATGGCTGTGTCCATACCTTGGATCTCAGTTTTTATATACTCTATTATGGATGGCTGTGCCCATACCACGTGATTCATGTATCACAGATATCAGTTGTCTTTGTAATCGCAGGTCTTTCGACAACAGTGTTTGGTTCGAACGTGTTCTCATAAAGCATTTCATCCCTCCCTCTCTCTCAGACTTCATACTTTAGGGGGCATCTGTTACACAGAGTTTTGTCACTGTCCCTGCAATCCCTAACTCGCACATTGGAGGGTCGTTTCTGTGACCAATACGCATTGTCATGCTTTGCAAATACCATCCTTGCATCCCTTTTGATGAAAGAAACATTCTTCTTGTTGACATTTCCCTAAGCAGAGCTGTGAAAATCCCTATTTTTTCTTTGGCGCAAGTATCCCGTTACATCCTCGCGCCGACCTAGAAATTTAACATTGAGCCCGCGCCACTTGGCACTCTGTGCCAGTTAGACACATGCGCCAAGATGTTTATGGAATGTTTTTAAAAAATATAGGTGGAGGTTCCATTCCAACCAACTCAGGGATGAGTCATTGGGAGTGGTTGAACTGAAACAACCACAGACTCCTTCCTTTAGTTAGTAGTTTCCACCTCCCTTAGAACTCTCCTAAAGGATAGGACTCCCTCCCACCTTTGTAGGGATCCCAACCTCCTCTTTTCCCTCTATATAAGAAACTATCTCCTTTGGTAGAAGCTAGCTGAACGCATTATAGAAAAATAGTTGAATAGTTGAACTAAAGAATTATACTACAGCTAAGCTGCTAGAGGAGATAGAGTAAGAAATATTGTGTTGAGAGAGCTCAAGTCGATGACTTCTAAGAGAGCTTGAGTCCAAATTCCCTGACCGACAGTTGAGACGCGTTTCGTCTGAACCTCGCTGGAGGAGATCACGATGTCAAAGCATCGGTTGTACTCTTCCTTCTACTCATTAATATATATGACTACTGTTTGGTTCCACTATTGTGTTATGATGTTTATTTGATACGATATGTTTAGCCCTCTTTGACTGGCTAATAGTTGTGAGTGAAACTACGCTGCTATATGTTTTTCTTGTTCTTTGTCTTATGTATAGGTATCTGGGCGTGATAGTGAACGGATCGTGACTTGTCAGGGTAGGAGCGAGAGACCACTACTGTTTCTGCAACATAAACAACGTTGGATTCAAGGTAGGTCAATATACCATGTCTTTTGTTCATTCATTAACTAGGAATCAACACTTTAGCGTGTCCTTTTGTTACTAGACCCACCCTAGGGCTAGAGGGATCATCTCTGTCCGCCAAGAGGATTTACCTTCATAACAACAAATGTTGGGAAATATTGTGCTGTCTAGGAGGGCTGATGATGTAGCCTGCTGATAGATAATACAATTCTAATCCCAGTCTGTTGAAGTGATCCCCGGAGTGAAGGATTAATCCCTCACAATATTCCAAGCTGAGTTTCTTGGAACTTCCTCTTCTCCTCAAATATTCACTACAGAAATACAAAATTCCTGCAGGAAATGTTGTTGCATATGAGAATAGATGGATGGCCTGATGCAGAATATGTAAATGAAACTCCTGGAAGACTGAAATGGATCCACAGTGTGAAGGGCTAATCCCTCCATAGGTTTCTCAGCTGAAGTACTGAGAAAAACCTTCCAACTCTCAAACCCAAGTTCAGGAATGTGTAAATCTTGTAGGTGGAAGTGTAGGTGAGAGTGGTTGAAAGTGGCACTGATTGACAGATGATGAATGCTGCCCAAGAAAACCTTCCCAGAGTAGGCACTCGAAGTCCCCCGTGGGTAAGGGTGGGATTCCCTCTTGGGAACACATGGTGCTAAACAACACAATAGACTTAGCTAAACAGTTGAAGCATGCAAAGAAATGGCTTATGACACTCAACAATAAAAATCCCAACTCCCCTCATCTTCATTTTATGTTTGTGAGCCTTCCCTAACCTTGGCCCACCTCATAACTTCTATACACATGTGGCCACTAGCCTCCATAAAGACTGCGCTATCCTCCATGACTTCAATCACTGCTGTAATTACTCTCCACTTCCTCCATCATGTGTGCATTTAATGCACCACTTCCTCTATCACTTCATCATTATATCTCCATGATCTTACATTTATTCCTCCACTATATCCATCATCTTCCTCATTATTTCTCTATGATCTCCACTCTTCCTTCATTATTATGCTGCTCCAATACTCCATAATACTACTCTACAACTCAATTAACCCACATTCACACTATAAAAGTGAATTTTATTCATCTAGTAGGTTAATGGGTCCCTCCACCCTTTTATTTACTTATCTAAATAAGAAAAGTAAGAACTCTAATATTCCAATTAGCTGTTGGAAAATTTGGAATATTACAATCCTCCCTACCAAAATGTTGCTTGTCCTCAAGCAATTGCAAAAGTGGATGCTGCAGAAATCCATCTCCCTCCTAAGTGGCATCCTCATATGGAAGGTTTCCCCATATGCTCCAATGTGTTATGAATGCCCAACTCCATAGTTGCCTCTCTAGAATTTCTAGAATGGCCTCCAGCTATGTAGCTAGATGCCCATCCTCATCAATGAGTCCCCAAGTGGAAACCATCTGCTGTCCAAGAGCCTCTTCTTTGCATGAGATATGTGAAGTGTAGTGAATCCTTCGCCAAGTGGAAAGTCCCAACTCATAAACTATCTCTCCAGCCCATGCTACATGGAGTAGGTTGTGTCTCTCCATGTTGGTGGCCTTGCTTGCTCTAAGCATCATCTCAACACTATGAAAAGTAGGAAATAGAGACATATGTATTGACATGTGAAATTTCGAACCATACTCTCCTAATAGAAACCACCACAACAATGCCTCTTGTCGCCATACCACATCATCATCATACCAAGTACGGTAGCCATACTCTCTCAAGAGAAGCCATCGCATCAATGCCTCTTGCTACCATATCACATAATCATAGTACCAAGTATGGTAGCCATACTCCGTCAAGAGAAGCCAACGCAGCAAGGCCTACTGGTGCCACAACACATCATCATGCCAAGTATAAAACAATGACAACCCAATTGACATGTGGAATGTCATAAGGTGGCCATACTCTCCCAAGAGTAACCAGTGCAACCATGCCTCCATCTGTTGCATCTCATCACTATTGTGCAAGGTAGGAAACAATGATATGCTAATGGACATATAAAATGAAATGTCTTAGCCATACTCTCCCAAGAGTAGCTAGTGCAGCCATGCCTCCTACTGCTGCATCACCTCAGTACTGTGTAAGGCGTGGAACATACCAATCTGAAATTTTGGGTGGTAACCATACTCACCCAAGAGCAATCAAGGCATCCATGCTTCTTGCTGCCTTGTGTCATAGATTTTCAAGTAGCTTTCTAGCCACTTTCTCATCATCTCCATCCATCCATCCAACTATGGGTGATGACTCATATCATCAACTAGCTCGGTATCCACACAATGGAGAATCTCCTGCCAAAAATTTCTCATACAATAACCGTCCCCATCATTATCTATGGCCTTGGGAAAACCATGAAGCATGAAGACATCCCAGAAAGATAATCCAGTCATGAGTGAAGAGATGTACTGTGTGAAAATGTCGAAGCAATGTACATACCTCGACAATGGATCAATGTCGAAAATACCATCCTCCACAATCTGATGACAATATTTGCACTCCATGATATCTTGAAGTGCATCCTCCTTGAGGTATCTCCATGAGAACCTCTCTCCGATGGCCTGGTAGAACCTATGAGGTTCTAAATATGATGCATGCTGAAACTTATCTTTAAGATGTGAGGTGCTCATCAAGAAGGCTCTGTCCTGGTAATGGAATATGTTATCCATTACATGATGTCTCCCATCTACCATCTGCCCATCCAATGCGTCATAAGTGAAGTGGTCATCGGAATACCCAAATAATAACTGGGCCCTCAGTGACAGCGTTGTTGATCCCCATGATTGTGCATCTATTGTCTCATGGCCCTATCCATACACAATGTTGAACTCATAGCCCTACATTGTACTGATCCACCGTTGCTGCCTCTTCTGTAGTTGCTTCTCCTCCTCAAAAATATGCTAGAGACTATGGCGGCTTTTCTTCACCCTAAATCTACTACCAATCAAAAACTTCCCAAATTTTACCAATGCATGCATAATGGCCAATATCTCTTTGTTGTAAATAGAATATGATAGCTCATGCGACAGTAGCCTCCAGTTCTCGAAAGCTATGGAATAGCTTCCCTGTATTAGGATTGTGCTAATCCCATTCTCATAAACTCCACACTCCAACACAAAGTGTTATGTGCAACTCAACAATTTCAAACTGGGATAGCTACACATCTTCTCCTTGAACCAGTCGAGGGTCCTCTGCGTAGTGATAGTCTGTTGCTCCAAATCAGCAATGTGCTCTAACCCTTGGTCATGCAATTGCCCTGATGGCATGACCCCAAAAATCTCAAGATGATGTGTTGAAACAATCTGGGGTGGAATTTTTTGCATTCCTTGGATCAGATGATGCTTTTGAACATCTTGCAAAGCTACAAGAGTTCCTCCAACCAGTGCAATTTCTTCTCCAACTGCTGGTAATGGGGATGGGTGCTCCTCTACTGCTGCACCAGCGCTGGTATCTACTTCCTCTTCCTCATGCACCTCCTGAATCATGACTAGGAATATCAATGTCAAATGCTCAGGACCATCTTGCAAAGATGCAAGTGCTCTTCCCACTTATGCAAGTACCTCTACTGCAGCTGGTGGTAGTGGTAGTTTCTCTTCCCTCGGAGTATCAATGCTGACATCTTCTTTTTTCTCCTCATATACTTCCTCATAAATGTTGGAAAATGTCTCAATGGAAAGTGCCTCCGGTTTTCTTCTGTCAAACCTAATTACCAACCTTTGAGTGAACTCTGCATACACAGTCAGTCTTGCATGTTTCAATCTACCGAACCACCAATCATTTGCTTCACCCTCAAGGTGCAACGCAAAAATATCAATGGCTTTATTTTCTGCTACTGGGTGTAGCTCAAAGAAATAATCTAACTTCTCCATCCAAGCCTTTGTTGTGCTTTTGGATGACCCATCGAATGTAGGCAGAAAGAATCTATTCTACATTTTCCCTCTTCTTCTTATATTACTGTTACGGGGTCTTCGGATCTCTTTAATCTGGAAAAAAATGCTGGAAAGTCAGATTCTATTTGAATGATCTAGATTGAGATTTTTACTCTGCAAGATAATCAGTCAGAGTCTCATGCTCCAAATATCCTCCATCTCCATGCCATTCATTTCCTTCTGCAAGGAAAGTGGGCATAGTAGGGCATTGTGGAACTTTCTGCACCTCCAGTTGCTTATACTGCTGATAGGAAGTGCTTGGGTCTTCTCCATTTTGAAACCCACTTGAGGTTTCCCTTTGCCTTTACATTCTAATTTCTTTGATATCCATGGTGAGATACTGCATATATCTGAAGAGAATTATGGTAAAACTAATCCCTTCTGCCAATGTAGACTTCTTATTTTTCTGCTTCTTCTTTTTATTATTTTGATGTCATGAAATGCCCACAAGCTGAGCCAAAGATCATGCTCTAATACCACTATAATATCCCAAAATGGGAAATAAAGGAATATAGAAAATTTATAACATTTCAATCTAGGAAATAACTAGAATGTAAGCACAAAAATGAAAATTGCTAGAAATGTTGGAATATAACATCAAGACATTAAAACATTAGCAGAAACGACTGAGCCATATCATTATGTGTCAACAGAAAATGTAAGTACACAGTGATCCAAAAGGAATGCACTCAAGCCACATGATGGTTGAAATACATTATTGAAACTTAGCACTGGAAAGTATAAATTGCTACTGCTGGAAACTCCTGCCGCTGGGAATAAGATCTATGTGTACGAGGATTCTAGAGTGCTCCGAATGATCTGAAATTTTAACCACACATTCTACTCGAAAAACCCAGAAACACCCAGAAATGGTTTGGCCCAATTTTGAGTTTAGAATTTCGGCCCTTTTTGTGTTGCAAACTGTACCCCTGCTGGCTGATTTACGAACTCCATGGATAAAACTGCTGATATGGGGCTGAAAGAATGATCTATCTACTACAACAACACCCACTCATCTCACTAACTAAAGGGCTGGTCCCTTCACCTGATTCCCAAGCTCAAAACTTGGGATCTAGCTCCTCCACTGAATATGCAGCTGTTGCATGCATAACTGCTGGGAAATACGGCACTGTCTAGGAAGGATGATGATGTAGCCTGCTGATAGATAATACAATCTTAATACTAGGCTGCTGAAGTAATCCCATAGTGAAGGATTAATCCCTCATAGGATTCCAAGATGATTTGGTTGGAACTTCCTCTTCTCCTCAAACCCTCATTGCAGAATTATGCAATTCCTGCAGGAAATGTTGCTGCATAGGAGAATAGATGGATGGCCTAATTCCGAATATGTCAATGAAACTCCCAGAATACTGCAATGGATCCACAATGTGAAGGGCTGATCCCTCCATAGGTTTCTCAGCAGAAGTACTGATAACAACCTTCCAACTCTCAAACCCAAGTTCAAGAATGCGTAATTCCTATAGCTGGAAGTGCAGATGAGAGTGGATTAAAGTGGAACTGATTTCCGGATGATGAATGCTGCCCAAGAAAAAATTCCCTGAGTAGGCACTCGAAGTTGCCTATGGGTAAGGGTGGGATTCCTGCTCGGGGACACCTGGTGCTAAACAACACATCAGACTTAGCTAAACAACTGAAGCGCGCAAAAAAATGTCTTACGACACTCGGCAATAAAAATCTTGACTCCCCTCCTTTGCTGCCCTCATCTTCCTTTTATGGTTGTGAGCCTTCCCTAGCCTTGGCCCACCTTATAAATGTCATGCACATGTGGCCACTAGCCTCCATAAAGGCTGCGTTGTCCTCCATGATCTCCATCACTACTGCAATTAATCTCCACTTCCTCCATCATGTGTACATTTAATGCACCACTTCCTCCATCACTTCATCGTTATTTATCCATGATCTTACATTTATTACTCCACTATCTGCATCATCTTCCTCATTATTTCTCTGTGATCTCCACTCTTCCTTCATTATTATGCTTCTCCACTACTCCATAATACTACTCCACTACTCAATTAACCCACATTCACACTATAGAAGTGGATTTTATTCATCTACTAGGTTTATGGGTCCCTCCATCCTTTTATTTACTTAACTAAATAAGAAAAGTAAGAACTCTAATATTCCAATTAGTTGATGGAAAATTTGGAATATTACTGAATTTCATAACTTGTATTGCCAACAAGTTTTCTCCTAGTTTGGACATCGTGTCTTTGATATCAAAGTATCTGACTCTCAGGATATTATTTATGTAGTACTTGGAAGGTGTCTTTGGACTTGGAGTTGTTTCTGCTTCTTCACCTTCAATATCTGAATCTGTTTCTTCTAGATCCGTGAACCTCCTATTAGAATTTTCTTCATCATCTCAGTTCATTGTGAACCTATTTCATCTACTATGATATCAATGTAGTCCTCAATCTTCTTTTTCCGCTTGTTGTAACACTTATATCTAACTTCGAGTAGAGCACATGAGAAATATTCCTTCATCAGCACGAGAGTCAAAATTTCCAGGATTCTTATCATTTATTTTTATGAAGCACTTGCTACCAAACACCTTAAGATGTTTAACTAATGCAGGTATTCCCTTCCACACCTCATAGGGAGTTTTATTACTATTAGGTCTGAGTTGAGTTATGTTTGATAGATACATTGCTACCTCTGCTATTTCTCCCTAGAAGTTGTGAGACATGCTTTCTTCATCCAACATTTCTCTAGCCATTTCCTGAATCGTCTTGTTCTTCCTCTCCACTACATTTTGTTGTAGAGTTTTTTCCACTGAGTATACTACCTTCTGATGTCATACTCTTCACATAATTCCTCAAACTCTCTTGAGGTTTACTCACCCCCTTTGTCTGATCTTAAGCATTTTATCTTTAAGTCTTTCTCATTTTTTACTTGAGCTTTAAACTTCTTGAAATTTTTGAATGCTTCTGATTTTTCTTTTAAGAGCACAATACAAGTGTCCCTGGTGAAATCATCAACGAGCATCATGAAATACCTTTCCCATTTTGATGTTTTTTCTCTATTTGGGCCACAAATGTCCGTGTGAATGAGCTCCAAAGGTCTAGATGAGGAGAACTCTTTTGAATTGAAATGAGTCCTAGTATTTTTTCCAAACTAACATGACTTGCAGATTGAGCTGTTGGGTTTTGACAGTCTTGGCAATTCTTTCATGGCTCCCATATTTCTAAATTTTATCAAACTATAAAAATTAACATGCCCAAACCTCTTGTGCCACAACCATGCTTCGCTTGTTTTTCTTAAATAGTAGTTAACCCTGGTATCATCAAACAAATATACATTATTGTGGGTGATGATTGTTTTTCCCACCATTTTTTCGTTCTTCATGTTTCAGATTTCACAGTCTTTAGATTGAAAGGTCACATCGTATCCATTGTCACACATTTTGCTAACACTAAGCATATTGTGCTTGATACCTTCTACATACGACACATTTTGTGCTTTTGTTTTTTATCAATATTGGCTACGCCTTTACCCTTGATTCTTTCTGGAGCATGGTTTCCAAAGGTGACATTGTTTCCTCTATCCTTTTCTTCTAGGAACAAAAAATTTCTTTTGTCCCTAGTCATATGTTTGGAACAACCACTATCCACATACCATTTTTTTTTATTGATTATGACCCGATAAGGTGAGTCCACACTACATGCTCTTTTTAGTCTTTCATTTCCAGCTCCCCTTATCCTTTTGGATACCTGACTGTCCAATATTTTGGGAATTAGACCTGTATTCAAACTTGCATCTGCACTCACTAGCTTTGTGCCATAAATTATTACATTTGAAGAATTCTACTTCACTTAGCAAGGGAGAGAATACATTTTGATTTCCGAGAGAAGTGTTTGGAAATTTGAAACTCTAATACTCATTATATCTAGGATTTTCATCTCTTTCAACTTTGATCATTCTACAATAAATTTTTTTATGTCCAAATATATGACACTTATAACAATGACCATAAAAGAAATAGGAATGATTATTTTTGGAAATATTATGAGTTTTTTCATGAGAGTAGCTGGGATGCCTGGTTGATCGATTCATTCTCCATTGATGATCTCCTCTTTTTCCTTCTACCTTTTTAATTTCATCGACTCTCTCTTGATGCTTGTTTTCATAACTTTGTGATTATTTGAATCCTAGAAACTTGAAGTTCATCTTCCTCATGGAATATTCTTGTTTCTTTGAGTATCCTAGACCTGTTTTGATTCTTGAGGGCCTTTGATTGTTTAGAATCTGATCTAGTTTTCATGTGTCTTCTGAAAACTTCTCATTTATACCACTCTCGATCTTCCTTCTCTCTAGATCCATTCTTAGAGAGACAATATATGCCTCAAGACTTTGACAATTCTCTTCCCATTCATGGATTAGATATTGAAGTACTTCTTCTTTTCATTTTTACTCTTCTACTTTAACTTTTAAGGACAAAATTTCATCCCTGCATGTTCTTGAGATTGTTTCCTTTCTTATCTTGAGTAGCTCATGTTTTAATTGCTTTTTCTCTTCCAATTTCTCACATGATCCTTGTTTTTATTCTAGAAGAAGGAACATGCTATATTTTCTCTTAATATCCTCTTCAAGTTTCTCTTTTTGATAAAAAAACTCCTCATTATCTGATTTATACATACCTTCTTCATCACACTGCAGTTGTTCCTTTAGTAGCTTATTCTTCTTCCTTGCTTTATTTAACTCATCAAGGGCACTGATGAGTTCACCTTCAAGGTCAACTACTCCTTAGTCTTCTTCTTCCTCTTCAGAGTCCACAATACTCTGTTTCTTGGAGTTTTTTCTGAAGGCCATAAGAAGATACTTATTTGAATCATCCTCCGAAGAGTTTTCGGTATCTAATTCTGGTGCTGAGATATCTTCTTTGGAGTAGAAACCTTTATTGTTATAGAAACTTTTTTTTTTTCTGTTGTTTCTGAGATTTGTTCCACGGTTTCTGATCATATTCCTTTTCAATACTTTCTTTGTAGGGGAATTTGGAAGAAAAATGTCTCACTCTTCCACAACGAAATAATTTAAAGGGAAAATTCCCTTTATATTTATGTGAGCCATGCTTCTGTTTCTTGGCCAACTGAGCCAACTCCTAATAATATTTGAAGTTGGAGCACTCTTGATTTTTTTTAATATCCATTCCCTTTTTGGATACTTTGAATGTTGCTTCCTTTTGTTCTGACTTCTTTTTTCCAACTCTCATCTCATAGGTTGTGAGAGTACCATGCAATTGGTCCATCTTGAGACCTTTCAAATTAATCATTTCTTCAATAGCTGAGACTTTGGAATTAAATCTCATGGGCAGAGATCTTAAAATTGTATGTACAATCATTTCTTCCTTGAATTCTTCACCCAACGCTCTAATCATATTGGTTACTTCATCAGCCTTGAGAAAGTATTCTGCTATACTCTCATCTTCACCCATTCTCAGGCTCTCGAACCTCATTTTTAAGGTTTTCAGTTTGGTCTGCTTGACCTTGTCATCCCCTTCATAACTCTGGGTGAGCTTTAACCACACCTCCTTAGCATATTTACAATGCATAACTTTTACAATTTTTGATTGACTAAGACCAAAGAGAATAGCATTCTTGTATTTAGCATTATTTCCATATAATTTCTTACCATTTGCATCAATGAGAGGAATATACGGATATTCTAGTCTACTAGTACTAAAGTCCACACATCTACACCAAGTGACATTAGGTATTCTTCCATCCTTACTTTCCAGAAGGCGAAGTTTGTCGCATCGAAGACTGGTATTCTTCTTGAATAAGCCTCTTGGTTCTCTTGCCTTGACATAATTCCTTATAGATATACCTTCCAGTGGTTAGACTATTTGTGAAGGAACTTGGCTCTGATACCAATTGTTGGAATAAGGAATTATTGAGATGGGGGTGAAACAGTATTGTATGATTACTTTAAATTTTTCCTTTAAATATATTCTTACTTCATCCCACTAGAGTATGTTACTTATGAGAGCATTCATTCGTAAATAAATAATCATAAAAACATGAAAATTCAAATGTTAAACAATAGTTCTCATGGTCAACACACACACACATTGACACATATATTTTTCACGTAGAAATCCAAAGGGAAAGAAACCACCATTTTTTTTTTTAATGTAAATTAAGCACCCACTTAATTACATCATTTTGTTTGTGAGCAACCACTCACTGGAGGCTTTGACCCCTTTAGGATAGCAAGCACTAACTTTACATGAGGAATCAACCTCTTTGAATGCAGACCACCACCTCTTGTTGCCACTATTCTACTATTTCATACAATTTTCAAACTAAAAACAGAGGAATTTACAATAAAAAAAATACCAATCCACTGTGTCACATAATTGCATTCTTCTCTCGGTCCTCTAGAATCACCAACTCCTCCAGTATTGCAAAGCCACACCTTCTGTACTCTACTCAACACAACTGTGATCAAAACTCTATTGTCTCACATCTCATTCTTTGTTACTTTTCCTTTAGCTTAGGCTCTATTCTCTCTCTCCCATCACTACCACTGCTCTCTCCACTTAGAAAATTTAACAATACTCGTTGATCGAATTTTCTCAAAATATTTTGATGGTTTTGTTCCACTATTGTGTACTGCACAATAGTGTTTCTGCCACCGATACACACAACACTCAAGTGTTTCTCTGTGTGACATGCCTTACTACCTTTGCATTTTCCCATTGAATTCTGTCATAGAACTAATCATAGGAATGGGATTTCGAAGTCTTCAGAGACCCACTGTGTACACTTTCATACTTAGCTTTTAATTTGCAATTTGTTTGGACACTCTACATGGACTTCCCATGCCTGTATATTTCTTATAAGAGTTGGACAGTATACGGGAATGGAAACTCTACTTCCCCTCTTTTCTTTAATTCAAATAATTCATTCATGGGATGAGAATCCTGACTGGGTTTGCCCCATTATTTATTTTATGTGAGTCAATGACCTTGGTGCCTTGTTCCAGTGCTTCTTCCAAGAAAATACCAACTTTGTGGTAATGCATTTAAACCTCAACTGTCGAATCATTTTCTATTTTCAATTCGTTGTACTGACTCATAGAAACACGCCATATCATAACTTTAAAAAGAAGGAAATTTACGATATTTCACTCTCCGATATTCTTGGTTCCCTTTTCCTTCAGCTCCTTTGACCGATTCTTTCTCATAGAATCGTGCATGTGACCGATGGCTTAATGTTTAGGTCCTAAGGCCTTTCGTGCTCTTTTCGAGGGCCAATATTCCTATGTTAACTTCTTAGCCCCCTTGGGTCTCATAACTCTCATGGCCATGTTCCAACCCAACATCGGAAGCTCCTTTCATCGTGAATTTTTAAAAAACCATTTGCATAGAAGTGACGAAGTCCTCATCCTCCGATATGATGACCTACAGGATGACACCATCACTCCACGTGGAAACCCCTTAGTGGTGACACATGTCACCTAGATTTGACCCATTAGGCTACCCAATAGTATTGAATTTTCCTGCCATGTGTCTTGTTATATTGCCATGTCATGCGGATGTCAGTTGCCACTGTAGCATCTCAGATCCAATCTCATGCCGCCATGTGTCTTGCCAGAGGAGAGATAATAGGGCCCGAAAGACCTTGGTTTTGCGATAGGATCCTTTGTTAATTTTCTTTGGAATTCATAGAAGCTTTTACCACTATCGAGCTTGCTAGATATTGTAACTTCTTCAAAAAACTATGTTAATATCTTCAGATATTCTGATGTTCGATATCCCGGTATCCTGGACCTCTGATATTCCAGTGAAATCCAATGTTCTGATGTGTTGAGAGCGTCAAGAATCTGATGTGTTGATATGTTCCAATATTTCGATATCTGATATGCCTCCTGCTCTGATAATGCATCCTTCTTAAGGCTTCAAGTCCTTAGACTTCGTTAGACCATATATTTTGAACCAAAAGACCATTTTTGAACTTTCGCATATCGTTGGAAGGCTATTCCAAAGAATGTTTCAATGCATAGGGTCCGATGTAGGCTTGGAGCCAATTTATACCTCTAAGGTGACTACAAACTCTCTACCACACTTTTCTTATTCACTCTTCTTCGTGTGCTTTGAATGTTGAGCTCCCAACTACCATAGTCATCATTTTATGGATTCTCAATAATCCTACTACTCTAGTGATTCCCTACTAGTAACCTGCAGCTTTAATTGGATTCTGCCTAGACACTTAGATACATATTTTATGGATTTTCAATAAGCCTGATATTATGGTGATTCTCTACCAAAATCCTACAACTATCATTGATCACCATTGTGCTATGGTTGACACTAAATATCATGCTGACCCTTGTTGACATTAATGCCAACACTAACACAACCACCCATTGTCCAATAATCTCTTTCCATCATGAAATTGTGCATGTATATCTCTCATTTGTTCAACACAAACCTATGTATCATCATTATACTTCATCTCAAAAGAAAACTTAACTAAATCTATGGCACCTTGCTGAAAAATCCCCAAATGGTACATCAACATTGAACATCTCAAACACACTTCTAACACACATTTCAAAAAAATCTGAAAAATTATGTTCTAAAAATCATGTACAAACACATTTCATTAAATTTGGAATTATTCAATGGATCTAGAATTTAGAACTTTAACTAGATAAAGTTTGAAAATGAGTAAGAGACGAGAGCACTCCCATTGTCATTAATTTCATTAAATTTGGAATTATACAATGGATGTAGAATTTAGAAATTTAAGTTAGAAAATCAGTAAGATACATCAACAATCCCATTTCCATTAATTTCATTAAATGGCACAATTATATAATGGATCTTTGATTATACATATTGTAGATGGATTCAATTTTGGAAGTAGAGTAAGAGATAACAGTTGTCCCATTATACATATGTTGGATGGATTCAATATTCGAATTAAAGGAAGAGATGTAATCAATCGAATTAAATAATATGTCATTTGTAATGTTTTGGTGGCCCTTTCCTCATGAAGTGTTATGGATTCGTGTACCAGAATGGAGCTCCCACGAATCACTGGATCTATCAAGGGATAGATGGAAGTTTCCTCCCATTGTTATTAAATTTGATCTGAAGTTTAATATTAGCATCTTTGCTTTAGCCGCCCATAAAACCCACTAAAGAAAGTGGAAATTGATGGGGAAAGATTTATAATTTAGGATGGCTACAAAAGCATCAATGAATCATTCGTTGTGTAGGAATGATCATGGGACAAAAATAAGTAGAATACCATGGATATAAGAATATAATGATTTCCCTTGCATGTTCATAGAAGTCTATTGGAAATTCACTTCGATTGCAAGACGTAATAGGGAGAGATGAAGTTGTCATAATTAATGGAGAGTCACAATACCACATAGCAAGAGGATAACAACTAGTATATAGCTCACCTATCGGCTTCAATGGAATTTATAATCAATTTAATAAGCAAGTAAGGTGAAATCGTCCTATCAGGGTCTAGAGCTTGTGCTGAGATGGTAAATGGTAAATTAGATTTGTTGGAGGAAACATTAATGCACTTCTAGGTGGCATGTGAACAAACCAACATTAAGCTTGGCGCCTTTGTTTTTCCTTCAGAATATAAATATGTAGGGAAAATGGTTAATAAGAAGAAACCTCTAGAGCACAACAGGAGATGATTCTGGAATCTCAGGCGGCGGAACTCTCTCTGTCATTATCAAATAATATTGGAAATAAATAACTCCCGAACGAGGGGGTGGTTTCTGCATAATAGTGTTATTTTAAGACAGTTACATTATTTTTTATATGTACATAGATATATTAAGTGTGTTAGGATAGTAATTTTATAACAATCGCATGTAGTATAAGAAGTCTTACAAATAGTGTATTTTTTAATATTTTAAAGGTTGAAGATGAAAATAGTGTCTTTGATATACAAGGTTTTAGCCTTCAAACTAGCTAGTATTAATATACATTTTATAACCGTTTATTTTTAAAAAATGTATATATTAACCATTTTTTTCCGTATAAAGAATGGGTGAAAAACAAATTTTTAAAAAGTGAAATATATTTATAAACTTGCATCAATGCATATAACTAAATAAAATTCAATACATAGGTTAATGTGTTGTTGGATTTTATCACATTTTTTATATTACAAATTATTTATATATTGAATAGTCGTAATGACTTTAGAATATGTAAGAACGATGACATTTTTATGATTCTTTGATAAATTGTTGAACATAAAATATTAAAGAAAAAAAAATGTAGTGAGCCAGTAAGGGTTATGGACCATAATCCAACATATATTAATACAAAAATCTATCTGTCTCTTTAAAAAAAGAAAACAGAAAAGTTTGTACCTTAATTTACACTGAAAGTTATTTCAAAATCTGCATTCCACATTTATATATTAGTGTATATAAGTAAATATAAATTAATAAAAATAAATTTTCGCCTCGATCAATTTAAAAATACAAGTTAAATTACATAGTTACCAAATTCGGTTGTATTGGCCCCATAAATTTAGAAATTCACCCATTCCATTCGGTTTGGGCCATAATCCAGTAATTCAAATTCAATTTATTCTTTTTTTGATTATAAATTTTATATTATAAAAAAAAAAAAATTCTATTACAAATATAAAAATAGTAACTTATATATTAAAAAAAAGCTATAAAACAATAAATTGTATTTTAAAAAAAATTGAGGTTTTTTTTTTAAGGAGCAGATGTTCTTGGAATTACAAAGACCTAGTTTGAAGGCAAAAATCTTGCACAACGAATGCCAAACATTCTTCTGATAATGCCAAAAAATTCCACAACATTAAGTCATGAGTAACCTCTAAACTACACACTACTAATCTAAAAAGGTTACATCCACATATTTTCCAAAAAACAGCCATCAGATACTAAATATTGACATAACATAGCAAAAAATAAGGACTTTTGAAACTAGAGATCCTCCATGGAAGGAGAGACCTAGACTCCATTTGCCTCCTCATCAAGTTGCTCATGGTTTTTTTCAGGGTCTCCATCACCATCATTATTATCCTCCTCCATCTACTCTACAATCATGAACTGCTCTTGGCTGCCTTTATTAACTCATTTTTGTGTTTCTATGCCATTCTCCACTACAACCCTCCCCAAATTATCGACTTGAAATTCAAGAATTTCATATGCCAGTTGAAGGTGGTCCAATTTTAACTCTAGAAGACCCATCAACTGAGAAATAAACTCATAATGAGCCCTGGATTATGCCCAGAAAATCTTGGCATTGTGTGAAATCAAGGTAATTATAAAATCCATAGCCCTTGCAATTCTGGTGAAGCAGAACACCAAGCTCCTCCTTTGCATCCTTTAAATTATGCTCCATATATTTCAAAGTGCGTCTAATTTGCCAATATAGTAGGATGAGAAATTGAATGGCTTTTTTATTGCTTACATACTCACCCAATCTCTCCATATATATTTCCAAGCCATCCTTGCCACATAATTTCTCGTAACATGCAACATTGATGTCTGCAGTGTTCATCAAGGCCACTTGCACCGAATCCATAAGAGGGATGCACAAACACAACCAATTTCAATGTAGTACCCACCACCAAAATGAAATATTGATGCAGATAACGAGAATTCAGACATTCAAACTGCTCCATATATCAAATTATATATGTTCCAACTGTTCGGTGCTCATTTCAATCTAAGGTCGTCGCTCAAAGTGGCCATAATGACATGACTCTCCAAATCATACTGATTCCACTGCATTATATTAATTAATTAAGTTCTTAGGTATAAAATATCTGGAATTAATATGATGATCTGACTCCCTCTCCTATGCTTAATGTGCCTCGCATACGAAACCAATTTCAATTGCTTTCGCATAATTCAAGAATTGATTGAAACGTTGATTCCTAATTACCCACCCTTAAATCTACTTATTTTAATTGTGCCCCTTGATTACAATGAAGTACATGTTCTATTGAAAATTCAAAATTTCTTATGTTTCTCTTTGATATAAATAAATTTTTAAAAAAATGGAAATAAAACATGCATAAGCCAAGTATTTTGGTTCTGTCCTACATATGATTTTATTAAGATGTGGTTTTCCCGATATCTGATGAATTGGACGAATTCTTTGATGTATGTATTATCTAAACATTTGATTCTTCATATTTATCTCCATATTGGGACTACACATCAGTCAGTCTTTTCTCATAGAATTGTATTGTTCTCCCTTATTTTATTTTCATTTGTAAATGGTAATGAGACTTGTTCCATATTAAATTTAAAGCCCCCTATATCAATATTTGATTTTTCAAGTACTTGAAAAATGTACTTATTCTTGACATCTAATGTTCAAATGTGGTCTAATCCCCATAACTCCTAGGTAAATTTTCTCATTTATCTCTTCAAGACGCAAGGATCACTTAGTATGGTGATTATGCACCTAGCCATATTTTGAATTCAATTCTTCTTAGTGTGAAATGGAGAACATGCATGCTTCTCCTATAGTAACTGCTAATTTTACAAATCATGGTAATTTATATTATGGAGCCAACATTTCTTTGCAGATGTCATTAAACCAATGGCACCATCCTTATTGTGCGCAATTACTTAGATGTTGACTCATTCATGTTTGCATAATCTACTCATGGCGAATAGAAAAAATAGCGTATCTGCCAAAAATGGAGAACTTCTTCCACACTGTTGACTCATCCATGATATTAAACATATGCCATTGTATAGTTTGGAGGCCTGGATGTTGGCATGCTTGCATACTTTTTCTTAATATAATTTCTTAAGACTTATGGGCTCCCAACCTATCCCACTTGTGCCTTAGCACCTCTCTGCCGGATCCTATACTTGTTCTCCTTCATAGGACTGGGTGGTGTGACCTATGTCTAATACTCTAAGCACTAGACCTCCATGCTGCTCTGTGGAGGCTAAATTTCCTTTGTTAATCTTCTGCACCCTTGGTCACCAAAACAATGTGAAACTATCGCATACCACGTTCGTAAGGCCCCACTTCATATGCATATGTCACCTGAGCTGGCTATCGGATGCCTTGGTTCCCATAACCTTTTCTAAATTGAGTTTTAAATGAATTATGGGCCATAGTCTCCAGGTATGACCCACAATCTCCATGTCAGCATTCCACATCAAAATTCTAGGATGGCCCACTAGTGTGAAGGCAAAAATCTTGCACAACAAATGCCAAACATTCTTCTGATAATGCCAAAAAATTCCACAACATTACGTCATGGGTAACCTCTGAACTACACACTACTAATCTAAAAAGGTTACGTCCACATATTTTCCAAAAAACAACCATTAGATACTAAATATCGACATAACATAGCAAAAAATAAGGACTTTTGAAACTAGAGATCCTCCATGGAAGGAGAGACCTAGACTCCAATTGCCTCCTCATCAAGTTGCTCATGGTTTTTTTCAGGGTCTCCATCACCATCATTATTATCCTGCTGCATCTACTCTACAATCATGAACTGCTCTTGGCTGCCTTTATTAACTCATTTTTGTGTTTCTATGCCATTCTCCACTACAACCCTCCCCAAATTATTGACCTGAAATTCAATAATTTCATATGCTAGTTGAAGGTGGTCCAATTTTAACTCTAGAATACTCAACAACTGAGAAATAAACTCATAATGAGCCCTGGATTATGCCCTGAACATCTTGGCATTGTGTGAAATCAAGGTAATTATAAAATACATAGCCCTTGCAATTCTGGTGAAGCAGAACACCAAGCTCCTCCTTTGCATCCCTTAAATTATGCTCCATATATTTCAAAGTGCGTCTAATTTTCCAATATAGTAGGATGAGAAATTGAATGGCTTTTTTATTGCTTACATACTCACCAAATCGCTCCATATATATTTCCAAGCCATCCTTGCCACATAATTTCTCGTAACATGCAACATTGATGTCTGCAGTGTTCATCAAGGCCACTTGCACCGAATCCATAAGAGGGATGCACAAACACAACCAATTTCAATGTAGTACCCACCACCAAAATGAAATATTGATGCAGATAACGAGAATTCAGACATTCAAACTGCTCCATATATCAAATTATATATGTTCCAACTGTTCGGTGCTCATTTCAATCTAAGGTCGTCGCTCAAAGTGGCCATAATGACATGACTCTCCAAATCATACTGATTCCACTGCATTATATTAATTAATTAAGTTCTTAGGTATAAAATATCTAGAATTAATATGATGATCTGACTCCCTCTCCTATGCTTAATGTGCCTCGCATACCAAACCAATTTCAATTGCTTTCGCATAATTCAAGAATTGATTGAAACGTTGATTCCTAATTACCCAACCTTAAATCTACTTATTTTAATTGTGCCCCTTGATTACAATGAAGTACATGTTCTATTGAAAATTAAAAATTTCTCATGTTTCTCTTTGATATAAATAAGTTTCTTAAAAAATGGAAATAAAACATGCATAAGCCAAGTATCTTGGTTCTGTCCTACATATGATTTTATTAAGATGTGGTTTTCCCGATATCTGATGAATTGAGACGAATTCTTTGATGTATGTATTATCTAAACATTTGATTCTTCATATTTATCTCCATATTGGGACTACACATCAGTCAGTCTTTTCTCATAGAATTGTATTGTTCTCCCTTATTTTATTTTCATTTGCAAATGGTAATGAGACCTGTTCCATATTAAATTTAAAGTCCCTTATATCAATATTTGATTTTTCAAGTACTTGAAAAATGTACTTATTCCTGACATCTGATGTTCAAATGTGGTCCGATCCCCATAACTCCTAGGTAAATTTTCTCATTTATCTCTTCAAGACGCAAGGATCACTTAGTATGGTGATTATGCACCTAGCCATATTTTGAATTCAATTCTTCTTAGTGTGAAATGGAGAACATGCATGCTTCTCCTAGAGTAACTGCTAATTTTACAAATCATGGTAATTTATATTATGGAGCCAAAATTTCTTTGCAGATGTCATTAAACCAATGGCACCATCCTTACTGTGCGCAATTACTTAGATGTTGACTCATCCATGTTTGCATAATCTACTCATGGCGAATTGAAAAAATAGCGTATCTTCCAAAAATGGAGAACTTCTTCCACACTGTTGACTCATCCATGATATTAAACATATGCCATTGTATAGTTTGGAGGCCCGGATGTTGGCATGCTTGCATACTTTTTCTTAATATAATTTCTTAAGACTTATGGGCTCCCAACCTATCCCACTTGTGCCTTAGCACCTCTCCGCTAGATCCTATACTTGTTATCCTTCATAGGACTGGGTTGTGTGACCTATGTCTAAGACTCTAAGCACTAGACCTCCATGTTGCCCTGTGGAGGCTAAATTTCCTTTGTTAATCTTCTGCACCCTTGGTCACCAAAACAATGTGAAACTATCGCATACCACGTTCGTAAGGCCCCACTTCATATGCATATGTCACCTGAGCTCGCTATCGGATGCCTTGGCTCCCATAACCTTTTCTAAATTGAGTTTTAAATTAATTATGGGCTATAGTCTCCAGGTATGGCCCACAATCTCCATGTCAGCATTCCACATCAAAATTCTAGGATGGCCCACTAGTGTGCAGTGCTTCCACCTTCCAGGCCTTCTAGGGTTCTGACCTTCTGGTCCTCCAACCTTCCGGGATTCTGACCTTCCTGGGTTTTGAGCTTCCTGCTTCCCCGACTCATTGTAATCCCATAGCCTTTTTAAATAATATTTCGACCTTCTAGGATTTCTGAGGTTCTAACCTTCCAGGCCTTCGACCTTCTGGGATTTCAACCTTCCATGCTTCCAGGCTTCCTGCTTCCCTATCTCACTGTAATCTATAACCTTTTTAAATAAGATTTTTGGCTTTCGACCTTCCAAGATTCCAACCTTACGGGGACTACTCCTAAGGACTTCAGGTCCTAAATTTTTCTGACCATAAATTTTGATCCAAAGGGCCATTTAAAAACTTCAACATATCATTTAAAATATCTCACTAGGAACTTTCCAACTATACCATTTCCATAGGCCTTTATGTTGATATTTTGATGCAGATATGCCTCCAAAATATGGAACTCCAAACCATCACCGTCGTATTTTTATGGCTTGTTTAATAATCCTTCTATTTTGATGATTCTCTAAAAGATATTGTAGCAACCATGGGAATCCCCCTGAGCTTTACACATCAAACATATCAATGCTAGCCTAGTTACTATCACAACTAGGCTAGTGGACATCAAATCCAACAATTTTCTTCCACAAAAATCCATGCTAGTCTGGTTGAAATCAATGCCAACACTCTTTCCAACTTTCATACAACTCCAACTTCCCAACACATCTACCATCATGAATGTTGACATAAATTCCAACACACTTGCTACCACTAGCAATCTAGGAAATGTCATTTTTCCAACAATATCCCCCTTTGGAATTTATGGGAACACCTCATCACTTCTCCACATTGATGGTCAATCCTCATGTTGTTTCCACACATATCCGTGCATGAGCCACCAATGGCTTTCTCTTTTATTCCTGGGCCATCATAGCTTACTCTCCAATTAGAGTCTCTCCCCCTTTGACATCAATGGAAAAGGAATATAAGCCTCTTTTTCTCCCTCTTATGACTAATGACTAAGGCTTTGACTGCTGATGTGCAATATAATCTATAGAATCCTCTTCAATGGTTGATATATTCACGATGGGAAACTTGAATTCTACCATTCAAACCCAGCTATAATCATCATGGGAAAAGACACCTACAAAACAAGATATTAGTAAAATATGCCTTGTGTCTTCTTATAGCTTCTACTTCTGCTTTAGGAACCAGACATATATGATATGCTCCCCCTAGACATATGAGCTGCTTCTGCTTTGAATTTCTCCAGTTATAAACACCTTCTTGTTTTTGGTTGTATACTCTCTCTTCCAATGCATATTTTGTGCCAATTAAAAGAAACTAATACCAATTTAAAATTTCTCGTGGTATTTTTGTTGCATGAAAATGCTAACCATTAGTGATGCATTTTAGGCTTACTCTTCTTTGTTGTTGCTTCTTGTTGCTTCAGAGATTGTGCTCACTTTTCTTGAGCATCTTAATCGCTTCTCCCATTGAGATCATACTTCTAAAAATAGGGAATATTTCACAGATAATACCATTTGCACCAAGAAATTGATACAAATTGGATGTTGTACCAAGGAACCATCCAAAATTCCTTCTCAAAAATAAATTTTCATTCACATGAAAATGATACTCTATATGAACTCAATACTACGAATTAACATAGCGATACCAATTGACAACTCAGGGACATTTAAATCTTGTACACATTGTGTTTATGAACACAATATTTCTAAGCATAATCAAATTTACCACTTAATTAAAATAAGGGTATTTCACCCAAGGTGAAAACCTTTCATGTACACAACAATATTTGTTCTAGAGGTTGAAAATGATTCCATGCTACTGCTTACTAGAGAAACCTCCCCTGAGTCAGTGCTCACTAATCTCTTGCATCTACTTCCTTTTTTCTACATGGGGACTGATCCTGTGGACTCGAATTAACTATGGGCCTCTTTTCATACCACACTATTGTTGTAACTTGTCTTCTTATCATAACATAAGGTATTGTGAATTCCCCCTGAAATCATGTTGGCTTCTCTCTCCTCTCTTTTGTTGTGCTAATATATTTTAAATAGACCAATTTATTATTGTAATCAACAAGGGTGTTGGTCATTCCTTCAATCATCAGATGCATCTCATTTGTATAAGATTTTATTCTCACATATGACTGGTTTGGCCTCCCTTTAGGCCATTCTCATATTTTAATGAAGAGAAACAAAGGAACTACTCCCATTGGGTGGATAATTCTCATCCAAACCTTGACAACAACATTTCTTTCCAACTTCAATTATGCCATTTTTTGAGTGTTTTCTTGGCTACATATGGTCGAGGGACACTCCTTTTGTTCCTCTTTCTTCACTTGAGGCTTGTGTTGATTGCAACTAGAAACTACAGAGGGATTTATTACTCCTTTATTCAACAAGTCACTTTGATACAAAGCGTTGAAGATAAACTTAATTTTATTTTCTCTTATGTTTCTTCTCATCCTCAATGACCTACTTGTTTCATTTTGTTACATATTCTAAGATACATGCCTCGAATTCTCATGTCTACAACCTATTTCCTTGTGCCCAAATTTTCCACAGTTTTAGCAATCACCATGATATAGGAGTGGGACAAAAGGATTGCTATATTCGGTTGCATTTCTATCAGAGATCCCCTTGTTGCCAATATTCCTTCTCCTACAAACTTTGTGTGCTCTTGGGTTGTTCCACCCAACAAATTTTTTTCTCTTACATCCCATCTATAGTTTATGGCTATATGTTCAAAATTATTGCAAGAAAAACAATATGCCTAGAATGGTTTATGAGGACTGAAGATATGTTTTCTTTGAGAACTTTTACCTTGAGGGGGAAAGGAACTTTGTTGGTTCTTCATGTTCCTTCCGTGTCCATTTGATTTGTTTCATTACATTATTCCTTGTTGTTTCTTTGCTCTCTTTTGTTTCTCTCCTCGTTGCTTCTATTTAACATTATGTTTTTTGTTTTTTCTTCTTTCGTTGTTATGCAGATTTGCTTACTTCTACTGCTTCCCAACAACACATTTTCCTTTAATGTTGTTGGGACCTTCAACAACCTTCTTGATCTTTTGACATTGAGACAAGTGTTGATTAGCCTCTTCTAAATCATGTCTCAATGAGACTACTTCAGCTTGTATTCTCCCACAAAATTCTTCCTTCTCATTCAACTAACTTGTTAGCCTTTTATTCAATCTATTAACTTCGTCTTGTTGAGCGTAAATATCAACAATTATTTTTCTCAAACTTTCATTATCAAGCTAATATTCTCACAACTTCTCATTTTTCCTTTTATTTTCTTGTGCAAGCTCCTTGATCTCATTTAGAGTTAGAGATCGTCTTGTTCTTATAGTAGATATTATCATTTAGGTCCCTTTCCTCACTATCAATTATGCTAGCTGCCATCACAAGGATCTAGGTCCCTTTTTTATTCTCTGGAATCCTCCATGGGTCTGAGAGGTACTCCTTATTCATAACTATAGGGAATGCATTAATTTTCACCTATAGATGAGAAATCATGGGATCTTTATTCTTTCTCACGTTGAGACATTCTTCTCTCCTCTTGAGAGGTATATTATTTTTCTACTACTATTAAGATAGGTATATGTTCAACACTAATTTCTAGATGAACATTTATCCCTTTCTTCTGATAATGCACATGCACTACTAGAAGATAAATTACCTATTTATTTACAATTATAACATACCTTTTGAGAGGCTTGACCTATCATTTAAGTCTTCTCTTTCATCATATTTGGAGAGATGATAAGTAGCTTTCTCACTGGGAGAAAGATATTCTACCTTTTAAGCATATTTTTTTTCTCCCCTTCTTTTCTTTTCTCTAGCAACAACATCAAAAGAGTCTAGCTCACAACTAGATCAAAAAGGCTCTTCAGCCTTCTCTTGAGCATCGTGATCGTCTCCTCCATATATAAAATTGATCTTTTCACATATCTCTCTTATGAACATGAAATGTCTTCTTTCTAAATATGACTCTGATAGTCTGTTAGGTGCCAGTTTGTACTTATTTCCTACATTTGTTTCCCCCATTTTACCTCATGAATACAATCATTGGGACTATCCTTGCCTCTTTTTTCTACCTTTCTATCTTAACTTGTGTTGTTTCACCTTGTTTTCATTACCTTGCCATTTCATCGATTACTATGATGTATCTTGTCTTTTTATGACTAACTGAGTATGAATGTTTGGAGACGTTATATGGTATTTTTTTATCTTTCTATATGTTATTTGTAGCACAAAATATCTAGAGCATAAGGTGTACAAGAGCAGTTAAAGGTGTGCTGTTACAGTGAGATGTTACACCATGATGCTGTTACAGATCTACTAACAAATTGATGTTATGTAATATTCCAAAATATGAAAAGAAACAATATTGCACACAATAATGGAAAAGAGTAGAAAATAACAATGTATCAAATGTGAGACCATGAAGGAGCCATATTATTAAGTAAATCAGTAGCAAATTAGTGCAATATATTTGAGGAACAACTCATACAGTCAAGGCCAACAAGCCTCCAATGAATAAACACCCTCAATCATAAAAGGTAGTTATTATAAAAAATGTCGGAGAGATGCTACAGCGCAGTCATAATGAACATAGCTACAACATGAGATCATACAATGATATAAAATAATTGATATTTTCCTCAAAACATGCTTGTTGAGGAGGTAAATCCCCTCTGCGGATAGAGGTAATCCCTACTAGCCCAGATCGGGTCTAGCAACAATCAAACACGCTATAGTGTAGGTTCCTAATCGTAAATAAACCGACTTGCGAGGAAGGCTTACCTGGAATCCAACGTTGTCGTTTGTAGAAGAGGTGGTGCTCCCGTTCCTTTGCCCTGGAAGATCACAATCCTCACTATCTCCGTGATCGGACAACTGCACATGCAAGAAACAACACAAACGCAAGCATAAAATCCAGTATATACAACTATATGTCAGTCGAAGAGGAAATAACTCATGAACATGATCAAGAACAAGAGTGGAACCATAACCAATAGTCGCTTAACATTAATGAGTCAAAAGAAGAATACAACCAAAGCTTCGACGTCGAATTCTCCTTTGGCGGGTCGTCAACAGAACATGTCTCGATAAAGCCTATCAAGGAAGGGACAAGCCTCTCTCTCTCCGGATACTTGGCAATAGTCTCCTTGCTTGGATTTGGCCTTAAGGGAATCAAGAAGGCTCTTGCAGCATAAGGATATGAAAACTCTTGGGAACATGGAGATTAGCTTGCCATGGATCTGAGCAAGCTTTTATAGAAGGAGGAAGGGAAGTTGGGATCCCTATAATTATGGGATTGGCCCTATCATCAAGGAAGCTTCCATGAGAGGTGGAAAACCACTTTCTCTCTATGGAAATCCGTAGCCAAACCTCCCAACTCAAGATAGATATCAGTCCAGGAATTTGTTAGGATGAAACTTCCGCCTTTTATTTTTAAAAAACACCTCTTAATATGGTTAGCGCGGGTGCAACTCTATGACAGAGCGCCAATTGGTGCACCCTCTTTGGAGGATTTTCCCCCTTGGCACGAGGGCTGAACTATGGAACCGCACCAATGGAAAAAGAGCTATTTTTAGGGTTTTTTACAGGGAGATGTCTTCAGGGCAATGAAAGCTCATCTTCAGAGGGATGCAATGAAAGTATTTTCAAGTCTTGTCTCTGCTCACAGGTCACGGAATGGGCCCTCCAACGTGCGGGATGGGGATTGCAGGGACGGTGACAAATTGTTATGTAACAGATGCCCCCTAAAGCATGAGGCCCAAAAGAAAGAGAGAGAGGGGTGAAATGCTTTACGAGAACATGCCGACTGAAAACATCGCCATCAGAAAACCTGTGGAGCAAAGTACAACTGATGTCTCAGATACATGATATATATATGTGGTATGGGTGTAGCCATCCATAACAGAGTGTACAATAATCTAGATCCAAGGCATGGACGCAGCCATCCAGTGACGATTGATAAATAGACTCAGGTATGGTCGCAACCATCCAATCAGTGAGTCATGTATATAATCATAATAATCCACAATATCGTAGCCTGGATTACAACAGACACAGTCTAGGGTCTTGCGCTCCATCTTGACCCGAACAAAGTACAAGTTCAAGCACGCGAATATGTGAGCTGAAGTCGTACATGCAAGAACATCGCCTGATTACCAGCCAATGATGAAAGTTGTTAACAGACGCGAGAGGAACCACCAATAATGACAATGGCTCTCAAGGTACTATAGGTACAATCTACGGCATGCGAATCAATGAGATGGTGTCGAACACCCGTAGAATCACTCAATCGGAAGCCAATAATGAAAACCTCACGTCGAATGCGAAGAACCTGTCATTGAGGCATGCAGGCTCTAAGGTACCATAAGGGAGTCTCTAGATCAGCTTCCCGGATAATGAGCTGAAGTCGACAGAAAGTGACCTTGATCAAAGGTGGGCCATAATGTTTCCCACATCATCGACATGAGACAGAGGAACATGATGTTTTTTGTGAATCAGAATCAAATGAGAATCAAAGGGAGGTTGATACTTAGCAGAGGTCAACTTCTCTTGAACATGTAAATGGCACGACAGTGGACTTGGCAGTATTTGACATCAACGGATCAGAGGTCATGGTGACGAGGCAATGAGCAGATGAGAGGTCAAAAGGGATTATCCGAACCCACGGAGGCAAGTGAAGAACGAGATGAGATGTCCCCAACCCGACACGAATGCAGACAAGTGCCATGTTCAAGAGCGACATACTGCCGACACGACAATGATGCTGGTTCCATTTTCCCCCACCATTTCTGGTGAGTACCCCAATTATTTTTGATAACAAGCTTGAAGGGGATAGCATATGCTTGTAATATAAGTCCGCCCTTCGGGAAAATCCATCCTAGTACATTTAACGAGCCCTAGGAAGGAGAAACTCGGAGAACGTCATTTCGACTGAATCCAATGTCATCAGGGTTTAACGAGTCTGACAAAGGAAGAACTCGGCGTCTTTTCATATTTAGAGAGTTTGAAAAGACAGCAGAAAAGTAAACTCCAGTGGTCCCTTTTCGTAGATAGTTCCTCGGACCCGAAAAGGTAGAAAACAATATCCGAGAAAACCTCCTAGTCGCGATAGGCTAGGGTATTCCTTTTTCGTAAATAATCCATCCCAGCCCGAAAAAGGGGTAAACGTATACTGGGTAGATGTTGATTCGTGTCCACTTTAACGAGATCGAAATGACAAGGGCCTCGGCAATCTTTTCATGTTTAGAGAGTCAGAAAAGAGCTGAAAGATGACTCCAGAGTGACTTTTTCGTGTATTTACTGAGTCCGAAAAAGTATAAAATACAACTCGTTTCATCGTCTAAGTTGCGTAAAAGACCTGTTGCGGCACAAAAAGGCAATCGTAAAACCCATTTTCGACAAAATATATTAAAATATTCAAAAAAATAACTTTCAAGACCTATTTTGAGTTCAAAAGTTATAAATATGTCAAATGGTAAAAATAAAATTACTTTTTACTTTTTACCTCACCGAAGAGCAGCAGTGGTCCAGTTTGTGTGCGAACTTCTGACAGCGATTACGACCGATCTGGGATATCATTCAGAGTTTCGTCAGTTCCAGGTAAGAGGCGCTTCCTTGTACTCCATTTCAATCCATTTTTTAATAGTTTTCCATCATGCATTAGAATTTTGTGGCAACTTTTTAAATTTTTAGGGCTCCGCTCATTGGCGCGGGTATTAGGCACAGATCCACGCCAATGGGATTTTATATGCAAAGGGCTCACGCCGACTGGCGCGACTGTTCAGGAAATAGCCGCGCCAGCGGTGGAACCCAAATTTCCACCTAAAAATTTGAGATTTTAATCAATTTGGATGAATTTTGAAGCTCATCAAAGATCTAATTAAGGGTTTGTGACCATGTTGATGCAGGAAACCGAGAAAAATGGTGATTCAGTGGAAAGAGAGAGAGCACGGTGAAGAGGATGAACAAGCCATGGAAAATGAAACTTGCATGAACGCCCTCAAGAACTGTGGGCTAAAAAAGTTCTTCCTGACACCTTGTTTACGAGCTCAGCCTGAGCTTCTATAGTACTTGATCAATATGTGGGACGCAGATGAACAAGTATTCAAGTTGCAGGATCAAGTGTTAGAACTGGAGGTTGCTGACGTGTACTTCATAACCAGATTCTCACGTAGAGGTCTGGTACCCATATTGACAGGGAACAGACCGTCTGGTGAGAAAATGGAGCAAGTGATGGCACGAGTGTGCTGAGGGGCACAACTGGGATTAGGAAGTGGAAAGGTGGACATCCACACCATTCCTAATCTGGCACTGAGAGTGGTGCTGCATACCATCACGCGGGCTGCGGGGTCGCAGGCACCGCACAAGGCCACAAAGGCCCAACTTTTGCTAGCCTCAGAGTGTATGACTCCCCTATTGTTTGACTGGGCCACAGCAGTGATGATAAACATGAAGAGACAGCTCACGAAGTGCAAGCAGGCCAAAATGAAACAGTTTGGCTACGGTTCCATCCTGGTATCGTTCATTCTAGAACGATTACCAATCTTCCAAGGCCAAGGGGCCATAGTAGCTGAGCCAATTCCACGAGAGCCAAGAATGGCTCACTGGGCAGCACTGATGCCCAGAGCTGGAGGAGGCCAAAAAATGTCCTGGAGGCCGGAGTTTTTTGGGTGGTTGCGGCATCAGTTGATCGTAGTGGAAGACTGGCCATATGCAGGAACCGATTTCACTGGAGACCCAGATCTCCCACTGCCGGAAGGAGATGATTGGGACGAGGAGTTGGGTATGATCCCTTCTCTTTTTGATTTTTATGTTTTATGATTTTTTTTTTGTTAATACATATCCATCCTGACACATTTTATATGCATGCAGACGTGGGCCCAGAGAGACCAGCCGATATGTCTCCTATCTTGCGGAGGACTCTTCCCGCACCTAATCCTCAGGCAGAGGGTGCAGAGGGGGGGGAGTTAATCCAGAATCTCAAGGGCATTGCCCGAGGGATCCTAGACAATGCTCGGCTGGCGGATGTACCGATGGCGTACCAGAGACATACGGTGGGAGTGCCTAGTTGCCTCCACCGACTTCTGAGATGCTTAGTGCGTGCAGTCACTTGTTATCATGAGCACCATGCGGATTAGACTCCTAGGGCTTTTATCATGCATATTTTTTGAGAGACATGTCGTCTTCGGATGTATTAAGACGAACATATATATTTTTTGATTCTATGCGACACACACTATGTAAACATTTCGATATCTATATATATACATATCTATTTCTGGATGGATTTTCCTTTTACATGTGATGATGATTTAAAAATTGTGCAAATGTCTATCTAACACCAAATTAGCTACTGCATCTGTTAATGTATTCATATGCCTGGGTATAAGCTGTTATGTAATATAGTCAAAATTTCTTTCCAGTAAACGAATACGCAGATAAAGACGTAAAATGGACGGGTTTCTGACCGAATAATGACCGTTCAGTTGTAATACTACAAGTTGCGAGTCTAGATACACAAGTAATTCACGGATACCAAGGTTTATAGCCTCAGTTAATAATTCTAATATAGCACTATATTCCGCGATGTTATTTTTAGTACGTCCCAGACACACACCTTGCAGTTTGACCAACTCACCAATAGGATCATAGATTACCCAGGCCGCCGAAGACAGGTTCCTGGTACTGCGGGAGGCACCATCCGCGAAACCAACAAACGGACGAATGGACATATGCACAATCAGGAAGACCCGATCAGCAGAAAGATGTTTACATCGCACACCACACCACACATGCACACAAATGAAAAACACACAGTTATGTACACACACCACACCAAAAATGACTTTAAGCGTAGTATTTTTTCAGGTACAACCCATTCTTGGGCTGCGCCAGCGGAACTCCTTCATAATCTATAAGTTCATAATCCCCATTCTTCAAAACGCATTTTACTATGTAGGGCCCATGCCACATAGGTTGGAACTTGCCAGCCCCAAGCTTGTCATGTGCTTGATCGTAAAGGAGGACGAGGTCCCCTTCAACAAAGGAACGAGGAGAAACCGATTGATCGAAGTGAGCTTTGACCCGCTTCTTTTGTGCTTCAATAAATAAAGCAGCCAAGCGGCGGTTTTCATCTAACCGTTCCAGATACAAAAGATGCTCTTCCTCAGCAGAAGTGTCAGGTAGAAGTTCCACAGCTAATTTCAACGAAGGAATCTCGCATTCAACCGGAAGAGTTGCTTCCAGACCATACACCAATTGAAATGGTGTGAATCCAGTTGCATTCTTTGCAGATGTCCGGTATGCCCATAGAGCTGAGAACAGTTGGAGGTCCCAATTGGATTTGTGGATACCAACTGTTTGTTGAAGCATAGTGACCAGAACCTTGTTCACTACTTCAACCTGGCCATTTGCTTGAGGGTAATATGGCGTTGAGCTATCGTGGCGTAAGCCCAACTTTGAAGTCAGCTCGGCCATCATATAATCTCGGAAATGAGTACCATGGTCAGTAACGATGGCTTGGGGGACCCCGAAACGTGCAGTGATGTGGTTGAAGATGAATTGGGCAGCTGTCTTACCATCGGCAGCTAGTGTAGGCATCGCTTTGGCCCACTTGGTGAAGTAGGCGACATCGAAAATTATATACACATGCCCCCCGGCTGAGTGAGGGTTACACGTCATAAAATCCACACCCCATTTCGCAAAAGGGCCAACGGTAATAACAGGATGCAAAGGGAGAGGCGCCGTGTGCATCTTGCGCTAAAACACCTAGCACGCGTGACATTTACAGACTGCAACGATACAGTCTTTGAATATTGATGGCCAGAAGTAACTTGCTCATAGAATTTTCTAGGAAGTGGCATATCTGGACATATGTCCACCACAGGCATTGCTATGGCAGTCATTTAGGACCCTTTCAGCCTCTTCCAAGGTTAGGCACTGACGGAGCACCGAATCTACTCCAACACGGTACAAGGTATCTCTTACGATGCGGTAGGGTTGAGACTGATGTCGAATTCGACGTCGGGCATCTTTAGTCAACTCAGACCGAAATGTGGAGGTCTAAAGATACACAATTATGTCGCCATACCAAGGGTCATGAGTACTGATGAGGAAAAGAGTTTCGTCCGGGATATGATCCTCGGAGTGTGAAGGAGTGGAGTCTGTCGGGAGTGAGCATATAAGATCCGTGAAAACAAGTGATTTGGTTGACTTAGCAGTGGTGAATTCTAAGTTAAACTCCTGTAGGATAACGATCCATTTGGAGTACTTTCCCCCTAGTAATTTTCTAGAGAGAATATATGTCATGGGGTTGCAATCCGAAACCACTGTTATCGTACGCAACAGGATGTAATGGCGAAAACGCTGCACATCTTGTACTGTTGCTAACGCCAACTTCTCGACATGAGCATAATGTGTTTCTGTATCAAGAAGGTTTCGTGATAGATAATAAACAACATGTTCATTACCATCATCATCATCCTGCACCAGAACCATAGCTATGGTGCTAAACGCGGCGACGAGATACAAAGTGAAATCACGACGATAGTCCGGAGGACGAAGCAAAGGAGCATTAACGAGTAACGTCTTCAGCTTCTCAAAGGATTTTTGAGAAATTTCATCCCAATGGAAGGGAACATTCTGCTTTAATAGGCGCGTGAATCCTTTGGCCACCTCGGCGTAATTCGGGATAAAGCATCGAAGGAAGTTCGATTTTCCCTGCAGACTCTGCAACTGATATAGTGAGGAGGGTGATGGGAGGTTGATGATAGCCTCGAACTTTAAAGGGTCAAGGCGAATTCTGTCTTTGGAGACTATGAATCCCAAAAGACGTCCAGAATCCACGCAGAAGACGCATTTATGAGGATTAAGCCTAATATTGTAGCGCCTACAGTGAAGGAAGATCTGGCGAAGGTGTTCAAGGTGATCCTCTCGCCTAGCTGAGTGAGTTGGCAAGTCATCCAGATAAGGCTGAACGATGTGGCGAATGTCATGGAAAGCGTAAGACAACACACGCTGAAAAGTGGCTCCAGCGTTCTTCAAGCCGAATGGTAGCTTTTTATACGCGAAAGTACCCCACAGACAGATGAAAGTAGTCTTGTGTTGATCCTCAGGTGTAATATTGATCTGATTATACGCTGAGAAACCATCCATTAAGGAATAAATCTCATTTCCAGCACATTCGTCAATAATTTGGTCTATGAACGGAGTGGGATAGTTATCTTTCGGACAGGTGTGATTAATATCGCGGTAATCAACACGGACCCTGATAGTACCCTACTTTTTATCGACAGGGACAATGTTAGAAACCCATTCTGTGAGGGGGATGGGATAAATAAAGCCCGCGTTCAGAATTTTTTCAACTTCTGCCTTAATTGCAGCGAATTTCTAAGGATGCCTGGGGCGTAAGCGTTAGCGCACGGGCTTCACACCAGGATAGGTTGGAATCTCATGCACTACGATACTGGGATCAATCCCCGGCATTTCCTCGTAGGACCAGGCAAACACATCTCTGAATTCTTTAAAAATATCAGTATAGAATTGAATCTCATCAGGAGAACAAGTCACTCCCACGTGTATATTCTCAACGATCCCTGGTTTAACGGAGATGTTGATCGGGATGGCTTGAGTGACGTTACTCAGGTTTCCCTCCCAAAAAACCTCGTGCGTCAAGATGGGCATTTGGAGAGGAGGAGTAGGAACCTGAGATGCATAACGCTCTAGACAATCTGACATTTCCCCCAAGCTAGGCATGAAAGAGGAGCGATGATGTCCATTGTCCCAAGGAAGCTCCTCGAGAGACATAGTTTCAATGATGGTTTCATCGGAAGGAAAAGTATCTTTGAGAGGATCAGGTGAATTGGCCTGACCAAGCCAAGGGGATTGAGAGTAGATGTCTAGAACCATGCTCAAAGGAGCATGCTGAGGAGGTGGAGGATTAGATGCAGCAACAATTTCATAGTAGCTAATCTCTACTGGAGTCAAGGGCATTGATTCTCCAAACTCAAACACCTGCTCAAGCGTAGGGATGAGCCAGGGGTCATCATACCTAGAAATCATGTTAACTTGAGCGGTGTGTGGTGGTGGTGCGGGAAAAATACCCATGAGGACGGGGTATTTGAAGAGACCAAGTCCTATACTGTCAGGGGGATTCGGAATCTGATCCACATATGGAACGTTGTTCTCGGAGGTGGAGGTGAAGAAGGACAACTGATCCACCATAACGATTTTTCCCTCGTGAGGGAACTTAAGAAATCAAAAAACGGTGGATGGCACGCAGAGCATGGCATGAGTCCAGCTGCGGTCGAGAAGTATATTGTAGTTGAGCCTGGCGTAAACCACCTCTACTTCTACGTTGACAGTCTTCCCTTGTAAAGTGATTGCTAAACTCTCGAGAACACCTAGGGGTTTAGATTCCCGACCATCAAATGCCTCTAGGGCATTAGGAGATGACGAAAGGGCTGGAGAGACAATGGCCTTCCAGCAAGCGGATGACATAACACAGGTAGAGGCACCTTCATCCACGATGGCCCTATGGATGTTAAGACCGTTAATCCCGACTTGAATAACAAGAGAAATCTGATGTGGAAGTCGGGGAGTGAAATTATATAAATCGAAGGTGAGAAGACTCGAATCGGTGGTATCAATACCACCGATTGCAGACAGTAAAGCCTTCCATTGCGAAGGACAACTTTGAAGAACTTCTAGTGCAGACATAGCAGAAGGCGCCTGTGCCAAATCCTCAACAATACTTTAGTGTTGAGAGGCACGAGCATTCGGATTATAAGAAGATCTTCGTAAAACACCTTTAGAAGGCGGCTTCACAACAGGTTCAGTAGTAGGCTTCTCGATTTCCAATGAACCAGAGACTGGTGGGGGAGGTGGTCCATCCGCAACTGCCTTCTCGGGTGCCTGCTGCGATTCGTTGTCATCCTTTGAACGCGTAGCGACAGAGATAGGTGCAACACCATTCATCATAAAAACTTGGGACCCAAATGGTGCAGATGGTGATGGTTGTTCAACCATCTGGGTCTGCTGAGACGAGAATGGCTCTTTAAGAACTACTGGAGTCACCTTAGAGCCTTTTAGAAGTTGACTAACTTCAGATCGTCATGGAAAATCCTTAGTATAATGGTCTCCTTCACAAATGAGGCAGAGGTACTTCGGTTTACGTTGAGAACCATCCTCAGTACGAGATTTGTATTTTGGCCTCGGGGCGTCGGATTTGGATTTACCTTTGCCCTTCTTTTTCCCTTTGGAAGTTTTCTCCGTAGGATTGGCCTGAACGGCGTTCACCTCCGTGGTTTTTCCAGAATCAGACGGGGCGGGATTAGCAGGAGTATTGTTGGAAGAATTAGACTTCTGCTTCCCATTCGAAGATTTCTTCGAATTATGAGACACGGAACCAATGACACCATCCACTGCAGGGGTAGGTGGGGCCTTAGAGGTTCTAGACCATGGAGCATCAGGCAAGATATCATAAAGCGTGCCGGACTGAGAATATACAAGATCCAGATATTGGGCACGTGCAATGGCTTGTTCCTCCGTCACACATGCTCCCATCGAAATATCTTGGGTGATTTTATTCATGAAGGAGGTGGTGAACCAGTGAGTTAGTATCTGATCAGGTATATGAAACTTGATCAGTCTACGATGGCGCCACCACTCATGAATGTGATCAGAAATGTGAGTGGCTTTATCCTACTTCAGAGAAGTCAGGAGGTGTGTCGCGGCTTCATAGCGAACCGGTAATTGAAAGTGCGTCAGGAAAGCCATGGCTAAGGAATTGAAATCTTGGAAGATGCCACGGGACAACTCTATGTACCACTTGGCAGCAACTCCAGTCAAAGTGCGCTGGAAGAGGCGCAGACGAATTGAATCATCGACCCAAGAGTTAGACGAACACCAAAGATGATACGTCATCACATGCGCTTGGGGGTCCTCTCCAGCTTTACCCTCAAACTTGGGGCAATCACCTGGTATCTTGGTAGGAACCGGAGGCCAATACGGATTATGCAAAATCAAATCATTGGTCAATTTTGAAACATCCGACAACTCCAAGGTGGCCAGGAACGGCAATGGCGGATTAACCGGCATGCCAGGCCCGAGATGAGGACCGGTACCTGTACTCCACACTGGTTAGAAATAACCTTGCCCCCATGGGTTCTGTCTCGTAGGATTCTGACTATAGGGGTGTAGGTGCTATAACCAGACTGATTTGGCTGCTGGTAACCAGTGTGTGGGGCTTGATAACTAGAGTACGGACCTTGATTATGTGTCGGCCCAGTGTAAGAAGCATTTGGATTTGGCTGCTGAGTATAGGTAGAACCGGGTGGATGAGGATAATACTGAGAGCCTCGGGGCTGGTTATAATTCGGTTGAGATTGACCATGAGGATAATAACCACCCTGAGGATGAGTCGGCTGCTGATAGGTGGAACCCTGTGGAGCCTAATAACTAGGGCGCAGCTGTTGATTTGGCTGTGACATCGAATGAATCAGCTGTTAGGCAGGGTTAATGGAATGAGCAGGCTGCCATGAGTGAATAGGTTGACTCGGCTAAGTGGGCTGCCCTGAGTGAACAGGTTGACCCGGATAGATAGGCTGCACCGGTTGCGCAGGTTGACCTGGCTGTAAAGGAGCCCCAGGTTGTACCGGATGGGCCGGTTGGCTTGGTGGAGGAATAGGGCTAGGTGGTCGCTGGTAACTGGTTTTACTTGAAGCAAGACCATAGGATGGTCCCAGCTGATATGCAACATTAGAAACGACAGGATATTGCGGTTGCATAGGTTGAGAAGGCTGGATTTGCCCCCCAGGACCATAGACCGGTCCCGGTTGGTACCCCGGCTGAGGCTGCACAGGTTGACCAGAAGGGCTATAATACTGTCCTTGCGGACTGTATGATGGCCCTTGCTGGCCCGCAGGATAGCCTTGCATGGGTTTCCCCTGTGGGTCATAAGGATAGCCAGGTTGGCCCGAAGGTTGGCCTTGGAAAGGTTGCCCTTGCGGGTTATAATCTTGGTTATAAGGTAAACCTTGAGCATGGAGGTAAGCTTCAGGAGCGGGTAGACGCAAAATGTTCTCGTGCTCATCATAATGACCTGGAAAAGCATACACGGGTGTACCATCCTGTGCATAGTGCGAAAAATAAGAGCGGTTGGGATCTTGGGAGGATGGTCCAACCTTGGGGTTCAGCTGTTGCAGGGACAAACGATACTCCTTCGGAGAGATGTTCTCCGGCATAGCAGTCGCTAAATAGACATCTTCAGGAGGTGGCATAGCCCTTGCGGAGGGTGCCGTGACAGCGGGTGCAGATGCAGCCACACAGATAGTGGGCCGGACGGGTACAGAAGTGACGGGTGTCTGAGGAGAGATCCCCGGTGAAGGAGCAGTGGGCCTCGGCAAAGGAGCTGACACTCCCATAGAGGCTGCGGCGGAAATGATCTGACCCAAGGATCTGTACCCTGGTGGTAATGAGGGACTAGATGACATAGTAACTGGTTCAAAGTTGTCTCCCAGAAATAATCTTCGTGGGAAGAGCTGATAGTCTTCACCAGACGTTGGGATTTCCTCACTAGAATCACTCATGTTTGAGCCTGCCACTAGATCTCGTAATAGACGGCGAGGACTAGGAGGAAAAACAACAGCTATAAAAGGCGAACCCGATGTAAGAGAAAGGAAATCAGCTCCTAATCTCAATTCAGACACAGGGTCAGAAAAGGGCCAATCAAACTCAACTGGTCCCCCAAAGGGTTGCTCAGAAAGAACCGGTCCCCCGTCAGGAAACTCGGAAACAATGGGCTGCTGGGGTTCAGCAGAGGATTGTGAAGCCTTTGATTAATCGTCCGTGTAAGGACTACTAGTAGACGAAACCGAGGGTTCCGCCACTGTGGCAGAAACGACAAGAGAAAAAGATCAAACACACACACGGGCTGAAAAAGAGTCAAGACACACGATCAAACGGTTAACAAGAAAAGTCTAACAAGGCATGTAATCGTGGGTGATTAATTTTTACCACATTGAAAAATAAGAAACTTCACCGTTTCATGTTTTAAGAGTCGAGAAACGGTCAAAAAGGTGACTCTATCTCTTTCAGATTTGACACAAGCGTGAAAGGACAAGTGCTTGGTGATCCTTTCAAATTTAGGGAGTCAGAAAATATCAAATGACTGCTCAGGAATACTAGGCAAAAAGGGTGTACCAAATAACCTTGAACTGCAATATACACCTTGGCTTCAATAATGAAAGAGAAATCAACCAAGGACTTTCCGTACGTGCAGGAAATCTCCCCGAATGCTGTGTCCGGTGTATCACGGGTATAGGGCGGCAGACTCAGTTTCCTATGGATAAAGGATTGAAACCTAATGGGGTCTCCCTTTATATACGCGATGGTACAGGGAGCACAAGTCCGTACTAGTGCTGTCTAAAGCCAAGAGGCGAACGATAGCTACTAGGTTTTAAGACGCCGAAACACGTCTCTAGCCTAGACCTCTAAATGTGTGTCATTAGATTTCAATGCTGCCTTAGTGTAAATTGAGTATATTTTAAAGTTGGTCTTCAATTACATTTCAGTTTTCAGGCCCTAATGAATGTGCTGTCTCAAAAAATCCTAAATGAAAAACTACATGCCACAGTACATCATTTCGTTCGATGAAAGCTAGCTACAGAAGAGTTGAGAGCTTTTTACACAAACAAAATGATAGGAAGACAATCAATGATATCTCTAATGCAACTAATGAAACTAAAAACTTTTCTTTCAAATTCACTAATTACAAGTAAAATCGAAAAGATTTCAATTTGCACTAATCAACCAAAAGCAAAGGAGATTTTTTTTTATTTTCAATGTTTGATAGCTAGATGCACTAAACAAACCGAAAAAAAATGAGAAGCAATTCGAGAAATGATATTAAGAGAGCAAAACAAATAGATTTCACTCAATGGCACGAACAATCAGATCTCAAATCGACCAAAAGTCTCTCAAAACCAAGAAAAGTCCCAAAGACACTAATGAGCCGTGTAATCTAGGCCCAAAATGAAACAAAGCGAAATTCGAATGGAAACGAAATTAGTCACTCAAAAAACACAATAAAATGATAGACAACTGTCAAACGAATGCAAGGGAGCAATCCCAAAGACGACTGGACGAACAAAAACCAAAAACTCCCAAGGGAGGCTCTACTCACAAAGGAACCTAGATGCCCTAGGGCTCATATGAAAAATCGAAAGAAATAGGAAAACAACTAAAGGATGGAGGTTACAACCAGTCAAACTAGGCTCCAGTGCACTCAAACAGCCGAAAAAACAAGATCAAAATCACAAGTCAGCCTCAGAAAGCAAGAAACATAGCAAACCCTAATAGCTCACAGGATTGGCGTGACTGTGAGCTTGAAATTAGTGCCAGAAAGGTAATGGTGTGGGTGATACACAGGCAACCTGCGCCAATGGGTGCGACTGTCACGCTGAAAAGCGCGCCAGCTGATTTTACTATGGAAAAATGAAAAACAAGCAATCTCAGACATAGACAAGTGATGACAAGGCTAAAACAAAGCCAAAAAAACAGGAAAAACCAGTCTAAAAGAGCTGACCAAGCAAGCAAGGCCAAGAAGTTGACCGGAAAGAGAAGACAAAACTCCAATTTGTTTAGTCCATAAACCAAACCGGAGATTGACTGAAGCAACGTTGATCTACTCCGCTAATGCAGAGCAAAAGCGTTTCGAAGGCTATCTGGCTGTGCTTCAGGCTCCGTCTATAGTTTACAAATCAAACAACAGGCTGAGTCCCTAGTGGAGTCGCCAAATTGTTGAGGAGGTAAATCCCCTCTGCGGACAGAGGCGATCCCTACTAGCCCAGATCAGGTCTAACAATAATCAAACATGCTACAGTGCAGGTTCCTAATCGTAAATAAACCGACTTGCGAGGAAGGATTACCTGGAATCCAACGCTGTCGTTTGTAGAAGAGGTGGTGCTCCCGTTCCTTTGCCCTGGCAGATCACAATCCTCACGATCTCCGTGATCAGACACCTGCACATGCAAGAAACAACACAAACGCAAGCATAAAATCGAGTATATACAACTATATGTCAGTCGAAGAGGACATAACTCATGAACATGATCAAGAACAAGAGTGGAACCATAACCAATAGTCGCTTAACATTAATGAGTCAAAAAGAAGAATGCAACCAAAGCTTCGACGCCGAATTCTCCTTTGGCGAGTCGTCAGCAGAACATGTCTCGATAAAGCCTGTCAAGGATGGGACAAGACTCTCTCTCCAGGTACTTGGAAATAGTCTCCTTGCTTGGATTTGGCCTTAAGGGAATCAAGAAGGCTCTTGCAGCATAAGGATATGAAAGCTCTTGGGAACTTGGAGATTAGCTTGCCATGGCTCTTAGCAAGCTTTTATAGAAGGAGGAAGGGAAGTTGGGATCCCTATAATTATGGGATTGGCCCTATCATCAAGGAAGCTTCCATGAGAGGTGGCAAACCACTTCCTCTCTATGGAAATCCGTAGCCAAACCTCCCAACTCAAGATAGATATCAGTCCAGGAATTTGTTAGGAAGAAACTTCCACCTTTTATTTTTAAAAAGCACCTCTTAATATGGTTGGCGCGGGTGCGGCTCTATGACAGAGTGCCAATTGGCGCGCCCTCTTTGGATGATTTTTCCCCTTGGCACGAGGGCTGAACTATGGAACTGCGCCAATGGAAAAAGAGCTATTTTTAGGGTTTTTTACAGGGAGATGTCTTCAGGGCAATGAAAGCTCATCTTCAGAGGGATGCAATGAAAGTATTTTCAAGTCTTGTCTCTGCTCACAGGTCACGGAATGGGCCCTCCAACGTGCGGGATGGGGATTGCATGGACGGTGACAAATTGCTGTGTAACAATTCTATACATGAAGATCTAGGCTTTATATCACCTTTCCAAGACAACCCAAGAAGGGGTTTCTAGAAATATACAAGATACAAAATGGTGAATGAAAGCCCTAGGGTTGAATATTCACTACAAAAAAATAGCAGGGAAGATATGGATGAAGCTGATGTAGAAATATGTGGCTTTCCTCCAATATAATCTTTGGGTGGAAGGTTGATCCCTCCACTGAATATATAATTCCCCAAATCATGCACTGAAATAACCTGTGCGATTGATCTCTGAAATTACACAGTCATGGAATGGAACTGCGCTGTAGGTGATGGTGGTAGCCTGGCCTGATGCTAAATGATGATATAATTCCCAAGGACCCTCCTTGCTGGCCTCCCAAGGGAAAGGATACCTCTCCACTGAAACACAAGCTTAGAAAATGGCCCTACAAACCCTCCACAAATTCCGCCCTGCAACACAGCACAACCCTAGAAGAAATTGTGTTGTATAATAAGATTAAAGCTTTGGCATGATGTCGAAATGTGGAAATTCAACTCAATCACCTCTCCTGAGTGGGAACTCAAAGTCCCTCGAGGATAAGGGTGGGATTCCAGCTTGGGGACACCCTTGTGCTAAAAAACACTGCAGTCTCCGCTAAACAGCTGAAGAGAGAAACAAGTCATAACAGACCATAAAAAAAATAATAATCAATCATGCTTTCCATGGATTCCATCCCCTTCCTTATATGCTTGGTGAGATTCCTCAAACTTGGCCCCACTCATTAAAGCCACTAATTCCATGTAAGTAATCTCCCTCCAAAACTGTGATGTCCCTCAATGAATGTCCACTATCTCCATACCAACGCTATTGATTTGGTCAAAGTTGACCCAATCCAGATGCTCCATCCCCTATTCACACATAAGGGTGCTTAAGCCAGCTACTTAGGTGACCTCCATTCACATTTTGAGTAATTTTATTCCTACTAAGGAGATTTATGGGTCTCCCTACCCTCTTATTCTTCTAAGTAAGAAGAAAAAAAAAATTAATATTCCAAATAGTTGAAAGATAATTGGGAATATTAGAGTCCTCCCCTCCCAAATGTTTCTTGTCCTCAAGCAACTATAAAGGTGAGTGTTGAAACTCCTCTCTTCCTTCCTTTGTGACACCTCCAAGTTATAAGCTCTCCTCATGAACCAAGTGACCTCCAATCAACCCATCCCTGAAATGCTCCTCCCAAGTATCCATGAGATGCATCTCTCAATTTCTTAAGTTAACCAAATGGATCCTCCCATAAGGAAACAAGAGGTCTAATGTAGCAATCATGTGATGATGAATGTTATCCCTAAATCATGAGGCATAAGAAATGTGGAGAATCTCACTCCCAAGGGGCACATTCAATCCATATGTTATCCCTCCAAACATGCCCACAACAATGATAAGAACATCATCAACATATGGGATCAAAATCAAAGATACATTGGCTGCCATATGAAATACCGGAGGAGGATCATAGTCCCACATTTGGAACCAATGCAGTATGTCTCTTGACTGCCTCATAATATGATATAATAAGTGGTTTCCCCACCACTTGTTTGTTTCCACAAACCTCTCACATGCTTGGAGAAGGTGAATAATGTTTGGTGCCAATGGAGTACACCCTAAATAATATAGCATCTCCCTAAAATCTTCTAGGGAGTGGCTGTGCTCATCACTGCTTATGGCCCCAAGTAGACCATGAATTCTATAAGAAGAAGTGCCCCCTCTTGGAGCAATGGCTTGCACATGAATGGTAAGGAAATACAAATAAATAGTAAGTAAATCATGATGCACAAAAATACAACCTTTACCATGTACTTTTATCAAGCTAGTGAAGTGGCTCATAGATGGGCCTCCTCTCACTCCCAATGAGAAAGGAAGTGGTTGTGATAACTCCACCAAAGAGTCATGTCTCTCGTCCATCTCCAAAAAATCCATCCATATCCTAACATTCTGATGTATCTCCTCTCTGAAGCCTTCCCAAGTGAATCCCTCCATGATAGTATGATATGATCTCATGGAGTAAGTGTGGCTGAAGGGAAAATCCTCATACGTAGCATGTAGTAGCTTCTCCTTGAGCTTAGATGCTCTAGTTAGGAAGATCCTACTCTGATATTATATGAACCCATCTCTCACTGAATATCTCTCATCTGATAATTGGCCATCAAGAATCCTACATGAAAAGAGATCCTTGGAGTATTCCACCAATAGCTGGGATCTCTAATAAGGATCTATACTCCATAGTGATAGTGCTGCTAATCAACCATGTAAATAATCTGTCATGTGGCTACCCTCTTCTTTGACATCACCCATGCGAAAGTCACATACAGGGATGCTGCTATTCTGGCCATGCTATTCCTCATGTAGCTGCTCATGCTTAAGTGAAGGTTGAAGTTTTTGGAGGTTAGCCTTCCATGGGAAGCTATCACTCATCCAAAACCTCTAGAGTTTGGCCAATGTATGCATGAGTGGCCACCAACCTCTACCATATGTGGAAGATTCCTCCCTATGGGGAAGTATCTTCTAATTCTCCAAAACCATGGAGTGGTCTCCTTGCACCATGATGGTGCCATCCTCCATCTTGAAAACATATTTTCTCAACGCAAGATGTTTGGTGAGAGTGGGTAATACTGATATTGGTAAAATTTCTCCCTCATCCTTGAGCCTATCAAATACTCTCTACACTGTACCAAATCCTTCCAAGGTCCTCACCCCTCCTAGATCTATGAGTGGTGCAACCTGTTGTGAGCCATCTCTCATCAACTCCTAATCTGGTGGCCTTCCACGTGGAATGCCTCTAAACAGTAATGTATCATGGGCCAAAGTCATCTGCATAATTGATAGGACTGTTAGGTCCTTGCTTCCACTGCGCAAATCCAGCTCTATTTTTTGTGTAGAAGCCGTCTAAGAGGGATAAGTGTGCATGCCCCTAATCATCTGATGTTTTCCACTCTTTCTATCCATCCACTCCATCTGCAAAGTCTCCCAATCTATGGTGACCTTCCCCAAAGTAATCAACCACTGCACACCCAATGTCACATTGGTGTCAAGTATGTCAACCACAAAGAAGTGATCAATAAATGTATATGTCCCCATGGTGACAGATAAATATAGAACATAATGAATGCACTTCATAGTTCTAGCTCCTGGGACCAAAACTGAAAATACCTCAAAATAATTAGTGGGTATTTCCCTTTTCTACAATAACTAGGCATCAATAAAGTTATTGGTAGCCCCACTGTCAATGAAAATTGAAACCTCTGATCTTGAATGGAACCTCAAACACTCAAGGTCAAGTACTTGGGTACTCCTCTCAATGATGCAAGGGCCCCTCCAATTGGAGAAAATGTTCCATTCCCACCTCCTGGTGGTAGTGGATCCTCTCCTGTTATCCCAGCGCTATGACCTCCTTCAGGTTCCTCTTCTTCTTCCTCCTCATCATCATAAAATACCTCTATTTAGTGTGCCTTCCCTGCTACACATCTATGTCCGAGTGCTCATGATTCTTGGCATGTGAAGCAAAGATTCCTTCTCCTCAAGTCTCTTTAGACATCATAACTAGGAGGTACTTTGTTTTGGCTCTCATTTGAAGGATGAGCCTTCTCATCTTTTCCCTTTGATGGAAAAGTGGGCTTTTTCTGATATGGTGCTTTTGCTATTGGCAAAGCATCTTGTAGATATGTATCCCTTTCGATAGAATCTTGAAGGGTAGTGGGTTTGGTTGATTTAACCAACCCATGTAGAGGTTCTACTAGCCCATCAATATACATATAGACCCTCCTATCTGCAGATAAATCAGGAACCATAACAGAAAGTTTTAAAAATTCAGAAATGTAAGTTTTTGGATCACCTGATTGTTTGAGCTTAGCTAGTTGAATTAAAGGTGCCTTCGGGTCTCTTCGATCAAACCTCTCCACCAACCTCCTTATGAACTCTAAATATGCAGTTACATTAGCATGCCCCAATGTAGAAAGACCATGAAACCACCAATCATGTGCCTCACCCTCAAGGTGCAGCGCTGTTATTTTGATGGCTTCCACCTCCCGTACTTGGTTCAACTGGAAGTAGATGTCTAGATTTTCTAGCCATGATTTAGCAGTGCATTTGGATGACCCATAAAAAGTGGGTAAGAAAAATATGCCCATAGTCTGATGAAGATCATGGTTCTGTATGAATCCTCCACATTTATTGTGATGTCGAGGTCTCATATTGTCCTTGATCTAACAAAACTCTTGAAAGCTCAAATGGTATTTGAATCTCTGAGATTGAGACTCATACTCAAGAAAATAATCTTCAAGAGTTTCTTGTTCTTGAAACCCTCCATTTCCCACTGCTAAAAATGTAGGCATAGTAGAGCATGGAGAAATCTATTGCTCCATTGGTTGATCATGCCAGTGATGTGAAATGTCGGAGCCTTCTCCATGTAGAAACCCTTTAGGGGATTCTTTATGTCTATCCATCCTCATATCCTTGATTTCTCTTGAAATATATTGCATGGTTTGAAGAATAAGCTTGGGATACTCCTTCTCCTCATCCTCTCCTAATAAGTGATTTTTACCCTTGTCTTCTCTATGATCTGTATAATCATATCTTAGGTTTATTCTGAGATACCTCTTCTCTCTGTCTGTGAGAGGATATCCTTCTTCTGATTCCATATTGGATACATGCACAGGTTGAGCCAAGATTATGCTATGATACCACTGTAATATTCCAAAATAGGATAAGCAGCAATATTAAACACAATAATGGAAAAGAGTAGAAAACAAAAATATATCAAATGTGATACCATGAAGGAGCCATCTTATTAAGTAAATCAAAATCAAATAACTGCAATATATTTGAGGAACAACTCATACAATCAAGGCCAACAAGCCTCCAATGAATAAACACCCTCAATCATAAAGGGTAGTTGTTATACAAAATGTCAGAGAGTTACTACAACATAGTCATAATGAACATATCTATAGCATGAGATCATACAATGATATTAAATAACTAATATATGCCTCAAAATATGTTATACATGAATATCTAGGCTCTATATCACCTTTCCAAGAAAACCCAAGAAGGGGTTTTCGGAAATATACAAGATACAAAATGGTGAACCAAAGCCCTAGGTTTGAAGATTCACTGTAGAAAAATAATAGGGAAGATATGGCTGAAGATGATGGAGAAATATGTGGCTCTACTCCAACATAATCTCCAGGTTAAAGGTTGATCCCTTCACTGAAGATCTAACTCCCCAAATCATGCACTGAAACCACCCCTGCAACTGATCTCTGAAATTACGCAGTCATGGACTAGAACTACGCTGTAGGTGATGGTGGTAGCTTGGCCTGGTGAAAAATGATGATATAATTCCCAAGGACCCTCCTTAATGGCCTCCCAAGGGAAAGGCTACCTCTCCACTGAAGCACAAGCTCAGAAAATGGCCCTGCAAACCCTCCACAACTTCTATCCTGCAACACAACACAACCCTGGAAGCAAATGCGGTGTATAATAAGACTGAAGCTTTGGCCTGATGCCAGAATGTGGAAATGAAGCTCAATAACCTCTCCTGAGTGGGAACTTGAAGTCCCCCAAGGATGGGGATGGGATTCCTGCTCGGGAACACCCGTGTGCTAAACAACATTGTAGTCTCCGCTAAACAGCTAAAGAGAGAAACAAGTCATAACAAACCATAAAAAAATAAATAATAAATCATGCTTTCCATGGCTTCCATCCCCTTCCTTATATGTTTGGTGATATTCCTCACCCTTGGCCCCACTCATTAAATCCACTAATTTCATGCAAGGAATCTCCCTCCAAAACTACATTGTCCCTCAATGAATGTCCACTATCTAAATACTAGTGCTATTGATTTGGTCAAAGTTGACCCAGTCCACATGCTCCATCCCATATTCACACATAAGGGTGCTTAAGCCAGCTACTTATGTGACCTCCATTCACATTTGGAGTGATTTTATTCCTACTAAGGATATTTATGGGTCTCCCTACCCTCTTATTCTTCTAACTGAGAAGAAAAAGAAAAATTTAAATTCCAACTAGCTAAAAGCTAATTGGGAATATTACATGTTACAACTATACTGTTGGTTGGATATCGTCAACTTCTGATGCTGACCTATCCTATAGCTATTACGCTACAACTGTGATTTTCCATGATAGTTGTAGAAGTTATTACGTATTATATTTTTGGATAACACCTTTAGGCGGTTTTGATTGTAATCTATATTCTTCCAGTCAGACTTTTTATTAAGAAGTGGTTGTAACTATATTTATTCTATTTTGATCAGCATGAGAATCCTAATATTCTCATGGCTGATCCATCCCTCATTTTTCTAAGATGTAACCACTATATAGTTCTTGACCCTTGAGGTCAAAGGTTTAGCGAAGAACAATATTACTTTGGCTCTGTAATTTTGGTCACATTAATACAAGTTATCTTGTTGTTGTTGTTACATGCATCATCTGATTTAGTTTCCGTTAAGTTCTTCCTCTTCTCGCGCCCTGTTAGGGAGGAAGGGCCCTCCTCTTTAGCAGGGATTTCAGTGACTAGGGTAGTTGTGTATACATATTTCTTATTTGCTTTATGAATCAGTGGAAGTGATGTTGTTGTTATTTTAGCTGTGAATAGTTCTGCTTCATTTCAAATATTATATATGCTTTCACACATGTGGGATTAGAGATACCAGCTGGGTAATTGCGGTGTGGTGCGCTAGGTACAGATTAATTGAGGTGTGATCACAGTCTTGTAGATCATTTTATTTTTGCATGAGTGATTTCTTCTAGCTTTTAATTCAGCAACGATTTTATTTATTTGGAGTTTCTTCTGGTTTGATTTACCGGCACAGACAGTACAACTGTCATTGAAATAAAAGACATCCCTGGATTGATAATTTATGTGTATTGTTTTAGTCATTTATTCATGATTAATACAACCCAAAATATTGGCGTCATTGCCGAGGATGGCAACGACGATCCAATCAACCAGAGTTGTTTGTTAGATGAAAGAGTGTACCTAGTCTGCAACTGTTGGGTGGTAAGACGAGAGGTAATAACCTGCACATCGCTCTAACATACCTGGGCCGGCTCACCATTGCTACACTGGGGCACATATAGGTGCAATTTCTATGTGTTTTTAGAGTGTCTCCAACAACACAATTGTTGGGATGTAAGATGAGAGGTCATAACCTGCACATCACTCTAACATACTTGAGCAGGCTCACCAATGTCTCGCTGGGACACTTAGAGGTGTGAATTTTTGGGTGTTTCTTTAGGGTGTCTTTAGCTATACAGTTTCTGGGCAGTAAGATGAGAGGTAAGAACCCGCGCATCGCTCTAACGTACCTGGGCAGGCTCACCACTGTAGAAACTGAAGCACTTGTAAGGTGAATTGATACACATATGGTCCATGTGTGCTAGTAGGACGATAACGAAATCCACAAACACCCCCCACTCTAATAAATACAAGAAATATGGGTCATAAGAAGGAAAAGAAGAGTGCAGACTTGGGAAGAAAGACATTCTTTGGAGATCTGATCTCAATGGTAGAAAAGGAAAAACCAACTTCATACAAAGATAATAGGATGACATGATCACATAAAGCGACTACTATATCAAAGCGTGAGGCATCAGTGCCTTCCATGTCTGGGCCTCACCACCCTTTGAACAACATATCCACTCCTAATATCAAGAATCCAGATCTAAAATAGTAGTGGAAAATCACTGATCATGATCTGAGAATCAAAGGACATGGGGAGACCAGTGGGAAGCATCAGGGACATAAGGAACATCATTTAGTTCATCATCATTTGGACATTGGTAGGGCAGTCAAACAGCTGGTCCTGGAACAACTTGATCCTTTTATTTATCAATCTCTTGCATACTCTGAGGTCAATTCATCCGATCAAGAAGAATCAGCCATGGGGGACGAGAATGTCAAGACAAATAGCTCTATTACCTTTGAAATTTTGATAGTGGTGACACGGGATGAGGCTCCTATGAAAAAAATTCCTTTTTCGTCCCTACCATCCTATCAAGGGATGGTTGTTGAAGATCCTAATACCTTTTTGTTCGAATTCAATGTGCTGTGTAGAGGTTATGACTACACTTCAGATGCCTAGAAGCTTAAATTATTTCCTACTACTTTGAAAGGAGCAGCATTAAGATGGTTCATGAGACTGGGCGTTGGCACGATTCAAACCTGGAATGAAATGAGGGAGGAATTTCTCTTTAATGATTAGGATTACTGTTGAACCAGGGATTTGAAGGAAGAGATCTTAAAAATTTCATAGAAGGAGGAGGAGAGCTTGGAAGACTATATGGAGCGATTCCATTACAATTTATAAAAGTCTAATTTCAGTAACTTAGCCTCGAAAATTCTGAAACCAAAGTTCTTAAGAGGTATAAGAGATGACTGTGTGGAGCATTTGAATCTGTTGGGAAAAGGAGAAATATCGTAAGAACCCCTTGAAGAAATAATGAAGCTTTTCCTGCAGAGTTCAAGAGGATCGATCGAGGGGAGAAGTTCAGTTCGGGACCCTTTAGTCTGCATACAGAAGTCCACAAGTGGAGGAGTAAACAAAGAAAAGATCGGAAATATATTTGAGGATTTAATAACTGACCTCCTTAGCACTCTCTTTGTCAAGATCACTATGGTACAAGTTAAGAAAGCACAAGCAGAAGCTGAAGTAGTCTTAGCAATATTCTATCCCCGATGAAAAAAGAAACATTTGGAAAGAGAATGTGGATTGAGTAGCATCAGCCTGTGCAACATCTGCGAATTGGCACATTCCACGAATCAATGTCCTAAACTTCCCAAGTTGAAGGTTGTACTCCAAGAATCAAGCAAGGATGTCCAGTATTCCTATTTCATCAGATCAAAGAGGCCATGGAAGCCACGACCTACAAGTATGCCTCCATATTATTCCTCTTTTAATCCTTGGAATAATGTTTATAATGGTCGGCAATATCCATGGCAGTATCCTACTCCTTCCTCAACACAATTTCCTTCACCATGGAACCAATGGCCTTCCCCTCCACCAATGCAATATCCTCCATCAAAACCTCATCCTTGGAGCCAAAATTGGAGAGGTAACGACCAAGGTCTAGTACCCCCTGAACTACCAATGCAGCGACAGTTACAACTGCATTCTCTTCAAAATCCTACACCTTTTTTCCGACCCCAATTACTTGTGCAACCTAACCCCAATCCGAATAATAAGGTAGCCTAGAGCATAGACACTCCAATTAACTTCTAGACTTACCTTATTACTCCCATTGGGTTCAACGAGGTTCAAATTCGGCTGGGAAAATTAATCAAACCTGAACATACTTCCATTATTACCGAAGAAGAATGTGAGTCATCAAGAAAGGATTTGGTCAATTCTGAGACAACTGTTACACATGTAACAGTTGATACAACACATGTTGTTACACCAATATCAGCTAGCTTGGGAGGGTATGTTGTTTATACATCATCCAAATCGAGCAAGGTTGGTGCATCGGTGACAATTGACTCAGCTGTTAAGATTCAGGATCCTCCATACCCTCAACGATTAATTGAAATTGGGCCAGCCTCACAATGTGAATCTAAGTTCCTTAAGGAATTGAAAAAAATATATGTGTGGGTTCCACTGTTACAGGCTCTTAAGGAAGTACCTATCTATGCTAAAACAGTGACGGATTTGTGTGTCAAAAAGCCTTGAAGAAAACCGAAATACCCTACTACTATCCATGTTATGGGGAAACTGTCTAATCTTATGATTGATCAACCTTTGTTGAATAAATATAATGACCCAGGGAATCCTAAAAATACTGTCCATATTGATGACCATCCCATAACCAACACTTAGATTGATTTGGGGGTAGCCATTAATGTCATGAACAAAGACCTCTTTATCTCCCTAGGATTTCATGGACTTAGACCTACACCCACAGTGCTTGAATTAGTAGATAGGTCCTATGTCAAGCCTGAAGGAATGATAGAAGATGTGGTTATCACTGTGGATTCTTGGAATTATCCAGCTAATTTTCTCATTTTACAAACCAAATCCAACCTGGGGGTCATCCTTTAATCTTAGGAAGACCGTGGCTAGCCACTGTAGACACATATATCAGATGTAGGTCCAGATCTATGGTGAACTTAGATGGGCAAGAAACTCAGACTTGAACCTTTACCCCCCAACAAAACCTCATATGGATTTGAGTAGTCCCTGGTGGGACGAATTTGAACCTGAATATGATCTTTCCCTACCTCTCCTCATGCTTGGAAAAGCACAATACTTTAAGGATGAAACAAAGGATGATATCATTAATGGTTTTATTATCAATTCAATATTTTTTGCCTCCATTAGAGATCTAGGGGAAGAAGATGAGGTAGACAATGTAATCATTGAAAATTTGAAAACTACTCCACATACTACTAGCAGTCCCATTGAAATTGAGCCAGGGAAATATTTAAACATTAATTCAAACTTGACTGCTGAATAAAACAGATTGCTGATACAACAGTTATAGAAATATAAAAAGGAATTTTCATGGGACTATACTAATATGAAAGGAATCCATCCTGGCCTATGCACTCACCGCATTTACCTTAAAGAGGATTGCAAACCAGTTAGAAAACCACAACTCCGAATGAATCCCACACTTAAGGAGATAATGAAAGAAGAATTGTAGAAACTCCTTAATGCTAATTTCATCTACCCCATTTCTGACAGCCACTCGGTGTCTCCGCTTGTCATAGTTCTGAAAAAAGAATGACAAGTGGAGAGTCTGTGTAGAATATAGAGAGCTTAACAAGGCCACTCAAAAGGACCATTTCCCTTTACCATTCATAAACCAGGTCCTAGATACTCTCTTTGGGATTTTTTTTTTTTTCATTCCTGAATGGGTTTAGTGGCTATAGTCAAATACAAATTTCCCTAGAAGACCAAGACAAGACAACCTTCACTTTCCCGTGGGGTAATTTTGCATACAGATTCCTTCTTTTTGGCCTATGTAATGTGCCAACAAATTTTCAGAGGGAAATTTTGGGTATTTTTTCTGATCTCCTGAATGACTAGCTTGAAATATTTATGGATGATTTTACACCCTATGGGGATTCCTTTGAGACAACATTAGTTAATTTGGAAAAGGTGTTGAAACTTTGTGAACAAACTAATGTTGCTTTAAGCATGAAGAAATACCACATGATTATAACGGAGGGAATTGTGCTGGGACATTTCATTTCGACAAATGGAATCAAGGTAGATCCTGAAAAAATTGAGGTAATCTCAAAAATCCCAACTCCCAAGACTCCAAAAGAGGTACGTAGTTTTTTGGTTCATGTAGGGTACTACAGGAGATTTATAGAATTTTTTCCAAAGATTGCATCTCTTCTGTTCTCTTTGCTCATGAAAGATGTGGAATTTGTATGGACAAGAAAGTGTGAGCAAGCCTTTCTGAATTTAAAGAACTGTGTAACAACAACACCTGTTTTACAAGGACCAAACTAGAGATTGCCATTCTATATTGCTATAGATGCATCTGACATAGTTGTGGGTTCTGTTTTGGGGCAGCTGGAGGAAAATAAACCTTATGCCATTTATTACATCAACAAGAATCTAACTCTAGCAGAACTCAACTACACAGTGACTGAGAAGGAATTTATAGCAGTAGTGCATGCTATCAACAAATTTCAGCACTACATCACTGGGTATCAATTATTTGTACGCACTGACCATGCTGCAATTCCATTTTTAATGAACAAACCTGTTACTAATGGTAGAGTTACATGATGGTTATTGCTGTTACAGGAATTTGATATCACTATTTTAGATAAACCCGGAAAGGATAATGTAGATGTTGATTTTCTTTCTAGATTAACTATAAATGATTATTGCACTCCCATTGAGGATTCTTTTCCAGATGAATATCTTTTTTCTATATCTACTCACTCACCATGGTATGCAGATATAGCCAATTATCTTGCTGCAGGAAAATTTCCACACCACCTATCTTCCAAAGAAAAGAGGAAGATTATACAACGGAGTGCTACCTACTCTTGGATAGAGGGCAATCTCTATCACACTGGGTCTGACTTTCAGATTAGGCGATGTGTGAGAGAAGATGAGGTATTTGAGATCTTGAAATCTTGTCACGAGGAACCTTGTGGAGGGCACTTCACTGACAAAAGGATGGGATATAAGTTAGTCTCAATAGGGTAATATTGGCCAACTATATTATAGAATGCCAATAAGTTTGTGAAGGGATGTGATAGCTGCCAAAGGATGGGCCAGCCTCTGAAATCTGATGGGATGCCGTTACTGCCTTAGATAGTGATAGAACCATTGGAGGAAATGGGCCCTGGAATTTGTAGGACCAATTAATCCTTCATCATAGCAAAAATCATACATATTGGTCTACACCAACTATGTCACAAAGTGGGTAGAAGCAAAGGCACTAATTAGAGCTACAAAGCAGGTTGTTTTAGATTTCCTGCTCAAAGATATCTTTGTTCGCTTCGAGATACCCAGGGAGATAGCGACGGATGGAGGGCCTCAATTCACATCCCATTTAATCAAGAAGCTGGTTAAGAAGTATGAAATTCATCACAGGATCACTTCACCTTATCACCCACAAGAAAATGATTAAGTAGAAAGCATTAATAAATTCATTGAGGGATCTGAACAAAGACAGTAGCCAGCCACCGAAGAAATTGGGCCGAGAAAATTCTAGAGGTGTTGTGGGCTTACAGAACAACATGGAGGAATACTACATGCTTCTCACCATATGAATTGGTTATTGGTAAGAATCCTTTACTCCCCATAGAGTTCAAGATAAATAAATTAAGAACAACATTGCAGGTCAATCTACACTTAAGCACAACACGAAAACAAAGATTAAAACAACTCAATGAGTTGGAAGAGAAACAACTAGCTGTCATTCAACAGACATAGATCATTTAGTAGTAGAGAGCTAGATGGAATGACAGGTTTATTAATAAGAAGAAGTTCTAAAAAGGAAATTGGGCTCTCTTGTACGATTCAAGGTTCAAGGATTTCAAAGGCAAGCTCTGCACCAGATGGCTAGGTCCTTATGAAGTAGACATGGTATTTGACAATGAGACTGTACAATTGGTCACCATCGACAATGCTAAGACACCGTTACTGGTTAATGGGAATCGTCGAAGGTTATATCATCAACCCGCTTCGAAGGAATAATTTGTTAACATTGTCGCAGACTCTGATCTTCATGTTACAAGAACAAGGGAACATTACCCTGTGCAGCTTGAAATTTGAAATTAAAATAAGTGCAGCAGTTGAAAACCACCTTTGTGGCAACTATTACACTTGTTAAAAAAAAAAACATAAAATGATTGATATATATATATATATATATATATATGATAATAAAAATTATTTTGTGAAAACCTCTTTCCGAGGCTTAGTCAGACAATTTGTAGCAGTTGAAAACCACTCCTATGGTGGATGTGACACCCATTTTTTCCCTTCCTAAAACATTATCCCTTCTTCTTGATACATTTTACAAGATTATGTTATTCATTTGTTTTTCTTTTTGTACCTATTTCTCCTAATTATCATGTTTTTTGAATAATAATTTGAAGGTTGTCTTGAATGTTACACATGTAACAACCGAAAACCACGAACATTGTTTCTCATTTTCGCCACATGCAACAATAAGTGTGCCAGCCAAGCATGACTGCCATGATCACTATGAGAAATACACCGCCAGTTCAAATTCCTCCTCCATGTTGCTTCATGTACGTCATTCCAAAGGTAACGTCATCATTTAAATAGTTTGGTGATTAATGGAAAAGTAATGATATTCCGGTGACGGTTGTGGGCGGCCGTCACCATTAAAGCAGGAGGGATATATCTTGTAATCATTGAAAAAATCTGTATTCATAAACCATTATAAACCCCAAATGCATCTAATTAATAGCACAATAGCCAATGATGACTAAATCCGGTCGGAAAAAATGTGTTTACTTAGAACCCATTACTTTCCATAACGGGACATTTATGAAGATTTGCGTGAGGTACGATTCAGTAATTCGTAAATCCTGTCACCTCCCATCGTCCTCCTCGAATGAATCCTTTTATCCTCATCTGAAACTCATCATCTGGGATAAGAATATTAAGGAGTCGAGAGGAAATAAGCAGTGCAATGACATTACAGTGGGTTGAGCAATAAGGAGTGAATTCAGAACAACAGTAAGATGGGTGGAGCAACAGTTAGACACGAGCCGGATTCCATGGATACCTTGCAGAACTGTCCAGAAGCCTACCAGGTATTCAGAGACACTAGATGGATTGAATATTTCCAGAAATTGAAAGGCTCGGATGGGGTAGTTGCAATCGAATTTGCTTAGAATTTGAATAACTACAAGACCCGAGTCAGGGGCCTACAAATTGAGGTGACAGAAGAAGTAATCACCTGAGAAACCACATTTCCAGTAGAGGGATAGAGGTGGTTCAACAGAAAAATCAATGACCCCTCTTTGAAGTAAAACCTCCTAGAAGGAGAAGAAAAGTTGGAGAAGAAAGGAAGAGGAATTGACATGTTATCACTCCCTCAACGATGGGAAGATTTCGCCTTGGGTTTAATCAATTACATTACTTGTGAGGGAAGATCCAAATTTTTTTTTAATTACCACTTCCCTCTACTCAATCATCTTTGGCACCAGCAAAATATTTACCTTCCATTCTGATTATTGGGGAACATTAAGCATATGGCGGTGACCGTGAAGATAGAAGAACATCTAGAAGCATGTGTGACCAATAATTCATCAAATTGATCATGATGGATGCCTTAAGCCAGTAAGGAAGGAGATGGGAAGAATTCAAGTGAAAGAGGCCCAGAACAAGCTAGGGAAAATAGGCCATGACTTCGGTAGGAATTCAGGTAGAAGATGAGACCCAGATTCGGCCTGCCAAGGTTAGAATTGGGAGAGAACCCATTGACGAACCAATTGGGGATAGACGGAAAAAAACGGATGGTAGAAGTTAAATTTCCCATAGAAAATTTTCCCACAGAACCTTCACCCACAACCGGAAAGCAGAAAGAAGAAGAAGTATCAGAAGAAGAAAGAGAACCCTCCTCATCAGGAAAGGACGAAAATCATGTCCTACTTTTAGAACTTGAAAATCTAAGAAAGGAAAATGAACAGTTGAAACAAATATTATTTGAGGGAAAGGAAATTTTGCTAATTGTATGCACATCATGTTTTCAAGAACTAACAGTAGCAGGGTATAAGGTCTAAATGGGAAAACACCAACCCAATGGAAATAGAAACAAAAATTCAGGAGGTTATTACACAAGAACCTGCTAAGGATACTAATGTTACACAAGAACTGGCAATTAAAGTAGAGCCTCGTGTATTAATTGACCTAGAGGCCAATACAAAATAATCCGTGGAGGCCACTGCTATTATAGAAGAAACAAAAATGGACACAAAAGCTACTCTAGGTGGAAACAAAGGGGTTGATACACAAGAACCCACCGATGAAGCTGATGTTACACAAGAACTAGAAGTAGAGGTGGAGAAGATCCATTCAATAGAGGTTTTTATACCCATTATTGATGTTGATATTGAATGCAGAAGAACGTCATGTCCCGTCACGGGATGGAGTTCTGAGAAAATCTTGTTAATTTCCGAATTGAAAAAGTGGAATTAGGAAGAAATATCCCTTTGGGAGGAGATGATTTCATCAAAATAACATCAGAAGGAGATAAGTGCTCTATAAGAAAGTTGGATGAAAGAAGAATTGAAGAAAGGATGGGAGAATTATAAGAGGAAGGAAGTTGTGACGAAGTAGGAGGAACAACTGCTCCTGTTACAGTAGCAGGTTTAGGATCTTACCATGGATAAGAAAAAACTCCATGACCTTGCCCTCAACCTGTTGGGGTGCAGGCGACCTTCCCCATCATACCCCATTTTTCTATGGGAATGCTATTTCCTATTTCAGATGAAAGTTGTCATGGAGAACAGGCCCTATTTGTGTTCTTCCACTTACACATTCTTAGATATCTTTCATGCTTCTGATTTTGACAAACAAAGCCTGCTGTGTGAATTAAACTTGCACAATATAATTTGCAAGCACGTAAGTATGCAAATGGTGGTAACGATATTCTCCTATATGAGGGATCTGCAGCTGCGATATTTTGTGTCATTCATGAATAATGAGATTGACTGGCATTTGTCCACTAAATCTATGGACTTCATTGAAGAAAAGATGAAATTAGTGATCTGGGCAGAACCAAGACGGACTGTTGAGTTAAGGCGGGAATTTAGAATAATTCTGAGCACTCTTGGGATAAGGGAAGTTCTCAGTAATGAAGAGTCGAGCCCTAATTGGGTGCTTGAAACACATAGAAGCCAATAGTGTTGAGCTGATGAAGGGGGAACCATTTTCATTTCAGAATTTTGTGGTAGCTGTTACACATGTACCAACATATGCACAGATAGTACAAACACTTAGCACTTCCTGGCTTGGGTTAAGGTTCAAGTTCCCTTTGATCTGGTTGCCAATTCAGGATTACCAGATTAATTATGAATTGAAAAAGTATGAATCATAGTCTTGCGTAAGACAGGTGATGGCTAGTCAAGGGTACAGGTCTGCAGTTGAAGATACAACCGGTCCTTATGATCTCATGGACCTACACCAGAAATATTCTCATGGGAGATGAGATTTCACATGAGGACATGCAAGTGCTTCAGCAGGGGGGAGATGTTGGGTGTTAGTTTTTTACTTATTTCCTACATTTGTTTCCCCCATTTTACCTCATGACTACAACCATTGGGGCTATCCTTGCCTCTTTTTCCTACCTTTCTATTTTAACTTGTGTTGTTTCACCTTATTTTCATTACCTTTCCATTTCATCAATTATTATGATGTATCATGTCTTTTTTTATGACTAACTGAGGATGAATGTTTAGAGAAGTTCTATGGTCTTTTGTTGTCTTTCCAGATTCTATTTGTAGCACAAAATATCTAGAGCACGAGGCATACAGGAGCAGTTAAAGGTGTGCTGCTACAGTGATCTGTTACACCATGAAGTTGTTACAAACCTGTCGGCGAACTGCTGTTACAGCTGTACCGCTCACTGGATATTGTCAACCCTTGATGCTGACCTGTCCTATAGCTATTATGCTACAACTGTGATTTACCACGATAGCTGTGGAAGTTATTACGTATTTTATTTTTGGATAACAACATTTAGGAAGTTTTGATTGTAATCTAAATTCTTCCAGTCAAAATTTTTATTAAGAAGTGGTTGTAACTATATGTATTCTATTTTGATCAGCATGAGAATCGTAAGATTCTCATGGCTGATCCATCTCTCATTTTTCTGAGATGTAACCACTATATAGTTCTCGACCCTTGAGGTCAAAAGTTTAGCGGAGAAAAATATTACTTTGGCTCTATAATTTTGGTCACATTAATACAAGTTATCATGTTTTTTTTGTTAAATGCATCATCTGATTTAGTTTTCGTTAAGTTCTTCCTCTTCCTGCGCCCTGCTAGGGAGGAAGGGCCCTTCTCTTTAGCGAGGATTGCAATGGCTAGGGTAGCTCTGTATATATATTTCTTATTTTCTTTATTAATTAGTGGAAGTGTTGTTACTGTTGTTTTAACTGTGAATAGATCTGCTTCAATTATAATATTATATATGTTGTCACACATGTGGGATTAGAGATACCAGCTGGGTAATTTTTGTGTGGTGCTATAGGTACAGATTAATTGAGGTATGATCACATTATTGTAGATCATTTTATTTCTGCATGAGTGATTTCTTCCAACATTTAATTCAACAACTATTTCCTTTATTTTGATTTGCTTCTGGTTTGATGTATCGACACAGATAGTGTGACTGTCATTGAAATAAAAGAGGTCCCTGGATTGATAATTTATGTGTACTGTTTTAGTCTTTTAGCCGTAATTAATACAACCAAACATATTCCTTTCAACAAAATACTTTTAGCTTCACTATCAAACTCATTCTTTTCTCCATTCACTATGGATCACCATACACAACATCCAAATCCATTAAATAGGCTTCCATTATAATCTTCCAGAGTAAATACTATGATCCATTTAAAAATTTAACTCCTTCTGATGTAATCCAAGTTTTATTAGCCATTGTTTCCTTTTGATCTACCTTCAAGCTGTTAATTTTCCTGGAGGAACCTGGATCCGATCATAATTATTGGAAACAATTTTTAATACTGAGGAGGAGGTTTGGGGGGGGGTGTGAATCGGTATTAAGGAAAACTTTAAATTTTTATGCCAATTTGTATTTTCTCATTCAAACATTGCAACCATTCATGTGAGAAACTATTAATAAATCATAACATAAGCTCACACATCATGAGAAACAAACACATGAAACAGAGGTTTAATGTGGAAACCATTACAGGAGAAAAACCACTAAAGCTTGTTTTTAATTTGATGTAATAATAGCACCTACTATATTACATCAATGTTTGTAAGCCACCACTCACATGAAGCACCAAATCCCTTTGATTGTTTTCTATCACCCACTAGCAGGAAGCACCAATTCCATTTATCTGATCAACTTACCAGAAGCACCATGTGAAGCACCAACTTCATGTCTTTATTTCAAGCACCAACTTGCACCTCCTTGGATTTATGCAAGCACAAACTTGTATGAGGCATCAACCCCCGAGCCTTCCTCATACACCCACTAAGATGGAAGCACCAAATTCTTGCATGTAGGATCCAACCCACACTTGAAAGGAACTAATGTTCAGTTTAGATGGAAGGTATCAACTATGTTATCCTTTGCAGAATTTCCTATACTCAACCCACATTTCCCTTAGTGTTATGCTCAGTCTACAAAAACCCACTATTATTCTCAACAACATCCACTAATACACAACCCACTCTATCCACTCCGCAACAACATACACTCACACAAGGCTCTCTTCTCTCGACCTTCTTCTTCTGCTCAGTCACTCTCGACCTCTTTCCTTTGCATAGGCACTCTCAACCTCTTTTCTGCAGCACAGTCACACTTGGCCTCTCCTCAACAACACTCATGCAGAGCTCTTCACCAAGATCTCTCAACAATGTATCATCTCCCAATTGATCAACTGGAATCCTGGGTTTTTATTCACTGACACAATGATCGATGTTGTCTCTCTTAACCATCATTTTTATATTCACATAATCTGAGTGTACTACTGCATGGATCTCCATCATGTTTTTGTGTCTCATGATATACTGTAGCTACATTAAGTATGAGGATGGGATCATGATAATTTTCTACACTCAACAATTGTAGTTGAAACACAATCAATTCAAAGAATGGGCACCTATATGATTCTTATACTAAGAATTAAATCTTAGTCCACTTGCACACTAAAGGAGCCTCTCCATGTTTATTAATTTCTCACAGAGCTAAAAATGTAATTTAGCATGGCATTACTGAGCTTGGTCTAATCCCCATTACTCCTAAGTCAATTTTCTCATTTATCTCTTCATGACATGAGGAGAACTTAGGTATGGAGATTCTACACCTAACCATAGTTTCAATTCGATTATTCTCAGAGTGGAAGGAGAACAATAATTATTGTTCTAGAGTCATTGCTACTTCTGCAAATCATGGTCCTTTCTATTCTTAAGCCAACAGTTCTTTGTAGACGCCATTAAATCAATGGCACCAACCTTACTATGTGTAGTTACTTAGATATTGACTCATCCATGATTGCATAATATACTCATGGAGAATATCCAAATTGGAATATCTTGCAAATATGGAGAAATTATTCTACAACTGTCGAATCATCCATGATATTAAACATATTCATTGTCTAGTTGGAGGCTCGCATGCCTGCATGTCCATATCCTTTTTATTAATATAATTTCTTAAGACTTACGAGCTTATAGGCTTCCGGGCTCGCCCACTTGTGCCTTAACACCTCTCCCCTGGTTCCATTACTTTTTCTCCTTCATAGGACCAGGTGATATGACCTATGGGTAGGCCTCTAGGTGCTAGACCTCCCTGCTTCACTGCGGAGGCTAGATTCCATTTATTAAAATTCCACACCCTTAGTCACCAAAATAATGTGAACCCATTGCAAAACATTTTTATAGGGCCCCACTTGATAGGCATATGTTTCCTAAACTGGAGCCCAAGTGCCCTGGTGCCCGTAACCTTTTCTAAATTGATTTTCAAATGACTTACATGCTATAGTCTCTAGGTATGGCCCATAATCTCCATGTCATCATTCTACGTCAAAATTTTTGGCTGGCCCACTAGTGTGAAAAGCTTCCAAATTCCAGGGCTTTTGGGATTGTGACCTTCCGGGATTCTGAACTTCTAGGGTTTCAGGCTTCTCCCTTCCCCATCTCCATTAGATAAATTTTGAGGTCTAAAATGGGTCTCCTAAGAAATATGTAGAACTAAAATAAACTTTATAAGAACCAATAGAATTCAAGTTGATGATGTCAACCACAGGGGATGATTCACCATTTTTGGAGTAAAAAAGTAAAAATATTAAAAAATAATAAAATAATAAAACTTCCTTTTCAACTCGTATTTTCAACTTATCTCCCTAAGGTTTTACTCGAGTTTCATGTAGGAGTACTTATTAGACGAAAAATTTAATTCCTCATCCAAGGAGTACCCATGTTGCATAATTTCATTGGACCATGCTACACGATGAAAAATGAGAAATACATGAAAAATGTGATTCCTCATCCAAGGAGTACCCATGTTGCATACTTTCGATGGACCATGCTACGACGAAAAATGAGAAATACATGAAAAAATGTGATTGCAATCATGTTTTTTCATGTATTTCTCATTTTTCGTGTAGCATGGTCCATCGAAAGTATGCAAAATGGGTACTCCTTGGATGATGAATCAAATTTTGCATCCAATGAGTTTTTTTTTCTTGAAATTTGAGTAAACCCATAAGGAGATAAATTGAAAATACAAGTTGAAAAAACATTATTTTATTTTTCCCCTCTAAAATTTGATGATTTAAAATAATCTTATTATATTTTTTCCAATATTATTTTATAATTTTTTTAGGAGGCCCATATTAGACCTCAAAATTCTCCTAATCACTGTAATCTCGTAGCCTTTTTAAATAAGCTTCTGATCTTCCGACCTTCTAGGGTTCCGGGGTACTTGGGACTGCTCCTAACGACTTCAGGTCATAAATGTTTCTGACCATAACTTTTGATCCAGATGGCCATTTGTAGACTTCAGCATATCGTTGGAAATATCTCACCAGGAAATTTCCAACTATACCATTTACATGAGCCTTTTATGTTGATATTCTAATGTAGAGATGCCTCCAAAATTTGGAACTCCCAACCGTCACAATCATTTTTTTTTTATGGATTCTTTGATAAGCTTTCTATTGTGATGATTATCTATTAGATATTGCAGCAACCATTGGAATCCCCTTGAGCTTGACATGTCAAGTACATCAATTTTAGCCTAGTTACCATCACAACTACGCTAGTGTACATCAAATCCAACATTTTTCTGCCACAAACATCCACGCTAGTCTATTTGATGCCAATACCAACACTCTTTCCAACTGTCATACAATGTCAAATTCTCAACACATCTCCTAGCATGAATTTTGACATTAATGCCAACACACTTGTTTCCACTAGCCATCTAGGAAATCATATTTTTCCAACAAAAACATGACAATAAAAATAATAATTACACACACACACACACACAGAGTTACAACGATTAACACAGATTCCCATCTCCACCATTTCATGCTCATTGTCTTGATCATTTCTATTTTCCCCACTTTCAACATTCTTTATTTCAGAATCCCCATCATTAGCAGCATACATTTTTACCATTAGTAATTCTAAGAAATAAAATATCCAAAGAATTATAAGTGGAGCAACTATGGAAGTGAAATACTTGAATTATTTAGGAAGTTAATTTTTATTGGGTTTGATGGTTGGAAATATATGTAACTATTCAAAAACTTTGTCATCTGTGACTCTGTTTATACAACATATGAAATTTTTCTTCCATATGTACAAGAAGCCTTGATTAAGTTTTTCCCTCCATAAATAAAAATAATCACATTCCTATTGCTACATTGTTGGTTTTTTTCCAATGAATGTACCTAGAAATCATAATCTTTAGCATTTTCATCAATTGTGTCTTTAGTAGTGTGAGATTATTTTGAACCCTCAAAACTTTTCAAATGCGAAGTATAGAAATGTATAGTTAAAAAATATCATATATAACCTATTCTGGGAATCATATTCATAAATTCCATTTGTCATTTTATAGTTGAACTTGGATTTCCTTATGGAAATTTCCAAATCCTCGTATTCTACATGATGTTACACTAAATTTTGTCACCATGAATGTCAATTTAGATCTCTTTCCATTTGATGAGTGTCTCAAGTGATCCCCTATGAAGCTTAAAGTAAAACAATACCAGGGACAAAAGGAATTTTGTATTTCACTACTTAAAAACCCTTTTTGAGCATCTGTGCATTTTTCTTGAACAAAACCCGCGTATGTGAATTTTTTACCATTGTGGCCTACACAGATCTGTGCACTATCTTCCACTAAAAACTATGCAATTTTGTTAACACAAGCAAAAAAAAAGTAAATTCTTGAATATTTTTTGGAGGAATCTTATCTAAATTAGAGACCTCAAACCACTACATACCTCTGCCTCATCCCTTGGATCATGGAACTAATCTCTTCTTCTTAAGAATCATATCCCTTAAGAAGAGGAACTAGAAACCTCCTCATCCTTCCTATAAATTGAGAATAAGACTAAAGGAATGGGGGACATGAATTGGTAAACTTATGTTGTTGGTTTGAGGTCTAAATAGCTTGTCATCAAGGGAAGGAAAGGAAACCATTTGAAGATGCGTGTGACACCAAGGCAACCAGGTTTTAAGCTTTTTTTCCTTTCAGTTCAATACAAAGTGATTGTTCTTTCCTAATTGCATATATTTCGATGTTATTTGTGAGATTACCTTATCACTCACTTGGTTTATAACTGATTATTGGTTTGATTATATGTTGTATGCTAAATTAGGGATTTCATTTACCTTTGCTTTAATATGAGAGATGCTTTGATCCCTCTGAATGTTTTTGTCTATGTAGATCTCTTTTGGAGTGTCATGGAGAAGTTGTGGAAAACATTTGGAAAACCTTTAAGGAATTGAGAAAAATTTGGTTGTGGAAAGCGCTGAAAGGACTTCTACAACAAATTTGTTAATAGATATTTGATCCTTCGCATACTACATGGTTCATTTTTTATTTATAGGCTAAGGAAATGTAGCAATTATTTTGACGTTTGTTACTAGGTTTTGTTGGAAATATAGGGAGATCACTCTTGTCCGCAAGAGGGATTTGTCTGCATAAAAAATTGGTGAATCCACTGGGGAACCCTTCAATGGGGATTTGAACCCTTCAATGGGGACATTTGAAATTGATATTTATATCCATATTGAGTACCTTGACATTTGTTGCTTCCGGAGGATTGTTCTTCCTTTTGACAAAGACCTGTTGGAAGCCATGATCGAGGTGTGTCACTTGACATGTGTTCCTTCCAGTTGGAAGCCATGAACATGTTCTTATGAGGATGGTTCTTAAACTATATAATTATCTTTAAAAAATGAAACACATATCTATGAGGATGGTTCTTTTATTATGTCAACCTCATTAAAAAATGAAACAGGTCCTCATGAGGATGGTTCTTCTACTGTGTGAACCTCACTAAAAAATGAAACAATTAGCTATGAGGATGGTTCTTTTATCGTGTCAACCTTGTTAAAAAATGAAATAGTTCCTCATGAGGATATTTCTTTTACTGTGTCAACCTTATTAATAAATGAAACAGGTCCCCATGAGGATAGTTCTTTTGCTGTGTCAACCTCGTTAAAAAATGAAACAATTCTTATGAAGATGGTTCTTTTACTATGTCAACCTCGTTAAATCATATCCTTATGAGGATGGTTCTTTTACTTTGAAAACCTCGTTAAAAAATGAAACAAGTCACCATGAGCGGAGTTCCTTTTCTTGTGTCAAGCTCTTTAAAAAATGAAACAAGGTTCCATGAGCATAGTTCTTTTTATGTGTCAAGCTCATTAAAAAATGAAACAAACCCTTCTCTAATTGAGTCAAGTCTTTGAATAAATCTCGTAAATGTGAAGTCAAGTCTTGCATTTGATCTCGTAAATGAACATTCATTCCATAAAGCTATTAGTAACCAATAGTCTACTTAGGTGAATGAAATGAAGCTCAGGGGGATGTGCCCTTGCAAGTTATGCTTGGGGGGCATTGAAATTTATCACAATAATATTTTTTCTTATGTTTAAAGCTTCTATAAAATTGAAACCATTATCAAGTATAGTTTTCTCTATTTCAAGCTTGTATGAAAATGAAACCTATCTTGAGTCCATTTTAGTTATTATTTTCAAGAGTCGTTAAACTCATGAAAATACCAAGCTTCTTTTTCTATATTTCATGCTCGTAAAAAACAATTAAATGCCAATTTATTTCCATCTTTTCCTCCTCGTAAAGCCATATGAGTACACTTTTATCACTTTTTTAGACTCATTAAAACTTACAGAAAATAAAAACCCTAGAGTTCTCATTCAAGCCCTTTTCAAAATCCCTAAACATGAAAATGTCATAGAGTACTCGACTATTCAAACTCGTAAAAGTAAATGAACATTCATCTATTAAGTATAATTTTACCCCTTTTCCGTACTAAACTAGGCTATTTACGAAAAAGGTATACGTTGACTAATCATGGTCAATAGATTTCTCTCCTGCATTATTTAATCCATTTTCAGGCTTGATGGAATAAATTTGCAAAAAATAACATTATGGAGTTTGCTTGTGTTTTTCCCCTGACTCCTTAAAACTGAAAAAAACCGAGCTTCACTTTCTCTGGGCTCGTTAAATTTACATTGAAAGAACTACATGAGTTTTATTTTTATGTCTTTTAAAACTCTTTAAATATGAAAAAGACATCGATTTATCCCTTCAATATAATTTTTAAAAATAAACAATGAAGGACTCGTCAATCATGACGGGACCACAACCACTCCTTTCTAGGGCTCATTAAAAATACTTCGAAGGACTCATCCGAAGGATGAGCTTATAGGACAAGCAAATTTTATCCTCCTCAAGACTGAAAAAATAAATAGGTACTTTCTAGTAATGGTGGGGGGGGGGGGGGGATTGCAAAGGAACATTCATTTTTGCATTTCATTAAAGGAAATGTGTCTCTTTTGAAGATGACACTCCATCACATTTGTGTCCAGGTTGGGAAATCCATTTATCTCACAATTAATCGAACCTCATTGAAAGTATATAATTGGTTTTGGGTATTATCATTGAGTAAAATGTTGCCAAGTGTAAGTGTCATGTTGCAAACATGTTCAAGATAATTCCAAACTTAGCTCAAATTACCTTGCAAATCATAACCTTCAATCACGTCGGTCATCCCCGAGTCAGTCCTAAATCACTCAAATTTTTTATTGAAAACTTGACATGAGTTTCGTGTTATAATCCCTCCTGCGACATATGGCTTCCTATCGTCTTTAGCTCACTATATAGGAAATTGATCTAGAAACCATCGTCAGTGACTTGAGGTCTACATGCCCTAATGGCAGGTTTCTCGCCATCAACGAAATTTTCCCATCATTAAACTTCGATCGAATGCTCCTATGAGAATTCGACTTCAAGACATTTAATCGCACTTCATATATTGTACTGGGGTACCTTGAAAGCCATTGTCATTATTTGTGGTTTCTCTCATAATTGTTAATGGTTCAAATCATTGACCAGTAAAAAGTTGTTTCTACCATATTCGACTTCAATGAATTTACTTTCATGGTTAGATTCGTATTGTGGATCGATAGAGCTAGAGATCAATACCCTAGATCTAGTTTCATCCAGAAAGGCTGCGAGGAGCTATGTATTCATGATGTACATATATAACCATATTTTATTGTCGTGTCCATACTTCTTCTACTATCTAAATGATTCTAATTTTATCTCCCTACTAGTTCATCAAGTTATGTTTACTCTAAGTATGGGAATGCCTACCTCAGTGATGTTTATATGAAATCACAATATGGTAATACTTGATTGTTTGTTTTAGGTACTGAACCAATTTGTATCTGATTTGAACCTCTGGTATGATAAAGCGCTTCAATCATAAAAAATATTTTCTGGATTTGCACTTTAGGGGGAAATATCTTACACTAAATTTTGTCACCATGACTTTCAATTTATATCTCTTGCCATCCGATGAGATTCTCAAGTGAATACCCTATGAATCTTGAAGTAAAAAAATACCAGGGACAAAATAAATTTTAGATTGCACTACTTAAAAATGCTTTATGAGCATCTGATCAGTTTTCTTGAACAAAAATTGCGCATGTGAATTTTTTTACCATAGTGGCCTGCACAGATTTGCGCACTGTCTTCCACTAAAAACTGCACAATTCTCTTAACGCAAGTAAAAATAAAAAAGTAAATTTTAGAAGCTTTGGTGGAGGAATCTTATCTAAATTAGAGACCTATAACCACTACATACTTGTGCCTCATCACTTGGATCATGGAACTAATATCATCTTCTTAAGAATCATATCCCTTGAGAAGATGAACTATAAACCTCCTCATCCTTCATATAATTTGAGCATAAGTCTGAAGTGATGGGGGACTTGGATTGGTAAAATTATGCTGATGGTTTTGGGTTTGAAGTGCTTGTCATCAAGGGAAGGAAAGGAGAGCATTGGAAGAGGCTTGTGACATCAAGGCAACTAGGTTGTAATCTTGTTTTCCTTTCAATTCAATACAAAATTATTGTTCTTTCCTAATTGCATCTATTTTGATGTTATTTGCGAGATTCCTTGATCACTCTCATGGTTTATAACTGATTATTGATTTGATTATATTTTGTTTGCTAAATTAGGTATTTCATTTAACTTTTCTCTCATATGAGAGATGCTTTGATCTCTTTGAATGTTTTTTCCTATGCATATCTCTTTTGGAGCATAATGGAGAAGTTGTGGAAAACATTTTGAAAACCTTTAAGGCATTGAGGAAAAGCTGGTTGTGAAAAGTGTTGAAAGGATTTCTACAAGAACTTCTTCAATATATAAGTGATCCTTCGTATATTACATGTTTCATGTTTTAGTTATAGGCTAAGGAAAGGTAGAAATTATTTTGATGCTTGTTAATAGGATTTTTTGGAAATCTAGGGAGATCACTCTTATCCGCATAACACATTACAAGACCAAAGTTTCACTAAGAGAAAGATAGTAAAGTAATTCAACTCATTTTTTCGATAAAATATGGAAAAAAATCAATATAATATCCCTTGTTGAATGGTTCTTCTTTCAAAGGCAATTTATCTAATAAAATAATGTCATTGTATAACATTGGTTCCAGTTGACAATGAAAAGAGAGAAAAAATATTGTCAAAAGACAAGGCCCTCTAGAATGATAACCTAATTGAAATAATTGTCAATTTCTTGTAATATTTTTTATCCCTGTATTATTCTATTGAGGATTCCACATGCTTGTTGTGAAAGGGTCTCTATTTTTGTATTTCTTATTCCTTTTACATAAGTAGGACCTACCACTACTCTACAAAAGTTGGAAAATGCAATATCACTTATTTGATAATGCTCTAGAATATTTTATGTAGTAAGAGCCATATCACTCAAATTTTCATCATGATTTTTACAATATGTGACCATTGCATCCAATATTGTTTTTTGGGTTTTCAATTTATTGCAATAATATTTCGATTTTATGGCTTTTATTGGATGATTAGGTGGAATAGAAAACCAAATTGTTCCATCTAATAGATTATTTTCCACTGAAGCAATTTATTCTATAGTAAGTCCCTAAAGGGGGCAAGAGAATTAGTTTTCAAATTGTGTACACTGTTTTTCTTGAACTTCTACAATTTAGGTTGACTTGAATAACATTTCAATGTTCCTAGATCATAACAACTGAAAATTGTGTCCCATTTATCCCAAGTAGCTTGATCAAGATATAACATAATTTTTTTATCAGAAAAAATTTGAACTTAGGAAGTTAATGAAGGAGCATAACATTTTATTATTAACCTGGTAAAAAAAAAGTTAATGTATTAAGAATTCAATGTAGATACGAAAATATGAATTATATTTTGAAGTAAAATAAGGAAATATAAATTAATGCGAATTAATTATAAACATGATAAAATATTACTTGTATTATCATCTTAAATAAGTCAAGATGTTTAATAATTTGTGTAAAATAAAGAGAGATATGATAATAAGTGATAGGTGTAAAAAAAATTAAAATTTCATACCTTGTCTTTAGCTGTCTTAGAATATCCAACCCTACATTTCTTTAAATTGTCACTGGTAGTTAATAAACGTCTTGCAGAGCACACAAAAACAATAAATGGTGTTTTATAGAACACACCATTTGCAGAATTGAGTTGAAAAAAAATCCTAATAGCGTCACTTGGTTCAACTAATGGATCCAATAAATGAGCATTACATATTTGATACTTTTTATTTGCCTCCATAGATACACTATATTATTGGATTTGTTATAACATCTTTCACTGATTGAATGATGTGTTTACCATCAACTATCCAAAAGTTAATGTTTTCAACATCTAAATCTATTTCATTTGAAATATTTACAGGATTGAGTAGTGGATTAGACTCATATTTATCAAGTGGGATTACAAGTGCATTATGTAATGATGCTTGAAATTCCTCTAGGAATGGTTTGACTAATAGTTTAACATTTGAATCATCCCATGACCTAAATTTAAACACTTTGGGGGATTATTCACATCTTTGAACATTCACCATTCTATTGAAGAGTTTGAAAATAAATAAAAATGCTTGAAATTTTCATGAATTTCATCACATTGATCTGCAAGCTTTGTTGTCTCAGATTCAACTTTCCTAGATGTTTGAAATTCAACACTAGGTTTGAAATCAAGTTCTGCTATGATTTGTTCCATATCGTTTAAATATACTCTTCTCAAAGCAAGTAATTGAGCATCAAGTTTATCATCTGGTATTTTATCCAAATTATTACCTCTTTGTTGCAAATCAAGAAGTACAACTGATGTTTTTACACATTTTACCCGACGATATTTTAGAACTTTAGTGATGCATTATAAAAGATCTATATGACTCTTGATACCATATTTGGAGAAGCTCTCATAGCTATCAAACTTAAAAATCGAATTATTTAGTGATCCTAGTGAATCATTACTTGAAGCTTCAATTAAGTTGGGTCTAAATTTTGTATACTCCACTTCACAAGAAACTAATTTTACTTCATTTTCTCCAATATCCTCCACTTGGAAGTTTATCTCACTATCATTGTAAGCATAGAAATCAATAATTATTCATAATTTATGTGGTTTGATTCCATCTATGCACCCAAATAGATACATATCAAGAAAAATATTTATGGGAGTTTCTATATGAACATACCAATCTTGCACAAACTCAAATGTGTTGGATGTATTATACTTTTAGATCATTTCAAAAATACAAGTAGAATTTGTTATTGAAACTGAAGTTTGAGTTAGAATACTTTTTTTTGTTTCTGTTGAGGCCTCGAAATTCGCTGCAACAACACGGAGGATGACCACTCGATCCCGACCTTAAAGAAGTTCCTTTTCCATTTGGAATGGTGGCTCCGACTGGTTTAACTAGGTCCAGTTACCTTCTCTCAATCTCCATTGGCTTAAAATATAACTTTTATCTATCAATGGGAAAGAGACATCAGATCATTTCTCTTGTCGATTGGACAAGAAAAGTGATTTTTAAGCTAATTTGGGCTTAGCCAAGCCACAACTAAAGTTTTGCCTCTTTGGGAAGATGACTTTTTAGGGATGTAGAATTTAATCTAAATGAAATATTATTCTAAGATGCAAGCAAAAGAAACTGTTTTAATCCTATCTCAATTAGACAAATATAGATCTATCCCAACTGAGAGCAAGATGTTTTAAATATTTGAGATTTAAATATATTTATTTTAAATGAATATCAAGCTAACAAAATAGTTCAATTAATTGACATTGTGAATACCAAACACATTCTATCTAGAGACCTCTTAACTGAAATAATCAATCAACAACACTCAGGAAGTAGTTCTAAAAATTATATTGATCATTTAATCAGTAACTTGAATAATTAAACAATAACATGCGGAAATAGTTCACAACATATCACTATTCAATAAATCATTGTTATAAGACAGATTTCTGAATAAATAGTTACTCAAAAATCATAATTCAACCCATAAGAGTAGAGACAAATAATAACATAAATTGAGGAAAATTACTCATACCGACAGAAGTGCACAAGTTTGCGTGTAAATTGACACATTCCTTTTATAATAAAATGAAACCAAAATTTAAAATAATAGTATTATAAATACCAATTTATTAAGTCCATTTCTCCAGCTTTGATCTCTAACAGTCTTTTACAATGTCTGGACTTCTACTTTCAAAATCAGAGCTACAGTAGTGCAAGACTCTGTTCATTATACATAACTCAAAATGTAAAAGAAAAACCTTAATAATCTCCAGATCTGAGATTCCTCTCCTTTCACCCTACAGCTCTAAATCCTCTAGACAATAGTGCCATCAAGAATTCCCGAATTGCAGAGGAGAGAAACCCCTATTACATTTTGATATCTGCTATTTATAAAATTTACAAAAGGATTTCTTCATAGGAAAGTTTGTTTGAAGAGTGGTTTTGCTCCATCAACTTTCATTGGTTCAAAATCATATTTTTCAATTGTGGGAACCTTCTCATTGATTGAGATCTTCTTCTTCTCATCTCCTCAATTGTTTTCCTACAAAACAAATAAAAAACAAAATTAAAATACAAAAAATAAAATCAAAATGTTAAATCTAGAAATTAAAATAAATCCAATTAAAACTTAATTAAATAGATAATTGAAAAGGAAATACAAGCTTTCTTTTGACGTTTGTTCTGATCTAATTGACCAAAGAGAACATAAATGAATGGATTTGCACTCATAAGAAGTTGTGGCAAATTAAAATGCAAAAAATAAAATTCAAAAAATTAGTTTTGTTGAAAAATTTGTAGCTTGATATTTTGTTGAATTTAGACCTAATAAATGATCAAATCTGGAAATGACACATCTTCAGGAATAATCTCCGTTATTTTATCTTTCCAATGAGCTGTCCTGGGCCTCATTTGGCCAAGTAAAGCTCCATTTATGAGCCTTTAAGGTTGGTATATTAAAATTGCTAAAAATCTGAAATTTTTGTTGCTTGGGCTAAAAAATCAAAATTTTAAATTAAATTCTAATCCTAAATTAGATTATGATATTTAATTAATTAATTCTAATTAATTTCAATTATATTATTCATCCAATTTAGTTATAATCTAATTTTAAATTAAGTTATAATTATCTATTAATTAATTTATAATTACATTATTAATTTTAATAAAAATTAATTGAAAAATACAATTAAACTAATTAAAAGAAATGATTTATTGATTAAATAAAATATTAAAATATTATATTAATATTATAATTTAAATTATATTAAAATTATAATTAAAATATAATATTATTATAATATTATTATAATATTATATAATATAATTTATTTTAATTAATAATTGAAAAAAATAGAAAAAATGCACGGCCGTAAAAGTTAGCGATAAGGAGGGATAAGACTGAAGATAGCGGAGGGACGACCATAAAAGTTAAGTGATGCGGCAAGCAGGGGTCAATCACAAATCACATTTTAAAGGCTTATCACAAATCACACTTGGAGATGGTTAGCAATAAATGTTTCGCAAGAAAACCATAAGAAATGGGATGTGCGATAGGAGATATGTGGCAGTAGGCAGGTAAGGGTCCCACATGATATCGCATCGGCATTTCGGAAGGATATCACATGAATGTGTTGACGATTTTTTGCAATGGCCGATATGCGAAAGGGTAAGAGGTCCTACCAAAGGTTTTAAGGAGCGGTTTGATTTGTGGTGGAGCTATAACTTTGAAATTTCGGAAGTTTAAAATAAGTAGGTTTTGAGGATTAAATGGGATTTAAAGCATTAAACTATAGGTTTTAAATCTAATTTAACTTATGAAGTGTTTGGATATTGAAAAAAAAGGTGAAAAATAATAAAAATGAATTGAGATCAATATTTACAATAAATGACTATTTTAACTACAATAATTAAAATATTGGTACTCTTTATACATGTTTTTTAACGCAAACGAGAAAATGGTAAAAACTTCAAAGGAGTGTTCTTTACAAACTGTTTGACTAAATGAAGTGAAACAAGTATCGTTGGAAAGCTTATGAAAAACTAGATTCAATAAAACAATCAAAATAGAAATCCGATAAAAATGAAAAATGACAAAATTACAAAATAATTAGCTTAATCAAAATCCTAAAAGGTGTTTAGTAAATTTTTTTTGTAGAAAGGGTCCCCATTATTTGAAGTTTATTAAAAAAAATGGGGGGGTTGTGTTTTACCACAACAATGGCAACATGCGAGAGAAGAACCAGTTATCTCTGATTAAAAATAATGAACTTGAATGTACTCAATGGTTAAAAATAATGGAAGTCATGAAATCATCTAATAGTAAAACATTTCCATAGGTCCCACATAAATATATTAAGCAATGTGAGTTTGTAAAGATAAGTACTTAAAACAGACTCGAGTAAAAGTGATGAATCCAAATTTGGGGAAATTTGTTTTTGTTTTATTTATTTATTTTCCTCATGTGAAAGATAGAAGAGGGTAGAGATAGGAGTTTTTGATCAAGCATATATCCATTTTGTGATTGTATCTGACATCGCTTTGCTGCCAGTGAGCCTGAACAAAACCCCTTCGAAATTGTCTTTTATGCCATACAAGCCTAGTCCCGCTGCCAGAGAGCGTCTACAGCCCCGACGGGTTTACTTGTATTTCTCATGCTTCCTCTTTTTATCACTCTTCTGATAAACGCATTTGCAAGATTTTTATTTATGATGTATTTGAGTGAAAGAGGTGGGATGGTAATAGAGATTTTATGTTTAATGGACATAGTGATTTCATAATGTTTGCTCCAAATTTTTTCCTTACAACTATCAATCAGAGGATTTTTATGTGGAGGAGTGGGTGGGATTCATTGAATTAAACTCAAATTAGTTCTTTCTTTGAAAAAGTAAACTCAATCACTTAGAAAGGATGTGTGTTCCTCCATGAAAAATATTTAAAGCAAGATGGCTTTATGGTTCCATAAAGTTATATCTTTAATGATAAATGAAATTCACTTAAATGGATAGAGTAAAATATTTCCCATGTATGTCAACAACTGTACGGTAAGAAAAATTAATTTCACATAAATCATGACAAAGTCACCAAAATCAAATCAAAACTGAAAACAAAAGGAAAATAATTCCTAAGCTAAAGTAAGAAAAGAAATCAGCAAATAAAAAATGAAAAAAATAAATAATTAAAAGAAAAACAAAATTTAAAAGTTAAACTCTAACAAGATCGCTTATATGAATTTCTCAACAAAGGATTATAAAATAAAATAAGCATATGTACGTCCATTCTTGTGTTGAGATTTTTTTAATTTTTTATCTTGCATAGTTATATAAAAATGAGACTCTCGAACTGTAGAAGGTGAATAGCAGTTATGATAGATAATATGCTAAATGAGAAGTTTTTGTCTGTTGAAAATTTTCTTTTTCAAGACAAAACTTGCATAAAATAATCTTAACTATTTTATAATAAAAGTAATGCTTTTAAAGATACAGACTAAAGGTTCAGAAACTCCTAGTTTACCTGATTTGATGAGGATCATTATTGTTTTTCTCAAAAATCTCAAAGAGAAAAAAGAAATTTTTAAAACTGATTTGTTAGAGGAGCGAATGGTTCATGAGTACTTGTAGAAACAGAGTTCAAGATTAGCAAAAACAAAAAGTATGAAGAAATGGAAAGAAATTAAAGTGGGCGCATGAAACTTACCATTGGAGAATTGCATTTAATTTTACCTAAGAAAGATGATTTTATCCAATGTAAGTTAACTTCTTTCTTTAAATAAAATTAATAGCATGAAGAAGTTTTATTGACCCAAAATAATTATTTATTAAATCTAAAGTAAAACAAGGAGTTAACTAAAAGAAAGTAATGTTTCATGTTCAAAAAAACAGAAATAGATCGAATCCATCAGAAATGAAGATGAAGTTATGATTTTTTATGAATTGTAACGATGAATGTTATTTTTTCTTCTTCCATTCTAAATTTATATCAACCCCAAAGTATTAAAGGTTATTCAAAATCCTAAATAATGTAACAGTTATATAAAGAGGATTTGAATCTTTATATGATGATTAAGGAGATAAATTCAAAATAAAATAAAATTAAAAATATGAACTAATCATCATTACATTACCTTGCTAAATTTTTCAGATCGCGAGATTCTTTACCATGCATAACTTAAAATATGTGACTTACACTTTTGTCGATATGCGATTGAACTCTTTCCATAATAATTTAAAAGATATGGTGGAAAGTCAAATATCAAAGTTTATCGCATCAAAAGATCTCGAAGCCAAAATTTATTTGAGTTAGCAATGTGATATAATTATTGTGATGGAATTGTCGCGAGATGAGCATGTGCAATGGGAAACTGCAAAGAGATGAGCATGTGCGATGGGAAACTGCAAAGTGATGAATGCAATATTAGAGAATAGTCATATTGGAAGATTTAAAGCTTGTGAATGAAATGAAATGTCGATATTATTCTTGCGATAATGAAAATGTGGTAAATGACTGATGCAATGTGACTGCAAATATCAAAATATATGCGCGAAACTTTGGTTTTGTAGCCCACACAAAAGGTGACCAATCACGCATGGTTTCACTTTGCATATTTTATAATTTACCTTCCCGTAGATTTCAAAACTTAACTCTTTTTCAATTTGCGATTTTGTGATTTCACAATTCGCAGCAAACTCCACATCACTCGTTACAAGTTTTATCGTTTAACATATTACTTATCTCGTGCGATATGCGATATGCATAGCATCGCATCGGAATATCCTTACCTTATCTTTTATCACATCGCAACTAATATAATTTACCGAGCGAGGTATTAATAATAACTATTAAAATTGCCGATATACAAAATGAATTTCGCTGATGCATCGATGTGCGATGAAGAACGGACCCGATATTTTTATTATATGAATTTTAATTTCATATCAGATCCAGGACATCGAAACTTTTAAATATATTCCCCTATCAAATTTGCGATTTATAAGCGGATGTGATATCCACATATAAAGTGGATTTAAATGTCATATAGGGTCCCGGTTATATGAAAATTACAATTTTGACGAAGTAATTTTAACGGAAAATGAGCAAGAATGAATATTATAAGATATGCATCAAAGGTTTCCTATCGGGAACTGTTAATAGTTGCCTCTGATAAAATGTTGTGATACGGATAATGCGATATTAGATGGAGAGATCAACGGAAATTGGAGGGAATGAGAATATCAGGGGATTGGATATATTGTATGCTCACTTCAGAGCCTCCGATATGCGATCTACGATATATAATGAGCCATATGTGGGGTCGATGATTTATTTAAAGTATTCAATTCAAAAAGAAAGTGAGTGATTTAATTTTGCTTTATAATAAATAACCCTTTAATAATTTAATTAAATGTCGAAATTTTTTTATTGGAAATTAATTTTATCAGAACTTTCTTATAAAGAGAGTTGTGAAATAAATGATTTGATATGATTATTCCGACAATTTATTAAGACTTCTGAGCATTTCAATATAAGCAAAATTTATTTATCTTTCAAATTCAAAAAAAAAATAAGTAGTTCCCTGAACATGTTGCAAATTTTGGAAACAAGGGTTGGCTGCTTGCTTATCTCAGACCTACATAATCAAGTTAATAAAGATCTGCACACAAAACAAAATAGAAATAAGAAACAACATTTGAAATAAAAATAAACAATAGATGATGATGAACCTATAAACACATAGTTGGAAGAATTTTGATTGTAAATTTATTTCATGAATATTCAAGTTCTCCCAAATTTTCTAAAAATTTGCACAAGTTCAACATCACCTTTTTATTTTAATCTAAAATGCTAAGTAATGAATTTTTTCAAATTGCATCCTTTCCAAAATTTCACCAGAAGGTAAGAGTGGTAAAAATGAGTTCTTAAAATTACTTGTGAATAAAAAATTGTCAAGTGGTAGAAAATTCTTGGAATTTATTCATGTATGATAAATGTTATGAATTTTGAAAAATAAGAAAATTGAAGGCTTGACAAATAATTATGATCAGATAATTCAAGAACTTCTAAAATGCTCTAGGTTGTTTTTCTATAATTGAAATGGGATGCCCAAAAGAAATTGGATTCATTACTTGTTTTATTGAAAATATGAAATAATGAAATAAATGTAAATAGAAAAGAAAATTAATCTATTCCTATTTCTAACTTAATGAAGGAAACATGACTAGGTATAGTCATACTTCCAATGAAACCATGTAAGCATTTTAATTCCTGCATGTATGTACATGTCAAACATTAGTAAAAATGCAAATATAATTAAACTACAAAAACTAAATCTAAAAGCAGAATGTATTTTTATTGCCAGTAGGTTATTCACCATTACCTTCTCTTGAAATGTCCTTTCCAACTGAATTTCAATTGGATCATAGAAATTTCGATGGATTTCCATTATTGGGTAGGAGAGGTTAAAAAGAGAAAATGACAGATCAGGTTGTAAAATTGATCTTTTAGCAACAATGGCCTGTGTGATTTTGTCAGTGTTATGTTTAAGTGCTGAATTATTAACAATCTTCCACGAAGGAAAACTTTCCAAATGTCTTTCAAATTGATCAATGAAAAATGGATGGAAGTGCGATAGATCCAACAAAAGATTATTGATTGAATTATATTGTTGGTCATAAAGTGAAAATACACTCTCTTTTTTGCATTGCTCTTGAGAAGTAAGAAGTAATTGATAAGGAATGAACATCAATTGAAATTGGAAGTTTAATAACTTTTGATGTTTACAATTATAATTTGAATCTTCATTTTTCCCTTGAGGTAATGCATCAATTGAGTATTCAATATTGAACTGCTCAATATGCCAGCATAAAGTATTTAAAAATCTAGGACTAAAAACAGAAAATAAATCTGAAGTTAAAATTAAATGTTGGAAAAATAACAAAATTGAATCATAGTTTACACTAGTGTTACAATTATTGTTACAACACAATTGAGAGTGACTTAAAGTAATTTCTTCTTCACAAGAATTGGGCAGAATAATGCAATTAGAATGATTGTTGATACCCACTTGTGAATCATCCCACGACCTCAATTTCAACACTTTGGGGGATTATTCACATCTTTGAACATTCACCATTCTATTGAAGAGTTTGAAAATAAATAAAAATGCTTGAAATTTTCATGAATTTCATCATATTGATCTGCAAGCTTTGTTGTCTCAGATTCAACTTTCCTAGATGTTTGAAATTCAACACTAGGTTTGAAATCAATTTCTGCTATGATTTGTTCCATATCGTTTAAATATACTCTCCTAAAAGCAAGTAATTGAGAATCAAGTTTATCATCTGGTATTTTATCCAAATTATTACCTCTTTGTTACAAATCAAGAAGTACAACTGATGTTTTTACACATTTTACCCGACGATATTTCAGAACTTTAGTGATGCATTATAAAATATCTATCTGACTCTTGATACCATATTTGGAGAAGCTCTCCTAGCTATCCAACTTAAAAATAGAATTATTTAGTGATCCTAGTGAATCATTACTTGAAGCTTCAATTAAGTTGGGTCTAAATTTTGTATATTCCACTTCACAAGAAACTAATTTTATTTCATTTTCTCCAATATCCTCCACTTGGAATTTTATCTCACTATCATTGTAAGCATAGAAATCAATAATTATTCATAGTTTATGTGGTTTGATTCCATCTATGCACCCAAATAGATACATATCAAGAAACATATTTATGGGAGTTTCTATATGAACATACCAATCTTGCACAAACTCAAATGTGTTGGATGTATTATACTTTTAGATCATTTCAAAAATACAAGTAGAAGTTGTTATTGAAACTGAAGTTTGAGTTAGAATACGTTTTTGTTTCTGTTGAGGCCTCGAAATTCGCTGCAACAACACGGAGGATGACCACCCGATCCCGACCTTAAAGAAGTTCCTTTTCCGTTTGGAATGGTGGCTCCGACTGGTTTAACTAGGTCCAGTTACCTTCTCTCAATCTCCATTGGCTTAAAATATAAATTTTATCTATTAATGGGAAAGAGACATCAGATCATTTCTCTTGTCGATTGGACAAGAAAAGTGATTTTTAAGCTAATTTGGGCTTAGCCAAGCCACAACTAAAGTTTTTCCTCTTTGGGAAGATGACTTTTTAGGGATGTAGAATTTAATCTAAATGCAATATTATTCTAAGATGCAAGCAAAAGAAACTGTTTTAATCCAATCTCAATTAGACAAATATAGATCTATCCCAACTGAGAGCAAGATGTTTTAAATATTTGAGATTTAAATATATTTGTTTTAAATGAATATCAAGCTAACGAAATAGTTCAATTAACTGACATTGTGAATACCAAACACATTATATCTAGAGACCTCTTAACTGAAATAATCAATCAACAACACTCAGGAAGTAGTTCTCAAAATGATATTGATCATTTAATCAATAACTTGAATAATTAAAAAATAACACGTGGAAATAGTTCACAACATATCACTATTCAATAAATCATTGTTATAAGAGAGATTTCTGAATAAATAGTTACTCAAAAATCAGAATTCAACCCATAAGAGTAGAGACAAATAATAACATAAATTGAGGAAAATTACTGATACCGACAGAAGTGCACAAGTATGCGAGTAAATTGACACATTCCTTTTATCATAAAATGAAACCAACATTTAAAATAATAGTATTATAAATACCAATTTATTAAGTCCATTTCTCCAACTTCGGTCTCTAACAGTTTTTTACAATGCCTGGACTTCTACTTTCAAAATCAGAGCTATAGTAGTGCAAGACTCTATTCATTATACATAACTCAAAATGTAAAAGAAAAACCTTAATAATCTCCAGATCTGAGATTCCTCTCCTTTCACCCTACAGCTCTAAATCCTCTAGACAATAGTGCCATCAAGAATTCCCGAATTGCAGAGGAGAGAAACCCCTATTACATTTTGATATGTGCTATTTATAAAATTTACAAAAGGATTTCTTCATAGGAAAGTTTGTTTAAAGAGTGGTTTTGCTCCATCAATTTTCATTGGTTCAAAATCATGTTTTTCAATTGTGGGAACCTTCTCATTGATTGAGATCTTCTTCTTCTCATCTCCTCAATTGTTTCCCTGCAAAACAAATCAAAAACAAAATTAAAATACAAAAAATAAAATCAAAATGTTAAATCTAGAAATTAAAATAAATCAAATTAAAACTTAATTAAATAGATAATTGAAAAGGAAATATAAGCTTTATTTTGACATTTGTTATGATCTAATTGACCAAAGAGAACATAGATGAATGGATTTGCACTCATAAGAAGTTGTGGCAAATTGAAATGCAAAAAATAAAATTCAAAAAATTAGTTTTGTTGAAAAATTCGTAGCTTGATCTTTTGTTGAATTTTAGACCTAATAAATGATCAAATCTGTAAATGAAACCTCTTCAGGAATAATCTCCGTCATTTTATCTTTCCAATGAGCTATCCTGAGCCTTATTTGGCCAAGTAAAACTCCATTTATGAGCCTTTAAAATTGGTATATTAAAATTGCTAAAAATCTGAATTTTTTGTTGCTTGGGCTAAAAAATCAAAATTTTAAATTAAATTTTAATCCTAAATTAGATTATGATATTTAATTAATTAATTCTAATTAATTGCAATTATATTATTCATCCAATTTAGTTATAATCTAATTTTAAATTAAGTTATAATTATCTATTAATTAATTTATAAATACATTATTAATTTTAATAAAAATTAATTGAAAAATACTATTAAACTAATTAAAAAAAATGATTTATTGATTAACTAAAATATTAAAATATTATATTAATATTATAATTTAAATTATATTAAATTTATAATTAAAATATAATATTATATAATATAATTTATTTTAATTAATATTTGAAAAAAATAGAAAAAATGCACGGCCGTAAGAGTTAGCGATAAGGAGAGATAAGACTGAAGATAGCGGAGGGACGGCCGTAAAAGTTAAGTGACGCGGCAAGCAGGGGTCAATCACAAATCACATTTTAAAGGCTTATCGCAAATCACACTTAGAGATGGTTAGCGATAAATGTTTCGCAAGAAAACCATAAGATATGAGATGTGCGACAGGAGAGATGTGGCAGTAGGCAGGTAAGAGTCCCACATAATATAGCATCGGCATTTCGGAAGGATAGCACATGAATGTGTTGACGATTTTTTGCAATGGCCGATATGCGAAAGGGTAAGGGGTCCTAACAAAGGTTTTAAGGAGCGGTTTGATTTGTGGCGGAGCTATAACATTGAAATTTCAGAAGTTTAAAATAAGTGGGTTTTGAGGATTAAATGGGATTTAAAGCATTAAACTATGGGTTTTAAATATAGTTTAACTTATAAAGTGTTTGGATATTGAAAAAAAATGTGAAAAATAATAAAAATGAATTGAGATCAATATTTACAATAAATGACTATTTTAACTACAATAATTAAAATATTGGTACTTTTTATACATGTTTTTTAACGCAAGTGAGAAAATGGTAAAAACTTCAAAGGAGTGTTATTTACAAACCGTTTGACTAAATGAAGTGAAACAAGTATCGTTGGAAAGCTTATGAAAAACTAGATTCAATAAAACAATCAAAATAGAAATCCGATAAAAATGAAAAATGTCAAAATTACAAAATAATTAGCTTAATCAAAATCCTAAAAGGTGTTTAGTAAAAAAAATTTGTAGAAAAGGTCCCCATTATTTGAAGTATATTAAAAAAAATGGGGGGGTTGTGTTTTACCACAACAATGGCAACATGCGATAGAAGAACTAGTTATCTCTGATTAAAAATAATGAACTTGAATTTACTCAAAGGTTAAAAATAATGGAAGTCATGAAATCATCTAATAGTAAAACATTTCCATAGGTCCCACATAAATATATTAAGCAATGTGAGTTTGTGAAGATAAGTACTTAAAACAGACTCGAGTAAAAGTGATGAATCCAAATTTGGGGAAATTTGTTTTTGTTTTATTTATTTATTTATTTATTTTCCTCATGTGAAATATAAAAGAAGGTATAGATAGGAGTTTTTGATAAAGCATATATCCATTTTGTGATTGTCTCTGACATCGCTTTGCTGCCAGCGAGCCTGAACAAAACCCCTTCGAAGTTGTCTTTTATGCCATACAAGCCTAGTCTCACTGCCAGAGAGCGTCTATAGCCCCGACGTGTTTACTTGTATTTCCCATGCTTCCTCTTTTTATCACTCTTTTGATAAAAGCATTTGCAAGATTTTTATTTATGATGTATTTGAGTGAAAGAGGTGAGATGGTAATAGAGATTTTATGTTTAATGGACATAGTGCTTTCATAATGTTTGCTCCAAATTTTTTCCTTACAACTATCAATCAGAGGATTTTTATGTGGAGGAGTGGGAGGGATTCATTGAATTAAACTCAAATTAGTTCTTTCTTTGAAAAAGTAATCTCAATCACTTAGAAAGGATGTGTGTTCCTCCATGAAAAATATTTAAAGCAAGATGAATTTATGGTTCCATAAAGATATATCTTTAATGGTAAATGAAATTCACTTAAATGGATAGAGTAAAAGATTTCCCATGTATGTCAACAACTGTAAGGTAAGAAAAATTCATTTCACATAAATCATGACAAAGTCACCAAAATCAAATCAAAACTGAAAACAAAAGGAAAATAATTCCTAAGCTAAAGTAAGAAAAGAAATCAGCAAATAAAAAATGAAAAAAATAAATAATTAAAAGAAAAACAAAATTTAAAAGTTAAACTCTAACAAGATCGCTTATATGAATTTCTCAACAAAGGATTATAAAATAAAATAAGCATATGTACGTCTATTCCTGTGTTGAGATTTTTTTAATTTTACATCTTGCAGAGTTATATAAAAATGAGGCTCTCAAACTGTAGAAGGTGAATAGCAGTTATGATAGATAATATGCTAAATGAGAAGTTTTTGTCTGTTGAAAATTTTATTTTTGAAGACAAAACTTTCATAAAATCATCTTAACTATTTTCTAATAAAAGTAATGTTTTTAAAGATATAGACTAAAGGTTCAGAAACTCCTAATTTAGCTGATTTGATGAGGATCATTACTGCTTTTCTCAAGAATCTCAAAGAGCAAAAAGAAATTTTTAAAACTGATCTGGTAGAGGTGCGAATGGTTCATGAGTACTTGTAGAAACAGAGTTCAAGATCAGAAATAAAAAAAAAAAATATGAAGAAATGGAAAGAAATGAAAGTGGGCGCATGAAACTTACCATTGGAGAATTGCATTTAGATTTACCTAAGAAAGATGATTTTATCCAATGTAAGTTAACTTCTTTCTTTAGTTAGAATTAATAGCATGAAGAAGTTTTATTGACCCAAAATAATTATTTATTAAATCTAAAGTCAAATAAGGAGTTAACTAAAAGAAATCAATGTTTCATGTTCAAAAAAACAGAAATAAATCGAATCCATCAGAAATGAAGATAAAGTTATGATTTTTTATGAATTGTAGCGATGAATGTTCTTTTTTCTTCTTCCATTCTGAATTTATATCAACCCCAAAGTATTAAAGGTTATTCAAAATCCTAAATAATGTAACAGTTATATAAAGAGGATTTGAATTTTTATATGATGATTATGGAGATAAATTCAAAATAAAATAAAATTAAAAATATGAACTAATCATCATTACATTACCTTGCTAAGTTTTTCAGATTGCAAGATTCTTTACCATGCATAACTTAAAATATGTGACTTACACTTTTGTCAATATGCAACTGAGCTCTTTCCATAATAATTTAAAAGATATGGTGGAAAGTCAAATATCAAAGTTTATCGCATCAAAAGATCTTGAAGCCAAAACTTATTTGAGTTAGCAATGTGATATAATTATTGTGATGGAATTGTCGCGAGATGAGCATGTGCAATGGGAAACTGCAAAGAGATGAGCATGTGCGATAGGAAACTGCAAAGGGATGAATGCAATATCAGAGAATAGTCATATCGGAAGATTTAAAGCTTGTGAATGAAATGAAATGTCGATATTATTCTTGCGATAATGAAAATGTGGTAAATGACTGATGCAATGTGACTGCAAATATCAAAATATATGCGCGAAACTTTGGTTTTGTAGCCCTCACAAAAGGTGACCAATCACGCATGGTTTCACTTCGCATATTTTATAATTTACCTTCCCGTAGATTTCAAAACTTAACTCTTTTTCAATTTTGCGATTTTGTGATTTCGAAATTCGCAGCAAACTCCACATCACTCGTTGCAAGTTTTATCGTTTAACATATTACTTATCTCGTGCGATATGCGATATGCGTAGCATCGCATCATAATATTCTTACCTTATCTTGTATCGCATTGCAACTAATATAATTTACCGAGCGAGGTCTTAATAATAACTATTAAAATTGCCGATATGCAAAATGAATTTCGTTGATGCATCGATGTGCGATGAAGAACGAACCTGAAATTTTTATTATATGAATTTTAATTTCATATCAGATCCAGGACATCGAAACTTTTAAATATATTCCCCTATCAAATTTGCGATTTATAAACGGATGCAATATCTGTATATAAAGAGGATTTAAATGTCATATAGGGTCCCGATTATATGAAAATTACAATTTTGACGAAGTAATTTTAACGGAAAATGAGCAAGAATGAATATTAGAAGATATGCATCAAAGGTTTCCTATTCGGAATTGTTAATAGCTCCCTCTGATAAAATTTTGTGATATGGATAATGCGATATCAGATGGAGAGATCATCGGAAATTGGAGGGAATGAGAATATCAGGGGATTGGATATATTGTATGCTCACTTCAGAGCCTTTGATATGTGATCTATGATATATAATGAGCCATATGTGGGGTCGATGATTTATTTAAAGTATTCAATTCAAAAAGAAAGTGAGTGATTTAATTTTGCTTTATAATAAATAACCCTTTAATAATTTAATTAAATGTCGAAATTTTTTTATTGGAAATTAATTTTATCAGAACTTTCTTATAAAGAGAGTTGTGAAATAAATGATTTGATATGATTATTCCGACAATTTATTAAGACTTCTGAGGATTTCATTATAAGAAAAATTTATATATCCTTCAAATTCAAAAAAAATAATAAATAGTTCCCTGAACATGTTGCAGATTTTGGAAACAAGGGTTGGCTGCTTGCTTATCTCAGACCTACATAATCAAGTTAATGAAGATCTGCACACAAAACAAAATAGAAATAAGAAACAACCTTTGAAATAAAAATAAACAATAGATGATGATGAACCTGTAAACACATAGCTGGAAGAATTTTGATTGTAAATTTATCTTATGAATATTCAAGTTCTCCCAAATTTTCTAAAAATTTGCATAAGTTCAACATCACCTTCTTATTTTAATCTAAAATGCTAAGTAATGAATTTTTTCAAATTGCATCCTTTCCAAAATTTCATCAAAAGGTAAGAGTGGTAAAAATGAATTCTTAGAATTATTTGTGAATAAAAAATTGTCAAGTGGTAGAAAATTCTTGGAATTTCTTCATGTATGATAAATGTTATGAATTTTTAAAAACAAGAAAATTGAAGGCTTGAAAAATAAGTATGATCAGATCATTCAAGAACTTCTAAAATGCTCTAGGTTGTTTTTCTATAATTAAAATGGGATGCCCAAAAGAAATTGGATTCATTACTTGTTTTATTGAAAATCTGAAATAATGAAATAAATGTAAATAGAAAAGAAAATTAATCTATTCCTATTTCTAACTTAATGAAGGAAACATGACTAGGTATAGTCATACTTCCAATGAAACCATGTAAACATTTTAATTCCTGCATGTATGTACATGTCAAACATTAGTAAAAATGCAAATATAATTAAACTACAAAAACTAAATCTGAAAGCAGAATGTATTTTTATTGCCTGTAGCTTATTCACCATTACCTTCTCTTGAAATGTCCTTTCCAACTGAATTTCAATTGGATCATAGAAATTTCGATGAATTTCCATTATTGGGTAGGAGAGGTTTAAAAGAGAAAATGACAGACGAGGTTGTAAAAATGATCTTTCAACAACAATGGCCTGTGTGATTTTGTTAGTGTTATGTTTAAGTGCTAAATTATTAACAATCTTCCGCGAAGGAAAACTTTCCAAATGTCTTTCAAATTGATCAATGAAAAATGGATGGAAGTGCGATAGATCCAACAAAAGATTATTGATTGAATTATATTGTTGGTCATAAAGTGAAAATACACTCTCTTTTTTGCATTGCTCTTGAGAAGTAAGAAGTAATTGATAAGGAATGAACATCAATTGAAATTGGAAGTTTAATAACTTTTGATGTTTACAATTATAATTTGAATCTTCATTTTTCCCTTAAGGTAATGCATCAATTGAGTGTTAAATATTAAGCTGCTCAATATGCCAGCATAAAGTATTTAAAAATCTAGGACCAAAAACAGAAAATAAATCTGAAGTTAAAATTAAATGTTGGAAAAATAACAAAATTGAATCATAGTTTACACTAGTGTTACAATTATTGTTACAACACAATTGAGAGTGACTTAAAGTAATTTCTTCTTCACAAGAATTGGGTAGAATAATGCAATTAGAATGATTGTTGATACCCACTTGTGAATTAGAGAGAAGGATATGAGTATGAATAAGAATGCGAGCTTGATCATGATATAAATCATAGATTGGAATGGTTTCTTAAATGTTGAAATCATGAATATGATTATTTGTTTGAAAATGAGAACTATTAGGAACAATTTCTAAATTATATTGTTCTTCATTTTCACATGTGATTAGACTTAGAGCATGAGGATTGAATTGTAAAGAAGACAAATCAATATCCTCAATGTCAAAGTAGCTATCATAAATGAGTTTGAGACATTCATTAGGATTTCCTTCGATCTTTTTTAATGTATCAAAACAAGAAGGGATATTGAGCTCATTTTCATTAATGTTAGAAAAATGATCATTAATTAATTCTCTATCTTGATAAAAATTAATTGGCAATTCATTTAGATCGGCCTCTCTTTTTTCTAAAATATCTTCAATGTGAAGAGAGTTTAAAGAGAAAAATTATCAGGATAAAGAGAAAAATATGAATCCGAAAAAATGCATTTGAAAATGTCTCTATTTGAGCACTCTTGTGCATTTTCTTCATTGCAATTTTCAGATTTAAGATCATTTTCTTGGTTGATTATGCTTTCTTGAAGAATATTTATTTGTTGATCTGAATTTGGAATTTTCTCATCATGAGAGAACTCAGAAATTTGTACAGAAGGTTTCATATTATTGGAAATTTTAATCGTTGTTGGTACTTGACGAATTATGATCTAATTTTCTGATTCTAACTCATACTTATTTTCAGATTTTAAAGAGGTAGTTTCTTCAAGAGTGTTGCTTATATCTTCTTGCGGTTGATCAGTGAAATTTTACAAGCTTCGTGATCGAGTTTCATGGACATGTGAAGATGCACCTTGATCTTTCTCAATACTATAAGAAATGTACAGTAATTGAAGGAGTTGATTATACACAATAGAGGCCATTTCATCATCATTTGTTTGTACCTCCATATTGGAATTCTTACTTATGTCAATGAAATTAAAAGGAGATTGATCAAAGTTTGAAATAATTTCACATGGATTATGAATGGAAGGAAGGTTGCAAATTTGTTCAAACCAATCTACTAATTTTTTTTTCAAGGTTTATCTTCAGTTTTGAATTTTAAACAATATAAACAAAACCTGATGGTAAAATCAATTAATGACTCACCTTCATACCTTCGTATATCTTCAAAATAATCACATACCTGTTTGTAGATATATCAATCAAATTTACAAAGGAATATTGTAATAAATTGTTCCCAAGTGTGGATTGAGGCAACTCTAAGTGATTGACATCAACTTTTGGCTTTTTCCAAGAATGTATGAGTAAAAATCTTGCATAAAATACCTTCATCAATTTCATGAAAAACAGAATTTGAAATTCTTTGAATGAATTGTAAAGCATGATTAAATGTAAAAGTATTCCTCTTACCATTAAACTTTACCTGAGACAAGTGTCTTACTATTTCTGGTGGAGTATTGGAAGATGCTCGTCTAGAAATACAACTCCAAATTGAAATTTTTAGAGAAGCCATTGTTAAAAATAAAATATTAGAATACACATACTCCAAAGTAAAACAAGTCTCAGGCCTTCCTTCTAGCGCCAAAATGTTGAGGCTTCGAAATTCGCTGCAACAACATGGGGGATGACCACCCGGTCCGGACCTTAAAGCAGTTTTTTTTCCATTTTGAATGGTGGCTCCAACTGGTTTAACTAGGCCCAATTACCTTCTCTCAATCTCCATTGGCTTAAAATATAACTTTCATCTATCATTGGGAAAGAGACATTAGATCATTTATCTTACCGATTGGACAAGAAAAGTGATTCGTAAGCTAATTTGGGCTTAGCCAAGCCACAACTAAATTTTTTCCTCTTTGGGAAGATGACTTTTTAGGGATGTAGAATTTAATCTAAATGCAATATTATTATAAGATGCAAGCAAAAGAAACCATTTTAATCCTATATCAATTAGGAAGATATAGATCTATCTCAACTGAGAGCAAGATGTTTTAAATATTTGAGATTTAAATATGTTTATTTTAAATGAATATCAAGCTAACGAAGTAGTTCAATTAACTGACATTGTGAATAACAAACACATTCTATCTAGAAACCTCTTAACTGAAATAATCAATCAACAACACTCGAGAAGTAGTTCTCAAAATTATATTGGTCATTTAATCAATAACTTGAATAATTAAACAATAACATGCGGAAATAGTTCACAACATATCACTATTCAATGAATCAGTTTTATAAGATAGATTTCTGAGTAAATAGTTACTCAAAAATCATAATTCAATTCATAAGAGTAGAGACAAATAATAACATAAATTGAGACAAATTACTCATACTGACAGAAGTGCACAAGTATGTGAGTAAATTGACACATTCTTGTTATCATAAAATGAAACTAGCATTTAAAATAACAGTATTATAAATATCAATTTATTAAGTCCATTTCTCTAGCTTCGGTCTCTAACAGTCTTTTACAATGCCTGAACTTCTACTTTCAAAATCAGAGCTACAGTAATGCAAGACCTTGTTCATTATACATAACTTAGAATGTAAAAGAAAAACCTCAATAATCTCCAGATTTGAGATTTCTCTAATCTCACCCTACACCTCTAAATCCTCTAGACAATAGTGCCATCAAGAATTTCAGAATTGCAGAGAAGAGAAGCCCCTATTAGATTTTGATATTTGTTATTTATAAAATTCACAAAATTATTTCTTCATAAGAAAGTTTGTTTAAAGAGTGGTTTTGCTCCATTAATTTTCATTGGTTCAAAATCATATTTTTCAATTGTTGGAGCCTTCTCATTGATCGAGATCTTCTTCTTCTCATCTCCTCAATTGTTTTCATGCAAAACAAATAAAAAATAATTAAAATACAAAAATAAAATCAAAATGTTAAATCTAGAAATCAAAATAAATCCAATTAAAACTTAATTAAATAAATAATTGAAAAGGAAATATAAACTTTCATTTGATGTCTATTCTGATCTAATTAGCCAAAGAAAACATAGACGAATGGATTGGCACTCATAAGAAGTTGTGGCAAATTAAAATGCAAAAAATAAAACTCAGAAAATTAGTTTTGTTGAAAAATTCGTAGCTTGATATTTTGCTAAATTTTAAACCCAATAAATGATAAAATCTGGAAATGAAACCTCTTCAGGAATAATCTCCGTCATTTTATCTTTCCAATGAGCAGTCTTGGGCCTCATTTGGCCAAGTAAAACTACATTTATGAGCCTCTAAAGTTGGTATATTAAAATTGCCAAAAATCTGAAATTTTTGTTGTTTGGGCTAAAAAATCAAAATTTTAAATTAAATTCTAATCCTAAATTAGAATATGATATTTAATTAATTAATTCTAATTAATTTCAATTATATTATTCATCTAATTTAGTTATAATCTAATTCTAAATTAAGTTATAATTATCTATTAATTAATTTATAATTACATTATTAATTTTAATAAAAATTAATTGAAAACTACAATTAAACTAATTAAAAAAATGATTTATTGATTAAATAAAATATTAAAATATTATATTAATATTATAATTTAAATTATATTAAAATTAAAATTAAAATATTAAAATTAAAATATAATATTATATAATATAAATTATTTTAATTAATAATTGAAAAAAAATATAAAAAATGCACACCACGTGAGAGAGAGAGAGGAGGAGAGGAGGGATAAGACTGAAGATAGCAGAGGGACGGTTGTAAAAGTAAGTGACGCGACAAGCAGGGGTCAATCACAAATCACATTTTAAAGGCTTATCGCAAATCACATTTGGAGACGGTTAGCGATAAATGTTTCACAACGAAACCATAAGATATGCGATGTGTGATGGGAGTGATGTGGTGGTAGGCAGGTAAAGGTCCCACATGATATCGCATCGACATTTCAGAAGGATAACACATGAATGTGTTGACGATTTTTTGTGATGGCCGATATGTGAAATGGTAAGGAGTCCTACCAAAGGTTTTAAGGAGCGGTTTGATTTGTGGCAGAGCTATAAGATTGAAATTTCGGAAGTTTAAAGTAAGTGGGTTTTAGGGATTAAATGAGATTTAAAGCATTAAACTATGGGTTTTAAATATAGTTTAACTTATGAAGTGTTTAGATATTGAAAAAAAAAAAAGTGAAAAATAATAAAAATGAAGTGAGGTCAATATTTATAATAAATGACTATTTTAACTACAAGAATTAAAATATTGGTACACTTTATACATGTTTTTTAACCCAAGCGAGAAAATGGTCAAAACTTCAAAGGAGTGTCATTTACAAACCGTTTCACCAAATGAAGTGAAACAAGTATCGTTGGAAAGCTTATAAAAAACCATATTCAATAAAACAATCATAATAGAAATCCGATATAAATGAAAAATGAAAAAATTACAAAATAATTAGCTTAATCAAAATCCTAAAAGGTGTTTAGTAAAAAAAAATTGTAGAAAGAGTCCCCATTATTTGAAGTATATTAATAAAAAATCGGGGGGTTGTGTTTTACCATAATAGTTTCTTAGATGATCTTTGTAATGTTTTGCTTGATTTGGGGCAATGAGATTCTGAAAACAACCATAAAATAATTATTAATAAAAATGAAAATGAAATTCTAATTATAAACATTTCCATATAGTGTTCTACTAAAATTTTACAGGACCAACTAATATAACCATTTCTAAGGGATTATAAATAATATATAAAACCACCATACCAAATGAAGGAAGAGTTGTTTCTGTATCACCTGTTTTTCATTTTCCCTCCACTGCTTTACTTGGAATTTCAGATATAGTGGTTAATTTTTGAAACTAGAGTCAAATTCCACTTTGGACAACTCATATGGTCGAGATTCCAATTTCATTAGATTCCTCATTTCGAGAGGACCAAAATCAACCTACAGATCACCCCAATCGGTTAAGAAGAAGTTAAATTATAAATTATTTTATTTATTAATGAAATGGAAAGGGTCGAACTCAACACATGTGGATTTGGTCAAAGCCCCAAGTGGTCCCTCACAAACTCTATAAATAGAAGTGACCTCAAGCTCATTCTCATACATTTTCTCATGATATTTTCGTCTTGCACTCTTTGTATTGGATCATATTTTCTATTTGGGTTTGCACAGGTTCGATGGAAGAAGCTTGTGTAGGGTTGAGAAGCACAGGCGAGAGGATCGCTCTGATCTAGGCCGTCTAGGTCATATCCACAGGCACAAAACAAGTGAAACTGGACAAGAGTCATGGGCACATCGTGGCTGTTAGGTCCCTATATTACTAGTGTAGTCTCTTATTATTGTTAGTGTAGCCCCCTTATTGTTATTTTTGTACCCATGTAGCCCCCATATTGTTATTATTGTGCCCCATAAAAGCCACTATTGTTATTGTTGTGCCCTTACATGATTATTGTTAGGTCAGCAAGGATTATATTATGACCCCATGGACTCTTATATATAGAAAGGAGGTTTTTTCATTTGTATCATCCAAGAATTATTTATTTATGTAATGTAAAGGAGGTTTTCCCCTCGAAGTGGTTGATTTCTAAGGCGTTTATCTCTTTTTTCTTCTATTTTGTGAGATGGTTTCATAACATTTGGTATCAGAGCTTTGGATTCTATGGTTTCTCTGCTTCAAATAGGCGATCGTGGAAATTTCACTATAACGTTTTTTCTACGAAGGTTCAAAAGCTAAAACAAAAAACCCATTTGAGAATAAATCCTGAGGAACTTTGTGTAAAAATTTCAGATCTTGGTTCGTAATATTTTCGGAGATATGATCTATGGAAGTTAGATTCTTTGTAGGCTCCCAAATTTCATCTCAAAGAGGTGACCTTGGGAAAATCGTCATAACTCTCTCTCTGAGCATCGAATTGGAATTATGTAAAAGGTCACTGATAGTAAACAGACTGTAGTTTTTGGTGTATCAATTTTAGAGCCGAAATAGGAAACAATGACATGTGGCATGTCGTACAAGTTATCTCTACTGAACTAGTCTATAATTAGGTCATTGTGGGAGATTGGGCAAACTTTATCTTGAAGAATCCAAATCAGGGCAGACCTATGGCATTGGAAAGAAGATTCAGGGGGCTATTAAAGGACTTAAGATAAAATCTCGAGGATCTGAAATACATAGATACACCAGTTTCAATATCGAGCTCTTCAACAACAAGAAAAATGTGTGTATTTTTTTTCAAATTGCATAAGTCTTGTTTGAAAAATCAGTTTGAAGTGATTCTAAAGGCATACTGAAGCATAGATATCATAATTGGGTTGTAAAATTCCCCCTAAAAATAATTCAACACCCATTAACTCCTCATAAGTCTCTACTATGACTCATGAAGAGGAATAAGTGCAACATGATATATCAAAATTACAAGAGCAAATGCAACAACTTTCACTCTCTCAAAGAGCAACAAAAAATGAAATGGAAGTTTTGAAGAAAGACATGCAAGCTAATATGGATGGTTTGAAAAAAGGAGTGGAAGCTCAGATATATGGTTTGAATAATGGCATGGAAGACATGGAAGAAAAAATGGAAGACATGCAGAAATATCTAAAAAAAAACATGGAAGGTTTGACAAAGTTGATACAAGAAATGATTCCTAATGGTGAAAAAATAGTAGAGGAAACTCATGATGAGAACAAAATAAATGTTAATCATGATTTCATAAACTCTAATATTGGATTGAAGACCCACCATATTCCAAAGATCGATATGAGGAGGTTTGATTGAAAGGATCCCGTAACATGGATACTACAGATGGAGCAATATTTTAATCTCAATAATGTGAAAAACAAACAAAAGGTACCCATTGCAACTTTATATTTAGAACAAAATACATTTGTATGCTATCGATGACTTTTCTCCTGTAAAAATTTTGTCACTTGGTCAATTTTTACGGAGGAAATGATAGCACATTATGAGGATACAAAGAGAAACACCTTCTTTAGCCAATTGATAAATCTCAAACAAAAGGTTTAAGTGGTGGAGCACATTGAGGAATTCCAAAAATTGAATAGAAGGGTAATTGATATTCTAGAGGAACACAGGATTGATGTCTTCATAGGGACTTTAAAGGGTAACATCCAACATGCGGTTCGCCTTTGGGAACCTGCTTCATTGGAGAAGGCATTCATGTTGGCAAGAAAAATTGTATGTAAAATTATGGCGACAAGGAATCATACCACTCACATCTATAAAGATGGAAGTGTTGCTACTCCTAGACTTCCACAACCTACAAGGTTGAAACCACAACAATTGGAAGAAAAAATATCAAAAGGGATTTTCTATAGTTGTGATAACAAATACACTAAAGGTCATAAGTATGCTGAGAAGAAATGATTTTACATAGATTGTGAAGAGGAGGAAGAAAATGAACAAGAAACTTCCAAAGAAGAGGATATATACCAGGAACCAACCCTAGATAAAGAAGAAATGAGTTCGACCATATCCTGTAATGCATTGGTAGGAATGATCACTTCTCAAACTCTCAAGATAGAAGGACATATCAAGAAGAAAAGGGTAATAGTGTTGATTGATTCAGGCAGTACCCATAATTTTATTTATTGTAAGGTAGCCAAGGAATTGAATTTCTTCCTATACCCAGAACCAGAGTGTCAAGTGATGTTTAAAAATCTAGGAGCTATAAATTGCTCTCGAAAATTCCATAATATGTATTGAATATTCCAATGCTTTCCATTCCAATGGGAGGAGTTTATGTTGTACTATGAGTACAATGGTTACAATATTTGGGGACAATAGCTTTTAATTTTCAAGAACTTTTCTTGAATATTTTTTTGGAAGGAAAAGAAGTTTAATTAAGTGGTATCGCAGGGAAGTCAGGAAAGATAATAAGATCTAATGTCATGATAAATATTGTGAATAAATAAAACGAGGCATAATTTCACAATTATGCTCACTAGAAGTTCCAACATCAAAATCATATATTTCTCCATATCTCGAAAAATCCTTGGACAATCATTCCAAGCTGTTTGAAACTCCCAAAGGAATCCCACCTATTCATGATCATGGTCATGCTATTCATTTGGTTCCAGGAATTTTTCCTCTAAACATCAAGCCTTACAGATATCCTTATGTCCAAAAGAGGGAAATTGAATGTATGATTGCAAAAATGCTAGAGGCTAGTATAATTCAACCTAGTCAAAGTTCTTTCTCTAATCCAGTAGTATTGGTGCACAAGAAGGATGGATCATGGCACATGTGTCCAGATTATAGGGAGCTCAGTAATCTCACTATTAAATATAAATTTCCCATTCCTGTGCTTGATGGATTATTGGATGAATTACATGGAGCAATTTATTTTACCAAGTTGGATCTTCGTTCAGGATATCATCAAATTAGAATGAAGACTGAAGATATTACGAAAACAACATTTCGAACTCATGAGGTTTATTATGAATTTTTGGTCATGCCTTTTGGCCTTACCAATGCACCTTCTACATTTCAAGGGTTGATGAATTCCATTTTCAAACCCTTCCTTAGAAAATTTGTTTTAGTATCTTTTGATGATATACTAATCTACAGTAGGTCTTGGAAGGATCATGATCAACATGTTGAGACAGGGTGCTCAAACTATTAGAGGAGAAACAATTATATGCAAAAAAATCCAAATGTTTCTTTGGAGTACAAGAGGTGGAATATCTAGGTCATATTGTATCTCAAGAGGGTGTTAAGGTAGACCCTAACAAAATTAAATCCATTAAGGAATGGAAATTCCCCACAACCATAAAGCAGTTGCGAGGATTTCTCAGGTTAACAGGGTATTATCGCAAGTTTTTTTAAGAATTATGGGAGAATAGTAGCACCTCTAACAACATTATTGAAGAAATGTTCATTTTCATGGACTCCTGAAGCAACTAAGGCCTTTGAACATCTTAAAGAGGCAATGTGCCTAGCATCGGTCTTAGCTATGCCATACTTCAAAAAAAACTTTATTGTGGAATGTGATGCCTCAGGAAATGGAATTGGTGTTGTTTTAATGCAAGAAGGAAGACCCATTTCTTTTGAAATTCGTCCAATAAAAGGAAAGTATTTACAGAAAGCTATTTATGAGAATGAAATGTTGGAAATACTACATGCACTAAAGAAATGGCGACCTTACCTAATGGGAAGACACTTCAAGATAAAAACTGATCATGATAATCTTAAATAATTTTTGGAACAAAGAATATCTTCAGAAGAGCAACAAAAATGGGTCACAAAGATGTTTAGTTATAACTTTGAAATCATCTACAAGAAAGGGAAGCAAAATGTTGTTGCAGATGCACTCTCAAGAAAGGATGAAGAGGTGGAAGCATTACTTTGTCCCATTTCTATTATCCAACTAGATTGGATAACTGAAGAAAGGGATGAATGGAAGAATGAAAAAGAAGTGTGGACACTCATTCAAAATTTGATGCAAGATCCTAGTACATCTTATACATTTAGTTGGAAAAATGATTCCTCATGGTACAAAGATCACTTATATCTTTGTAAGAATTCCCAACTAAAAAAAAGATTCTTTTTGAATTGCACACCTCTCCCTTAGGAGGACACTCAAGGTTTTTAAAAACTTACCATAGGGTGAAGAAATAATTTTTTTGGGATGGCCTTAAATCTAATATTCAAAATTTTGTGGTGGAATGTTTGGTTTTCCAACAAAATAAAGTTAAGACAATTAAGACCCTGGGTCTTCTACAACCTTTGTCCATTCCAAGTCAACGTTGGGAGGAGATTTCAATGGATTTTATCATAGGTTTACATAAGTTCGAAGGAAAGAGTGTCATCATGGTGGTAGTTGATAGACTTACCAGGCATGCACACTTTTGTGCATTATCTCATCCATTTAAAGCAAGTACAGTTGCTACTGCATTTATGAAAACAATTCAAAAGATACATGGAAACTCAAATATTATTATAAGCGACAGAGATCACATTTTTACTATAAATTTTTGGACGAAATTATTTTCTTGTTTGGGTAATCAACTAGCTTATAGCTCATCTTATCATCCTCAATTCGATGGGAAAATTGAGATAGTGAATTTTTTTTTGGATGGATATCTTCATTGCTTTGTGTCTGATAAACAAACATAATGTTTCAAGTGGTTACCACTGGAGAAATGGTGGTATAAAAATTCCTTCCATCCTACATAAAAAATGACCCCATTTATGGCACTTCATGGATATCATCCACTGTCCATCACATCATCTTTAAGAGAAAATTCTAAGGTTAAAGCATTGGAAGATCACATCGAGCATCAAAAAGTTCTCCAACTTTTAAAGGATAACCTAAATGTGGCAGAAAATCAAATGAAACAACAATCAGATCAACATCACAGCGAGAAAAGTTTTGATGTAAAAGACTGGGTATTTTTATGACTACAACCATATAAATAAATGTCCCTCAATCAAGCTAAGAAGGATAATAAATTATCGCCAACGTACTATGGTCCTTACAAGGTGTTGCAAAGATTGGTACTATGACATACAAATTGGATCTTCTTGCTTCTTCTCGAGTGCACCTAGTTTTCCATGTTTCATGTTTAAAGAAGGTTATAGGTGACAAACTTCCAGTTCAAACAATATTGCTAGAAATTGATGAGGAAGGAAAAGTCATATTGGAACTTGAAGCAGTCACGGAAACAATAACTCGACAACTATGAAATCGATCAATTTCAGGTATCTCATCAAGTGGAAGAAATTACTTACTGAAGATTTCACATGGGAGGATGATAATTTTATACAGAAGCATCCAGAGCCACTCAAAGCATTGAGAACAACACTTTTTTGAAGGAGACGAGAATGTTAGGTCCCTATATTACTAGTGTAGTCCCTTATTTTTGTTAGTGTACCCCCCTTATTGTTATTTTTTACCCCTGTAGCCCCCATATTGTTATTATTGTGCCCCATAAAAGACACTATAGTTATTTTTGTTCCCTTACATTATTATTTTTAGTTCGGCTAGGATTATATTGTGACTCAATGGACTCCTATATATAGAAAGGAGGTTTTTTCATTTGTATCATCCAAGAATTGTTCATTTATGTAATGTAAAGTAGGTTTCCCCCTCGAAGTGGCTGATTTCTAAGGCATTGATCTCTCTTTTCTTCTATTTTGTGAGCTAGTTTCATAACAGTGGCAGGGTAGTGACCAAGCTTCCATAGCCATGGGAAAAGTGTAACAAGGTGGCAGCTAGGGTTTCAGGGTTAGATCAGGTTGATATGGAGCAAATTTGTGAGCATATTGTGTCTAGGTAGCGACCAAGAGATATTTATACACGGGAACAATGTGTTGAGGTCATGGCTAAGGATTTTTTTGAGCATATTTGGGTTAGGTCATCTTCAGTTGCTTGCGCAGTGCTTCTAGGCTTCAGTTTCTTAGTCACAGATGTTTGTGATTTGTCTTTGAGAGCACCTTGGATTCAGATCTAGGATTTGGAAGTCAATGTCACATTCCTTCAATGATTTATTAGATCCAGGTTTCTTATTGTTGTAGATCTGAAAATCTGTAGATCTGATCTATTTGCTTCTATTTCATATGTATTGGGCTCATTTTACTCTTTGCTGAAATTTTTTTATGACGATCTATTGAAGAAGAATATTTGAAAGGGTTTCCCCCTTATGGAATTTTCCCCTTGTATTGGATCAATTTTATATCTATTATGGTTGTGTTGTCTTATTTATCACTACATGTATTTTTATATCTTTAGTTACAGTTTATGATTGATTACACTGCTTATAATTGGATGCATTGTTTATGAATAAGTATTTTGGGCTAAAGTAACTGATACATCATAGAAAAATATGAAAAATTAACATGGTTTTAGAGCCAAGGTGAAGGTCAAGCCGAGAAGAAGACAATCATTGAAGCCCTCATTATCAGTAAGTAGATCTACTTGCCAAAGTCAAGATGTATTCCTCTACCTTCAAGGAGCATGAGAAATTGGGTTATGCATCAAACTTTGTTGCATGGAAAGTCAGGGTGGAGATCATAGCTGACAACAACGATGTGTCAGAATACATTCAAGGAAGGATGCCTGAGCTTCCAGAAAACTCCTTCTCTTCTATCAAGAACAGATGCAAGAAAGTTGAGTCTAAAGCAAAGGAAATTATAGCTAATGGTTTACAAGATCATTTACTTGCATATGTTGGGAATTTAAGAAATTCTAAAGACATGTATGACAAGATAGTCGGAATGTAGGAAATCAAAAATCTAAATGAGATTATCACCTCGAAATATCAACTCAAGGAAATGAAGATGAACAAAGGTGAAATTGTTTAGTCATACATTACAAGGATCTCTCGCCTTAGATATCAACTGCATAGGGTTGGAGAGAATGTGCCTGATAGAGAGCTAGTTGTAGTGACTCTTAGAGGTCTCCCTCCTGTTTGGGAAACCTTCATTACTACAATCAAGAAAATCAATGTTCTCACGTCATTTGATGAAATTTTTGGAAATATTACTCAAGAAGAATCAAGAATGATACCAAGAGGTAGATTTCAGAAGCATGAAGAGGGAGAGCCTACTGCATATATTGCCCATAAAAAAGGAATAGGTTAAAAGGACGAACTTATAGAAGACCTCCTCCTCAAAGCTCAAAAATAAGGAATGAAAAATCATTATCCCATATTGAATTCTATAACTGCCACAAGAAAGGTCATTATGCATGTGATTGTCCCGAGAAGAGAAAGAGGTCAAGATACAACACCAGAAGAAACAACAATGATAAAAGAAGAAGATGAAATCAAAGGAACAATCACGACAAAAAATATGAAAGTAGAAGAGATTCTTCAAGCAACCGTGAAGAAGAAAATCCTCCGCAAAAGAAGTCAAGGGCTCCCAGGTATGAAAGTAATGTTGTGAATAAATCATAATATATTATGATTTCTGAGCTTACTAGTTATTCTCCACTGGATTCGTGGGATAGTTGGTTGGTTTATAGTGGGGCCACTCATCACTTATCTAGATAAAAATAAGTCCTCTCTAATATGGTAGAGAGGGAAACTAAAAATGAATATCATTCTTGGAGATAACTCCACTCATCCCGTAAAATGATTTCGATCTGTTAAATTTTAGTTGAATTACGAGGAATCAATATTTTTGCATGATGTTATGCATGTGTTAGGTCTAATGAAGAATTTGATTTCTATATCCGCATTAGAAGATAAATGGATGAGGGTTGCCTTCATCAATGGAAAGGTATTGACTTGGTTTGCTGATTCACATATGAAATATGCATTCACATTAGGTCTGAGATTTGAAGGACTCTATAAAGTCACAAGAAGACCACGTATAGCATTGGTTCATAACACCAATCATCTAAGTGAATTGTGGTACCGCAGGCTGGCTCATCTACACTATGATTCTCTTTTGAAATTGAAGAAACTAGTCTAAGGTATTCCTAATGTTCAAGCTCACTATGTCGGAGTTTTTACAGGTTGCGCGAGTGGAAATAAAACAAGGGGACCATTCCTTTCCAGTAAGAACAAGACAACTGACATCCTCCATCTCATTCATTCAAATATATGTGGTCTGATCCATGTGCATTATATTGGTGGTCATCTCTATTACATCACCTTCATTGATGATTTCTCAAGAAAGATATGGTTTTACTACATCAAGCATAAGGATGAAGCCTTTGAAAAATTCCAGGAATTCAAAGCTTTGATTGAAAATAAATCATGGAAAATAATCAAATTTTTTAGGTCTGAAAATGGAGGAGAACAATTTCAAAATAATTCATAAATTTTTACAAGAAATAAGTGATCAAGAAGGAAACTATTGTGCCTTATACACTTGCACATAATGGCTTAGCTGAAAGGAAGAACCCGTCTATATTGGAAGTTGCTCGTGCCATGCTTCATGATCAAAAGGTACCAAAGTTTCTGTGGGCTGAAGCCACACATGTTGATGTATATGTTCAAAATTGAGTGCCTCATCAAGAATTGAAAAAAAATACTCCTAAATAAATATTCACAGGTAACAAGCCCGACATTAGCCATTTTCATATATTTGGATGTAGTGTATTATTTCATGTTCCGAAGGACAAAATAAATAAGATGGAAGATACAGGAAGAAAAGGTATGTTTATGGGTTACTATGAAAAATCTAAGCTATACAGAATATATATTTCTAGTCAAAGGAACGTCGAAATTAGTAGGGACGTAACTTTTGATGAAAATGCAACATTTTTTAAAGCAAGAGACCTTCCTCTGCCTCCAAAGGAAGATGATGATGACATGGATATTCTATATGGTCCTTCTATTCCCAAGTTAGATGATATTGATAATCCCATGGAGCCTATGGATCCTTTAGTTCCACCTCGCAGTGACCCTCCTTCAAATTAAAGACCACTTGGCTTCGCGGCACTCTACAGGATAATGAAAGAAGCATTCCCATTTGTAGATCCTTCGAAGAAAGTAATGAACCATGTAGGTATCAGGGATATGTAGCTACTATGAGCACTATTATTCAACTTGAGCCATCCTAATTCTAAAAAGAAATCAAAGAACAAGTTTGGAAGGATGTTATGGCCAAGGAATATGAATCTATTGCGAAAAATGATGTATGGGATGTTGTGTTGAGACCTCATGGCCAATCTATTGTGACTTCGAAGTGGTTATTCAAGATAAAGCTTGGAATTTATGGAAGGATTGATAAATACAAAGTGTGGTTTGTAGCTCGAGGTTTCTCTCAAAAATATGGATAATATTATGATGACATATTTGTTCCTGTGGCTCGATACACAACTATTCGTTCAATAGTTTCCTTTGCTTCTAATCAAGAATGTACCCTTCTTCAGATGCATGTAAAGATCACTTTACTTCATGGCATGTTACATGAAGAAGTGTTTGTTGAAAAACGACATGGATTTGAAGTGGAAGATCGTAGAACGCATGTTTTCAGGTTGAAGAAAGCATTGTATGGTTTGAAACAAGCTCAACGAGCTTGGTATGCATGCATTGAAAACTATCTAATGAAACTGGGTGTGACAAGAATAAGTTTTGATCCAAACCTCTATGTTAAGGTTGTCCAAGGCATGCCATTGATTCTATTTATATATGTTGATGATCTATTCTTAACAAGAAGTGAACCATTGATGATCGAATTTAAGAGGAAGCTAGCCTTTGAATTCGAGATGAAATACCTTGGTTTTATGCACTAATTTTTGGGCCTTGAGGTGTGGAGAAATCCTGGAGAGATATTTCTCTCCTAGGGAAAGTATGTAGTGAAGATAATGGAAAGGTTGGTATGATTGAGTGCAAATCCATGAGTACTCCGATGGAGATGAACTTCAAGAAGTTGTGTGGAAAAGAAACTAGACCTGATATGGAAAAACCATCCAAGTACATACAACTAATTGGGGCTCTGATGTTCCTGTTGAACACCCATGCAAATATATGTTATGCAGTTAACACATTGAGTCAATTTATGACTGAGCCCCTACATGCAAATTGGATTGCAGCCAAACATGTATTGAGATGCTTACATGGATATATCACAATTGGTCTGAGATATTTTGTTGGAGTTATTCAACTTCATGGATACAATGATGATGATTGGGAAGGAAATGTTTCTAACAAAAAGAGTACATCTAGTTTTTGTTTCGGTCTTGGTTTTGCCATGATATCCTGGATGAGCAGGAAGAAAAATTTGGTATCATTGAGCACCGCAGAAGCATAATACATTGCTTCTAATATGGCTAATTGTAAATTTGTGTGGTTAAGGAAGATCTTTGGTGAGCTATTTGGTCAAGTATTAGATACCACAGTGATATACTATGACAACAAGAGCGGGATCCGTTTAGCATAGAATCTCGTATTTAATGACAAGTCCACGCACATAGAGATTCAATATCACTTTATTCGTGAAATGGTGCATATATGAGTTGTTAGAACCCACCATATATTGACTGACGAGCAGATAGTAGATATTCTCACCTGTCACTATCGAAAGGAAAGTTCTTAGTTTTTAGAGAACAACTTGGGTTGATTGATGTAGCCCCTCTGGATAAGGGGCATCACTAATCAAAGACACTGAGAAAACTCTTCCTACCTTGCTTAAGCTCCCAAGGTGAGGAATTTAGATAGAGATCTCCTGGGGTTGAGGGATCTCTGGACAATAGGGTGCTTCCCTATCTGTTACCCATAGTTGAGATTTTTCTCCCTTATCTTCATATGGTCATATATTTTTCTACTCTATCTGGTCTATGCAGAGTATACCCAGTTTGGAATCATACCCTCAAGCAAGGCTTATTGGGAATACTGCTCCTCATTTGGCCAACGAGTTGAGAGTGTACTTGGGGTGTAAAACCCAAGTTGATTATGATGAAAGTGTTCTAACAGATGGAGTTGAGTCATGGTGACACCATGATGTAAAGATCTACAGGTAGATGCTATCAAGTGGAATTATTCCTAATTGAGAGGGAGTGTTAATTTTTGAAACTAGAGTCAAATTAAACTTTGTATAACTCATATGGTCTATATTATAATTACATTAGATTTCTCTTTTCGAGAGGACCAAAATCGACCTATAGATCACCCCAATTAGGTAAGAAGAAGTTAAATTATGAATTATTTTATTTATTAATGAAATGGAAAGGGCCAACATCAACACATGTGGATTTGGTCAAATCTCCAAGCGGTCCCTCACAAAATCTATAAATAGAAGTGACCTAAAGCTCATTTTCACACATTCGCTCATGATATTTTCATCTTGCACTCTTTGTCTTGGATCGTATTTTTTGTTTTGGTTCGCACAGGTTCGACTAGAAGAAGCTCGTGCAGGGTTCAGAATCATAGGTGAGAGGCTCGCTTTGATCTACGGCTTCTGGGCCATAGCTTCAGGCACAAATCTAGTGAAACTGGGCTAGAGCCATAGACATAGTGTGGCAAGGTATCGGCCAAGTTGGCATAGCTGCGGGAAAAGAATGGCAAGGTGTAGCTAGGGTTCTAGGTTAGACAAGGCTTATTTGGAGCAGAGCTGCAGGTGCAATGTGTCTAGGTAGCAACCAAGAGAGCTTTAGTCACAGGCACAACGTGTTGAGGTCGCAACCAAGGGTTTTTCTGAACAGATCTTGGTTAGGTCATATTCATTTTCTTGTGCAGTGCTTCCAGACTTCAGTCGCTCAGTCATAAATGTTTGTGATCTGTCTTTGAGAGCATCTTGGATTCAAATATAGGATTTGGCAGTTGATATCTCAATGCTTCAGTGATCTATTTGACTCGGGTTTTTTATTGTTGTAGATCTGTAGCTATTTGTTTCTGTTGCATATAAATTGGGCTCATTGTACTTTCTACTTTTTTTTTTTTTAATGACGATCTATTGAAGAAGAAGATTTGAAAGGGTTTCCCCCTTGTGGGGTTTTCCCTAGTCTTGGACCAATTTGATGTCTCTTATGGTTGTGTTGTTTCTTCTTTATCACTGCATGTATTGTTTTATCTTCAGTTACAATTTATGATTGATTACACTACTTATAATTGGATGCATTTTTTATGAAGAAGTATTTTGGGCTAAAGTAATTGATACAACATAGAACAATTTGAATGTTTAACAATAATCAATTCCACAATTTCTAAAAACAATTGTGGAAAACATGAAATACCAAATATTAATAAAATATCCTACAATAGATTATATGTATTTACATGGACAAGAAAAAATATGAACATGTATAATGCAAGCTTACTACCCATATAATGATATATTGAAATTCATCCAATTTGTAATTGCATAACAAAATATCATCTACCTATTTTGTAAATGAGTATATATTAGTTTTGAAAATGTCATACCAGTTTCAGGAGACTTGTGTTGTGTCATATTTTCATTCTTCTTTTTATTCGATGTTTTTTTTTGGAATCTCAATTGTAGAGTCATTCTTAGAAACTGAAAACATTTGTATAGATACATGCGATAATTTCAAACTAATTAAAAATATCACAAGTTACAAAATATTATGTAATCGTATTCTACAATGTTGCATTTAACACATATGCATAAGAATGAGGAATTTAAGTCTATATGTAGGCTCAATGAAAGAAAATGATAACTCAAGGTTCATTGATCAACATTCATTTATTTGCATAATTCATAACCATATGAATAAAAGTATAAAAAAATTACATCCTTCTTCAATAGATGTCTCCTTTTAAGTTTACATGGATTCATAGTCCATGGTTTTTTAAAATAAAAGTAAGAAAGTATTACCAAACAAATTATTGAGGAAAATATGAATTAGAAATAATATCATTACTTTCACCACTATATTTGTATTAAAATGAATGATAATAATAATTTTTTTACAGGGAAATGATAAATCTAGTGCATGGTAGATATCCTCTTTGAACAAACAAAAGAACATTGCATGGTGAAACAAATCCAGTGTGTACTAGATTTGTTTACCTTGCAATGTGATTTTGCTTGTGCAAGGAGGATATCTACCATGCTCTAGCTTGTTTTACTTCGCAATTCCTTCACGTTAGATTTATTTCACCATGCAATGTGTTTTTGTTAGTGCAAGGAGGATATCTACCATGTGCTAGTTTGTTTTACTTTACAATTCATGTGTATTTGCTACAAATAAATATACCAAGTGTTAGATTTGTTTAACCTGCAACACCCGTGTTCATGCTAGAAAAACATGTAGCATATTTTAGATATGTTTTTCCTTGCAATTCTTGTGTTCGTGCTAGAATAAAATTTAGCACCTTTTTCACCACTTCTATCTTGAAATGATGAATTTTTTTTTCTAGAAACAAATATATCTCGAGTTAGATTTATTTTACTTTGAGATGCTTTGGTTTGTTGACACAGGAGCATCACTCCACATATGTTCCAACAATAAAATTTGTAAATATCTTGTAGTTATTTTTTCATATGTGTCCTCGGAGGGACAACTATGATAGTGTGTTTCTCTATTGTTAGTAGACATGTTCCTTTCACGGGATATATGTTTTTTTTTTTTTGGTTAAATAGTCGCTTCTAAAACAAGGTCTCTTGTCAAATTTAAATGTTATGTTAATTTATATTCCTCTGTTTTCGCTTTATATAAGTACATGTAATCTTGGAGCCTCACGAGTGCAAGGGGAATAGAAAGAAAATAAATTAATGATTTCATTGGTTCTTCGACTAGTCATGATCTAAGTTTTGTTTGTTAAATTTTTATTTTGAGACAACCTTTGTATTTCCATCCTTTAAAATCATGAATCTTACACAAAGGGTATTATTGTGATGTAAATTCGTATGGTTTTGTAGTTCCTTAGTAATCACCAAATCCAGTCAAAAAGTGTGATAGTGAACCAACGTTAGACTCAACATCATGGTGGTAAAATTTATTGAAGGAATTCAAGGTCATCATCACAAAGAAAGAATCCATGGTGGCAGAAGCAACCTTTTTTTATTTTCCATTCCTTGACGAGAGGACCATTAGGGGTCATTCCCTGTGTAACCTCTATAAGAGACAAATCGTTTCAATACAACCCTGACCTTCTGTTGTGGGTCCACCAAGTAGTTGGACCAGTCGACATAGGTCCCAACAAAATTTAGAGCAGTGACCCAACCTAAGGTTTCGTCGATTAGTTAGGGTCGAAAGGAATTCTTGTAAAAACCAGGCGGGAAAAAGAGAACCCCGACCTTTGACTTATGTGGGAAACAATGTGGGGAATCATGAGGAATTTGGGAAATTATGCGAGAACGTGTTTGGTGAAATTTTGTTTATTTTTTTTAAAAGAGAAAATAATATCAAGAGGGTTTTTCTCTCGTGGGAAAAATCAAGGGGTGAGAATGCATGGAAAATTGAGAGTGATATACGTGTTTCTCTAAGTTTTTTTTTTTACAATTTTACTAAGAAAAGAAAGACCATGTTGCGGCTACATTATTTTTTGTAGAAGGAAGTTTAGTAGACAATACATTTGTTTTACATTACAATGTTTTTTTTTGTTGGTAAGTTGAGCTATTCTATTAATTTCGGGAACATAAATTTACATATGCTACAAGTTGGGTTGGCAAGCTGCGCTTAGCCAATCCCGGCCTTTGTTACACTGTTTCTGGGCCACCTTGGGGGAGGAAACTATCCCAAAAAAAACTTAAAACCAAGAAAAAAATTATGCGCAGTAGCGCTTACATATCTAAGAAACACAAAATAAACTGTAACCGAAGAGCACTATGGGTGAGCATGACAAAAATCATAGTATAACTGTGCAGCAACATAGAATTCACTTATCTTCTTCATCATCACTATTGGAGATCTCTTCCTCAATGGGGCAAGCAAAATCTTGCACTGAAGCTGTCGTCGCATCTATCACTGTACGCATGGGAGTGCCCATCGGTGCACAGAGGATGGGGTAGTATGGGTCTATGCTGTCAGGAACACGCGTCCAAATGCCATCAGATTCCATGATCCAGATGTCCATGTCCACATATTCCTTATTCGATGCTGGTAGAGGGTCAGTTTTGCACCACTGGGGGTGCGTTTGGGGGGAGGTGGTGGACTTCCCTGAACCATGACCTCCTCTCTGCGCAGCATGCCCAGAGGCTTCTACACACTCCTTGGGATCTGGACTAAGGCGCGCAAAGGTGCTGTAAGAGGAGCCATCTATCGACTTGAGGCAATTATCCTCACCTCGATGATACCGTCCAGGTAGAGCCCCTCTCTGACCTCTGGGGATAGTGCATTGGCGAAGTCGAGGAGCCATTGCGCACCGAGATAGGGGGAGAAGTTCAGGAGAAAGGGGAACACACTAGGGTGAGCTCCACTGGAGCTAAGGGGGAGGAAAGATATGGGGGGGTAGATGTGCAGGAAAGAGTGCGGCCGCCCAAAGGAGACTACGCATCATTATGCTAAGAGTGGGTCTTCGCATCCTGTTGAAGTTAGTGAGGGGCCAGAGCAAAGTTGGGGGGACGAAAGGCCAAGATGACAGATTGAGTAGAGATAGGGGCAGATAGCTCGTCTTTTTAAAGGGGTAGGGATGAGTGTGATGAGGATAGCCATTAGTAGGCTTCATATGCATTTGCGTGCGATGATTGAGAAACTAAGCAGGCTCGAGGGAAGGGTTATGGCTACAATATAGGTTAATCATGATGGACATTAATGGTGATAGATGCAAGGTGATGCTTAGCGAAAGATGACGCAGATCCCATCCTCTCGTCATCATTTCTGGATCTGTGGGTCTCATGCGAGTGGCTAACAATATGTGGATCCATGGCAAATGAGGCTTTGTGTAGGAGATCTTCGTTATTCAGGAAGAGAGGGATGTGATGGTCAAGCGTGTCAACTTTGTCACCCGCATCCAGGGGTTTTACACTACAATGTTGGTCTTGATTCTATAAACATATCTAGTTCATGCTAGATATGTTTTTCCTTGCAAATATTTTGTTCTTTTCAGAAGGAAATATAGTATGTGATAAATAAATTTTTCGTGGAAGATTACTTTTTTGTTCAAGAAAAAAAAATTTGTATTTATAAAAAGTTTGTTTATAGCACACAAGCCTTGTTGGTGGGAAGGCATTAATCGTTATCATTACACAATATAAAAAGAGGATCTCCATCCATCGTCTTGCAAAGAGGAAAAATTGCAAAAGGAATTAATTAAAATCTCCAGCATCAAATCAAGGCAAGGAAAGAAATAATGTACATGTTCTTCAATATTCATAATATTTTATATATTATGATAATGAAATATATATATGAAAACAAATATATTGTGAAAATAAAATATATAAACAATTATTTTTACGTACGCTGCTCTGCCTGCGTATCTCTGCGAGCCATCGGGCTAGGGTTCCCAAGCCCCGTGCGCCCTTTGGGCTGCTACGCCCTGGTTTCAGCCTGCTGCTGCTGCGCGCAGCCATGGAGCCCCCTGGGGGCCCGGATCTGCCCCCCCCCCCCCGGAGGTATCTGCCTTCAAGGAAATGATGGCTCAATGTAACAAGCGCCCTTCCTCGTTGAGCCAGCAGAAATTTGTAAAAAAGATGGACACCATCCCCTCAGTTGCCCTTCCTGAGGAAGAAACCTGTAAAGCTGCTCTTAACTTAGCTGAGCGCGGCCTTATTGGCCAGTTCACGGGCCTCTGGCCCTCACCTAAGTCGGTGGAGGAGTGGACTCAAAGGAACTGGAAGCCACTTATCAAAGAAGGAGTGAAAAGCTATTTCGTCGGCAAAGGTTTCTTCGTCTTTGTCTTCGAAAGCACAGAGGACAGAAGCTTGATCTTCAGGGACGGCCCTTACTTCATGGGGCCGCAAGGTCTATACCTCAATAAATGGTCGCCTGATTTTGATCCAACTCAAGATGTTCCCTCTGCCGTCCCGGTCTGGGTACGCCTCCCCCATCTTCCCCTTCACTGTTGGAATTCTAAGTCCCTCCAGATCATAGGCAACGCCCTAGGAAATTACATCGACCAAGCCCCGAGGAAAGATCAATATTCCTGTGCCCGTATATGTGTTGAAGTAGACCTAGAGGAGGGTTTACCGGAAGCCATCAACCTCACAGTCGCAGGATGGACCCATGTCCAAGAGCTGGATTACGAACAGCTCCCATTCAAATGCAGACACTGCCACAGCTACGAGCATTTTGCCAAACACTGCAAGAAAAAGGCAGAAGATCGCCAAGAGAGCCCGAACGAAGAGCAATGGACCCTAGTCCAAAAACCAAACAGGAAGGGCTCCGGGAAAGGCCCTCTGAAAGAGGCTTCAAGCAGCTCCAACCATACCCAAAGCCAAGAGCCAAAGGGCAAAGAAAACAGTCAGAAAACCGCAGCTACAACAAACCAGGAAACTCTTGAGCAGCCCGGCCCTCCATCTAGTACACAAGAAGGGGGGGAAAAGATTCTCCCTGAGGTCACTCAAGGAAGCCCTTCGAACCCATCATATGCAGATGTCACAAGGAAAAAGCCTATCGACAGTTCAGGGTCTTCGGAGGATGAGACCTTTGAGCAACCCATCAAAAAAGTTGGAAGGAAATCTCGTAGAGAAGAAAGGGAAGAGGAGGCTGAAAGGCAGAAAATCCAAGGAAGCCAGCCTACTATTGAGATTTCTATCGGAAGAAATACAAGGACCAGGCCTCCCAAGGGAGGCTCCCTCCATCTCCCTGGTAAATAATGCGTCTCGTCTCTTGGAACTGCAGAGGCCTGGGTAATCCCTCGAAAGCAGAAGCGATCAAAGACCTACTCAAGATGGAGCCCTCAGATATCCTCTTGCTCCAAGAGACAAAGATAGAGGGGAAAGCTCTCTTAGATATCAGTCAAAAGAAATGGAAGAAAAATACAGGAAAAGCTGTCAGCTCAAGAGGCTCTTCCGGAGGACTAGCTACTCTCTGGCCAGAAGATAACTTCCAGCTGAAAAATTCTCATGAAACTCAACACTGGATCTTCACGGAATTAATGCACAACTCAAGTAAGTTATCCTTCTCCCTTTTTAATCTGTATGTTCCTGTTTTATACTCAGAAAAAAGAGAGTGTTGGACCTCCCTCAAAGCCTTCCTGGAGCAACACACCCCCAACAATATCATTTTGGCTGGGGACTTAAACATTGTTTTAAAATACAAGGAAAAAAGGGGAGGCACTCACAGTAGAGATCCCTTCCTCCCTATGGTTGAAGGACTCATCCAGGACTGGGATCTCATTGATTTCATACCAGCGAAAGGACTCTACACCTGGACCAACAACAGGGTGGGACAGGAACATATATCCGCTCGCCTGGATCGATTCCTGGTTCAGGGTGCTCTGATGACAAGCAAGAAGATTATCACCACAAAAATCCTCCCCAAACTTACTTCAGATCATAAGCCCATCCTCCTCTCTCTAGAAGATGAAGAAGATTTGGGCCCCATCCCTTTTCGTTTTAGCCCTCTATGGTCTGAAAGAGAAGGTTTTATAGACACAGTAAAAGCAGCTTGGAGCAAATCCTTCTCTGGGTCCCCTAGCTATGTGTGGGAACAAAAACTCAAAGCCACAAAGTATGCACTGAAGGAGTGGATCAAAAAACCTGCCCCAAATCCTACTAGTCTCCGTAAAGAAATTGTGCAGACCCTTGAGGAGCTGCAAACTGATATGGAAAAAAGAGATGTCACTGCAGCATTGCTGGGCAAAGAAGTCAAAATCCAAAGTTCGACCTTCCAATCCTTCCGGCTAGAAGAGGAGTATTGGAGAATCAAATCTAGAAGTTTGTGGTTGAAGGCTGGCGACAGGAACACCACCTTCTTCCACCGCCAATATCGGGCTAGACTCAGTAGAAATCATATCTCTGAAATTAGAACAGCAGAAGGGCAGATCTGCAAAGGGCACAGTCAAATCAAAGAGGCAGTAGTAAATCACTATAGACAGCTTTACACTGCGGGAAACCAAGGCAATGAGGAGGACATGGCAGATTTCCTTTCCAATATTCCCCCTCTGGTCGGACCTGAAGACAACTCCGAACTCAACAGACCCTTCACGGAAGAAGAAGTCATTCAAGTGATCTGGTCTATGGACCCGGATAAGGCCCCTGGGCCTGATGGTTTTACCATTCATTTCTATAAAATGTGCTGGGACATTATTAAATCAGACCTCTTAAAGATGATCAAAGGATTCAGGAATAAAGCCAAGGTAGGGGGAGGCACCAACTCCACATATCTGGCCCTCATTCCAAAAAAATCTAACCCGGAAACCTTTGCCAGATTCAGACCTATATCGCTATGCAACGCCTCTTATAAAATCCTGGCAAAGCTCCTTGCAAATAGGATCAAGCCTCTCCTTAACAGACTCATATCCAGTAACCAAGGCGGCTTCATCGAAGGCAGGCACATCCTGGACAATGTCATCCAAGTCCAGGAGATCATTCACTCAAGCCAGAAACGAAAAGAAAAATGAATGCTTATCAAACTTGACATGGCCAACGCCTTTGACCGAGTCAACCGGGCCTTCCTCTACAAAGTCCTTCTTGCATTTGGCTTCTCCCCTCTCTTTGTTGCTCTCATCAAAGCCTGCACTGACTCTGCCTGGATTTCCCCCCTCGTCAATGGTCGTTCTACCTCCTTTTTCCATGCCCAGAGAGGCCTTAGGCAGGGATGCCCCCTCTCTCCCTTCCTTTACATATTGTTGGCAGACACTCTCAGCAGAAAGCTCTCAGCAGAAAAACTTGCAGGCACTCTTCCTGGTCTTAAAACTTCCTCTCTTTCTCCAGCCCAGAACCATGCTCTTTTTGCAGACGACTCTCTCCTATTAGGAGGAGCTTCTCCTAGAATTGCTATAGCCTTTGATGCGGTCCTGAAAAGTTACTGCAGGGTCACAGGAGCTTCCATAAATGAAAGGAAGAGTGAAGTCTTTGGATGGAATATCGATCAACAGGAGCTCTCAAACATCTCTGACCTTCTAGGATTTAATAGCCGAGCACAATGGGAGATGATAAAATATCTTGGACTTCCTATCATTAATGGCTACAATAGGAGAGCTCTATGGTCCGAAGTTATCAGCAAAATCAAGACAAAGATTTCAAGCTGGGGAGGGTACTGGCTCACTACCGGAGGTAAGGTTATTTTGATTAAGTCTGTCCTTTCAGCTCTCCCAATTTACCAGGCCGCCTTCCTTCTGGCACCAAAGCAGGTAACAGATCTCATCTCCAAACTGATACGCGACTTCCTTTGGCAAGGAGGGAAGGGGAACACTCACAAAATGCACCTTGTAAAATGGGAACAGGTGAAACGCCCCTATGAAGAAGGAGGTCTGCAAATAAGGGATCCAGCCACGGTCAATCTTGCAATGGGAGGGAAAATCCTCTGGAAGCTATATGCCAATCCCAAGCACCCTATCAGCGAAGCACTGAAAGCAAAATACGCCCCAACAGTTTCGCAGCGAAATCTACAGGCTTCTCCATCATATAACGCATCACAGGTCTGGAAACTCTGTATTAAAAATTTAAATTTTTTTAAAGACAAAGTGTATAAAGTTCCTGGCAATGGAAAACATACTAAACTGTGGCAAGATCGCATTATGGGCAGAGACCCTCTCTCAGCAAATGACGAAATCGACGAAATCAGACAGTGGCTTCTCCGCGCAGGTATAAACACAGTGTATGATCTTGCCAAGTGGGACAATCACGGTGCATGGTCGGGATGGGACTTCCACGGCATTCCTGACCGACTGCGCCACCAGAAGACAGTGCTTGTAGAATTGCTGGAAGACGCAGCTCCAGTGTGCAGATGGTCGAAGGATAGTTGGGGTTGGGGGCGCTCCGGTACTTACACACCAGCCAATGCATACAACGCTCTCCTTCCCACAAAGATCAGCAACAGAAAGCCGGAGTTCTGGAAAAAAGTTTGGGAGCCTCTCGCCCTCCCAAAAGTCAACTTCTTTTTTTGGACATTGGCACATAACAAATTGCTAACCGGAGACAATCTGATGAAAAGAGGCATCGCTGGGCCTCATCGATGCGGGTTGTGCAGAAACAGTGAAGAAACTGCCAGGCACCTCTTCTTGGACTGCAAATTTGTTAAAGAAGTTTGGAGTCTTACTCTCCATGAGTTCCAGATCACTGTTCCCTCATTCAATACTGTTGCTGATCTCTTTGATGCCTGGGATGAATGCTATCCCCACAAAATCCCCAGCAAATCATTTTGGAGGAAAATTTGGATTGCTATCCCCAAGTTCATTTGCTGGAAGACTTGGTTGGCCCGAAATGCCCTGATCTTCAATGGAAAAGAGCAAACTCCTCTAGCTGTAGCAGCTAAAGCAAAATCCCTCCTTCTGGAAGCTGCCCAACAGCAATACTATTCTGCAGATCCATGGCTGCTCCCTGAAGAAGAAAGATGGTTGAACTCTCTCTCCCCCTCCCCCCGGAGGTTGCGCTCAGTCCCACTACCATTGAATCCAATCTGGAGAATAAGAGAAACTGAAGAGCACTTTCAAGAATGGTGGAAAAAACAAAAAATATCCACGATTTTCTTTGATGGCGCCTCCAAAGGCAATCCCGGGGCTGCTGGAGCAGGAGGGGTCATCTATGATCCGAATGGTGTCAAAAGGGATACCTTCTCCTGGGGAATTGGGCAGAAATCAAACAATCAAGCTGAGATTTTAAGTCTCCTTAAAGCCTGCCAAATTGCTAGAGACAGGGGGGATAAAAAAATCCAAGTTTTCGGAGATTCCGAGCTCTTAATTAAGAAACTTGATTCGGAGAACCAGTTTAACAACGCTAGTCTCAACAAAACTCTGAACAGAGTGAAGGAAGTCCTCTCCGCCTTTCAATCCTGCAAATGCTTCCACATACTCAGAAATCTGAATAGTGAAGCAGACCTATTGGCAAATCAGGGCTGTACACTGGAGAAAGGACAAATTCTCATTAATGGGGGCAGTTCTATTCATCTATGTAATTCATGAGATTCCTGCAACATGCAATATGGAACAGAATCAGAAGGAATGTAAAAATGGCAGCATTGGCATAAGTCCATACTCCTTCTAACTTAAATAAAGATACACCCGTTTCAGTTAAAAAAAAATAAAATAAAATATATAAACAAAAACAAATTATGGATATAAATAAATTGTACTTTAAGGTAAATAAAGTTTAGGCCTAATAACAATGTATGTTCCAATTCCACACAATTGCATACAAGACGCCCCATGGAAGAAACCAGAAACCAACTGGGAATCTGCCCCATATATTAGTGAGTTGGATGTGCCTAAAAGGTCCCTAGATGTCCTTAGAGCTCGATTCTTTGAAAACATGCGCGTATCTTTATGCCAATGTGCATTATTCCTTATGATCTATTTTAAAAAATGTAAACATTTCTAGATCTCCAAATTCCACAAAATAGGAATAAAGGTAGAGCATGAAATAGATGGTTTACAGACTCCAATCCTAAGAGCAAGCTTCAATGGATGTAGAGTTCCAATTAGCACTATAATTTTTTATATGTAGTGATTTTTTTTTTTTTAGAGAAGTCATAACAAGATCTTTGTGATGAGATTCTATTAATGGAAGATTTACGCAATAACCATTCCTCCAAAATAGAAACTCTATATACAAAAATGTTTACTGTGTCAGCTCAAATTAGGTTCTAATAAAGAAAAATCATTGTGCTCTATATGTATAAAGAGAAGTTGAAAATGAGATGTATATGATGATACACCATTTCACCTATGAACAAGTAGAGCAAAAAAGTACTCGATTCAACATAAAAGTTTGAGTAGCTCGTCTATTCAACTTATTAATAGAACAAATATGGAATGATATAAATAATATATTAAAACACAATAAAAAATCAATACAATGTAAGTGGAGACATCTTCAAATTAAAAGGATATAAAAATGTGTAAATATAAATTCTATAGATCTTAATCTTGTAAATCTCGTACATAATATCTTATGAATATATAGAAAAATATTATAATCCTTTTTGTCCATGTAAAAAATAATAATTACCAAATATAAATATTTTCATTTTCATATCTACATTAATAGTATCTTTTATTTTGTGCAATAGTTGCTTCCATAAAGTTGATGGTTAAAAAAATGGCAATGAGATGTGCAAGAATGTATGCACACACATACAAATGCACTTGTGTTCTTAGAAATGTGCATGTGTTTGTGATAATTTGACCTCGACATTCCCCAACCACTATGTAAGTTTTCCAACTGAGCAACAAGTCATTATCTTCATCCAAAGAACAAGGATACCCTTGAAAGGTCCTTTGTGGTTGTTCAACATGTCATTGATTGTCCTAGATGCCTAAAAGCTTGATTTGTGACATAAGGCCCATGTTTCCTCTCTTGATTATGACCAAGGACACAAGACCCATACCTAGTACTCAAAATATCCTAAAAATGCCCCTATCCCCACTTAAAGGCCAAATATCTTCCTGACAAGTCATCTATGGTCTTTTGAGGTGTCACTCATGACTATTTAACCATAGAGTTTGTTATGAATATAAATAAATAATATTTATTAGTTAATAGTGATTAGTACACTAAAGAGACATGTCTTGAAGGACATGACTATTCATGAAGGAGCACCTTGCCTAGTATATCAATAAGGCCCTCATTTTTAAAAATAACATATATCATATATTTTGTACATTCAACATTTCTTATACAAATATATTACTCCTCCTATGATGTACATTCTTATATTTTGAATATTCCACTATGTATACGAACCTTGTTCATTACATTGGTATTAGAGCCGCATTCTCCAATCCGGGCCTTTGACCATCGATTCGTCATCAAGTTCGATGTCATTGCAATTCAAGCTTTTAGTCAAACAAGTGTTTGGACCATCGTCTCTTCATCAAGTTCGATGTCATTGCAATTCAATCTTTTAGTCAAAAAAGTGTTTGGAGGTTCTCCATTCTACCATTAGGCCTTTCACCATTAGAAAAAATAAATTTATTTCTCCAAAGACTCATACTTAATGTTTAAAACCTCATAGTACTAATTATATCCATTGAAATAATAAGGATACCCTAGAAAAATACTTTATGGTTGCTCAAAAAGTCATTGATTGTTTTAGATGCCTAGAAGCTTGATCTGAGACATAAGGCCCATGTTTCCTCTCTCAACAATGTCCAAGGACACAAGGCCCATACCTACTACTCAAAATATCTGAATGATGCCCATATCCCCACTTGAATGCCATATATCCCTATGAAAAATCATCTATGGTAATTTGAGGTGTCATTCATGACTATTCAACCATAGATTTTGTTATGAATATAAATAATTAATTAGTTAATAGTGATTAGTATATTGAAGAGCCATGTCTCTAACGATATGATTATTTGTGAAGGAGCACATGTTGAATTTTTCTGTATAATCAAGAGGCATTCTTGCATTCAAAAGGGCCTCCTAAGTCAGCCAAAGAAAAAAATGTTAAATATAAAAAATAAAATTAATATTTATACCCTTCATGTAGGCCCCAAAAAAATAGGTCGGCCCACCATATGAATGGGTGTGACCCTTGGTAAAAACCCACCTTGTTTTGACTACCATAAATATCAATTCAACCTCCAACATTTGGAAAATATTCAAATCATCATCTCAAGCAAGGTGAAAAAGAAATGACAATTTCATAGCAGCATAGCAACACAAGAATGACAAGAATGACAAGAATGACAATGTCACAGTAGCATAAAATGAAGGGTGGTCAATACAAATAAGGTACAGACATACTGAGAATGAGAAGTACATTTTTGAAGTATGTTTTTCACAACAACATGATGGGAACTGAGACATTACATGTTGTCACCCTACAAAGAAGCTTGAGAAAAAAATTTGATTTTCGTTAGGCCTGTTTAAGGACCTCTTGCAATATATGAAGGACTTATTAAAGATGATTTCAGGAGAAATGGATGGATTCTAAGGTCAAAGAAAGTTTGAATTGATATATTTAACTTAAATTGGACCAAAGGAAGTTGTATATTGTGCTAATTAGGACGCTACTCTAGAGACATAGGGAGCTAAGGAAAAATGCCTTCTCACCTACTTTAACATAAAGCAATAAATTTCAGTGATGAGCATAGAGGAAGAGGCTCAAAATCATATTTGATATGGTGTGATGGCATGTTGTGATGTATTTGTGAGAAATTATTTTCAAGGTATAATGATTTATCCCATGACTATAACATAATAAACTTGCACATGACAAGTTTGATGGAGTACTAAAGTATGTAACCTATAATGTTGATGAAAGTGAAGATGGTGTGACACATCTCTCTGATAACATAATATGATTGGGTATTGATGCTTAGAAAGAAATAACTAATTTCAAGGATGTCAAAGGATGCTTTCAATAAAGACATACGTTTTTATTATTATTATTCAAGTTTCTTGTTATTTTAAAATCTATGCATAGCTTTGGTACTTTTTGAATAATTATATTATAAACCCTTCCTATAAAGGAAGACCTTTGTGAATATTACCATTACAATGACTCGTGGAAACATAAAAAATTACAAAGCTATATAGTAGGAAGAAGGATATTTCCTACAAAAGGGAGAGAACAATAACTATATTGTTGCACCACATAAAAATAGATTAATAAACACCCGAGCTCATGACATGGGTTGAGATCACCAATGAAATTGAAGGTATAGGACAACCTATTGTAAAACCTAGGGTTTGAAGGATAAAACCATAGTGCAAGACTTGGAATACTGAATTACACTAGAATATATAGGGGATGAAGAAACCCTAACCCGTACAATTCTTTCAAGAAAAAAGTATATAATTGATGTTAAGAATAAAGATGAGATTTCATGTGGATTTCATTATGGAAGAAAGGATCAAGAGGGAGTCAACATTTCTAAATTAAAATATCAGTAATTTATGTTCTTCTCTGATTAATTTTATTTTATTCTTTTAACAACCCCCTGTCTTTATAATTGTTACTCAATGATAATTATTTTCCTAAATAAGGTTTGCAGGAACATTGTTGATATGATCTCTCATGTAAGAGGAAGTTGTAGAGGTACATAACACTTGCTTACCTGACAAAGGGAGCAAAAATAATAGAAGAACTTGCCTATGAAAAAGAGATAATGGAAGGATTGTTACCATGAAATAGGGAGAAACAAAGATCACCACATGGAAGACCCATTTCAGCTTCAAAAATATTTACAGAAATTAAGATGAAATATTTTAAAAATACATTTTCTAGCATTCTAATGAACTAATATTCATGGACCAAATATTTGAAAATGAACACTCACGTTAATATATGGTACATTGGTACCTATGATGTATATTGGATATATTTGAGGAGATGAAGTGAGTCTTTGCAAGGACATTACTATTCATAAATCAATGACCATATCATTTCATCAGAGAAATGATAGGGAGGAGCAATAGATCTCCATTATATATTCAAATAAGTAGATTGTGGGAAAAAATGAGCTTAGTATGATGTTAGATGTCTCCCTCATTTAAATGAATCATGAGGTAGCTAGAAGGATTGGGATAGGTCATAAAGAAATTTGACAAACAAAGATGTATACACCCACCTTTGAAACCAAAAGTACTTGGCTAGGTGGACCAAAACTTAATGTTCCATAGAAATTATAATATTGGACATATCTTCTCCTTAGAAGCTAAATGGACTTGGTTTCCAAAAGGATTTGACTCTCTCGACCAAAGGAGATATATGAAATTCACCTTTGAATTCCATAAGGACTTGGGAAGATCACAAAGGACTCTCACCAGAAAGGTGAATAGTACAAAGGAAAATCCTTTTTAGAAGTTAGAAAGATTTAATGTTTAGGCTAAGGTCATGACCAAAGGAGTTTGATATATTTTCCTAAGGTGCCATAAAGGAATTTTTCCCACCCTAGCTATGTATGTTGTTCAAGATTCAAGATGAGATTATGTAGAAGACATGTATCAATAGGACAAGCTCATGAAACTTTTCTTAAGGAGGGAGAATTTTCAACTAAGGGAAATCTGTTGTAGGAGAATACCTCCCTCACTAAGAGGGAGTGTTTATTTTTTGTGTAACATCAGGAGGTATTCTTGCATGCCAAAGGGCCTCCTAAGTTGGCCAAAGAAAAAAATATTAAATATGAAAATAAATTTATTATTTATGACCTCCATGTAGGCCCCAAAAAGACACGTTGCCCACACCATATGAATGGGTATGACCCTTGGTCAAAACCCACCTTGTTTTAATCACTATAAATATCAATTAAACCTCGAAAATTTGGATAAAATTTAGATCATCATCTCAACAATTATTCTTTTGTTCACACGTGTGAGTTAAGAAGAAGGATTTATGAAATTTGACCAAGATTTGAAGTTGTTTTTGACCATCATTGACTCACTAATTTAACCTACTCATTTGACCAAGAATCAGGCCTTCGTTTGACCAAATATTATGGGTAAAAAAAAAATTACTAAAAATTAAGAAACCCCTTCCCAACTTTGGGAATGCTATTTTTGAAAGTTGTGAGAAAGAACAACCCTTTTTAAAATGAAAAAAATTATAGTCTTTTAAAGTTTATAAGATCATTTTTAATACTTCACTTGTTGCTAAGGAAAAGATATCATGTACAATAGATGTATAGGTGTAGTTTTAAAATGTAAAGTTAAAATCTAAATACATCTATTTATAATAAAAATACAAATTCACATACTCATAACCATATAACATAACATTGTTATACAAATATTTTGAAACATTAAATCTCAATAACTTTAAATTAATTTAAAATGCACCATATTAAATATGATGTTATATGTGTATAAATATATATACACAAACAACACATCACAACACAACACTACATAACAATAACACAAACAAATAAATAAAAATTAGGATTTTAATTGTATAAATTTTAAATATTAATTTTTGTTAAATAACAAAATTTTAAATGTAATTTTATGAGTTAATTTTCCCAAAATCATTTGTGCTTGGTATACAAGGTATTATGTGAAAGTAATGTGTGCGTGAAAAGAGATAAAATGTTTAAAATGTGAAGCTCATTTTTTTTCAAAAACATCAAATCATTTTAAATATTAAATTTTATTAAATAACATAATTTTAAATCTTAATGTTTGAGTTAATTTTTACAGTGTTTTTGGTCATTTTGGTTGGTATAAAAGGCTATCATGTGAAAAAATAATGTAAGTAATGTAAATGTGAAATATGTAAATATATTCAATCAATTTTTTTAAAATGTAAAGTTAGAATATTTTTTTCATAAATTAATTAGATTAATTTAAATTAATTAATTAAATAAATCAAAATTCTTTAATCATGAGTAAATGAGAAATCATATTTTAAATCAATTTTATTATAAAATTATTGTTTGCAAAACTATCTGAAATTAAATGTTAAAAATAAAATACTCAAGTTAAAATAAAAAATAAAAATAAAAAAGCTTAAAAAATTGAGACTCTCCAAGACAATGAGACTCCTCTAAGATAACTTTGGCCATGCTATCTTTGAAGGTTGTGAGAAGGGTCAACCCCTTCTAAAAATAACTAATTATGTATTGAAGTATAGTATTTAAGTGTGTACATCAAAAATAATAATACAAATTAGAATTACAAAGATCCTTCTAATATATGATGATTCTTTGTGAAAGAGCTTGAGCCTTGCCAAAGAACTTCCCCTCCCCTCTTCTGATTTTGATCCTTGCATACCATTAAAATATTAAAAACTTGATCCCTACATACTATTAAAATATTATAGTTCTTAACATAATAAATAACAAACAATTAAATGTTTTTTTTAAGGTCCAATCAAAACCAGTCCATTATAAATTATAAAATTTCACTAAACATGCAGTATGAAATTGCAAAACAATTCCTTTAACCTTCTTCTATTATGAAATTGAAAAACAATTCTTTTAACCTTCTCATATATAATTTTTTGTGACGACACTTTGCATCTAGGTTTGAGTGGAAACACTTCCCATCTATTTTCTTGGTCCATGTTTCATATCATAAGAAGTTTTATAATTCTAATAATAAAACTTATTTTAAAATAATAAATAACAAAAACAATTAATTAAACACTTTTTAAAATAAAAATTTCAAAGATCATCTCACATAAAATTGTAAAATCAATTCCATATTCTCATTTATAACTTCCTGTCAAAAGCATTATCTCTCGACGTATTTGATAAAATAATAAAATTAATTTTTAGTCACAAATATACTATTAGCTAATAAAAAAAAATAAAAAAAAATATCCTTTATATATAATCCAAACCAAAAATTGGTTCATTATAAATTTCACTAGTTATAGTGTATGAAGTAAATAAGTATAAAATAAAATTAAAATCAATAAATTAAAATTCATGCCTTAAAAGATACGAAGTAAATAGGGATACAATAAAATAAAAAACAACAAATTAAAATTCATGCCTCAAAGATACTATGGAGTATTACCATTGGTGACCAAAATTCCTACAAAGAAGTTCTTCTCTCTACTTGTTTCGAGAAATAACTCCCTAGAGGTCGTTGGGTCAAAAACCTCCACAGATCAGGGCATGCTATTCAAGAAGGACTCACACAACCACACTTGTATGCTAAAAGCTAGATATTATAGATTATAGAACTCACCCGTAGATCCTACGTTTGATGTAGATCCCACGGGGTCCAAATCCCCAGCAACCCTTCTTCCTCTTCAACCTGGAAATCAAGAAAGAACATGCAAGGAAATCTAGTTGTACATCATATATCTCTCCTAAATGTTAGTGTAATCCATGTGAAACATCATATAAACAATAATAAATGCTTAATTAACAATATTTTCACATATGCAAGCAGACATTAACATGTGAATTCGGGAACAAGATGGTTCTTCTTCATTACGAACATCATGTACAATAATAGAAAGGTGGAGAGATCACCTGAATCCTTCCACGATCTTCGAACAGACCGTCGTCTGGATCCGTCCCGCCCTTGCCTCGCTAGGATACTTTCAAGACTTGTGCACACGAGATGACATATAAGATGATGAACATCTCCAGGAAACAAGGGTTTCCTGTAAAAATCTGGGAAGTGCAGGAGGCACAGGAAATCAAACTTGAATTGGGGCTCCAACAGAGTATAATGTCTATAATTTTCTCTCTCCCCCTTAGGCCATACACATGAGGGGCTTTTATACTCCCTCAAAGTAGTTTCAATCTGTTGGAAATAGCTGGCCACGGGTTGGGGTGGTTGAATTACGGGAATAACCATCAACCCAGCCTCGAAAATAGGGATATATATATATATATTTTTAATGATTTTAATGGCATACACAGAAAAGTATCTATGGACTCGCGTATACACACGGAAAATTATGGGCATACCCGCGTATGGGATTTTAAACATTGTTTTTATGAACTTTATTCAAGTCTGTGGGAATGGGCACCCAAGGCCAAAAAGACAATCATGAATCACATGAGGGTGAAAAATGATGCTATAATAGATGCCCCCTAATATATGAGGTTAGAAGGGGTACATGATGGCCGAAATATATTATGTGCATAGAAAGAACCTCGCGAGGACAAGAGAGGACTTCACCAGATTTCAGCCTGCCAAAAACCAATGAAAGAAAACAGAGAGTCAACTCATGTCTGAGGTGGGCATACCCATGCTCAGTCAAAAATATATCCATATAGAAAGTACACAATGAATCAACTGAGCACGGCCTGGAAGTACAAGTCGGAATCAATGTCCAAGTATCACATATATCAAACTGATCAATAGTGCTGAAAATGGATGTCTGATCAGAAAAGTAACTGAATCTCCAGGTACCAAATCATAAGTGGTGGAACACATGGTACAATCACGAAACTCGGGAGCCAACATATAGGATGTTGTTGTACTGAAACTGCAACATATAAGGGTGGACGACATCACTGGCAGAAACTGAATGGACTGTCAAAAGTGAACCGAAAGATGTTGATGCAACCCGAGGTCTTCACCGATCTTGATGGCACAATTCTACACAATGGGAATAAATGAGTTGAAGTCGACCATGTAAGAAATCGTTGGATTACCGGTCAATAATGTATACCGTTAACCAACGCGATACAACCCACCAATAATGAAAATGAGTGTCAAGGTGCCCCAGTACAATCTAACAAGTGCAAATAAATGAGTTGAAGTCGAACACTTGGAAGAATCTACCAATCAGGAGGCAATGATGAATCCCCACTGTTGATAGCGAAGAGTCTGCCACTGATGACTGCAAACCCTAAGGTACTGTCAAAAGACTCTAGACCTTATTCCTAGAGCAATGAGTCGAGGTCGATGAAAAAAGATCTGCTGGAAGGAAGGCATTAAGGCATCCCACATCAGTCCAGCGCAAGTGTAACCCGCAGGCCAATATTTGAAAGGAATCGGACGAAGCAGAGTGACGGAACCAAACCGAAGTAAGTTTCCGACATGCACAAGATGAAGCTAGCACACGGAAGAAACCCTCTGAACCAACCAATAATGAAAGCTGACACAGAGGTGAGATATCCACCGATAGGGTCAAATGGAAATAAAGGTACTGCACGAATCCCAAGTGTGATAATGTATGCCGATGTCGAACACAGGGGAAAACACTCAATCAAAGACCCATAATGATGATCAAATTCTGAGCATAAGGTCACCTATCAATGATGGAAATAGGGCCAGGGTGCGGCTCTAGGTTTACTCTCAGAGCAATATGTCATAGTCAATGAGAGACAAACCCACCAGCAAGAAGTCAATGGAGACCTTCTCAAACCAGCACGAGCAGAAGACCAAAACATCTAATGTGATAGAACAAGATACTGACAAGACCAGGTAGGCCGACTGAAATAATGAGTCAAGAGACACCGCAGAATGGCCGACTCTAGTTAGACTTCCCTTGAACAAAAGTACGACTCGTGATGACCATGGCAGTAAAAATGACACTGTATAATTCTGTTATGCAGGAGGCAAAAACAATATCTCCATATGATTGGAAGAGATAACCAATCGGGGGAGGACTGACCAATGAAACAAGGCAAAAGCTGAACCTAGGTCAAAACTAAAACCATCCCAAATGAAGGAAATATATAAGTGTATGTGCTTTGTTCAAGGGCGACAAACTGATACTGTACTGCCATCAAATTACAAAGTAACATCCCGTTCTCGCTCTTTTTGTTATATTTTCTTTTTTGTCTTTTTCATATAATAAGCATGAAAAATAATAAAAGAATGCTATGGTACAATGGATAGAACGAGTATCAAGAAAAAAATGCACTATTTCCTGGGATAGGAACGATCCTATGCTCAATGCAAGGTGGCAGAAAATGGTAAGCGATACTCAAAGGAATGTTCCATCCATAGGTAAAAGGGGTGTCAAGTCGCGATAGCTAAGTGCATGCAATGGTTAACTTGTACAGACAGTCAAGGTCAAAAGATGGCTTAAAAATCGAGTTCAAATGAAGTCGGCTAAAGGCCAGGACAAACAAGTAGCCAGTATGCAATGCAGTAGTACAACTCAACAACACCAGGGAGCCTCTAGAGTAATAGCCAGAAAAATGATAGTGAAGAAGAAGAAGAAGAATGAAGCTTCAACACATAATTCATGGCGGGACTAAAGAGGACTCCCGAGCCTACATAAAACGCAGCATGGGCAACAAGTGATAGCGAGGAACTAACTAGGAAGCCCATGTAAAGGAAGGCTCTACCACCAAGTCATGATTAAAAATCGGCGAGTGAAATGGGTTGAATACTCATGACCTGATGGGATTGACCCTATGGAAAGTGATTAGAATGGAGGCTAGTATGCAAAATGCAACGGAAAAGTGGATTCCCTAACCTATATGCCAGTGAAGATCATACACCTACCATGACAGGTCAACAGTCATGGATAAAAAACTGGAAAAATCTCAACTTCATCAAAATGTACCTGAAAATATACCAATTTGGGCACTTCCAAGCATTCGGGTTATGCAGCTTAAGATAGATTGAAAAAAATAAGCATAACAAATTTTTGCAAAAATTTTCAAATTCTGGGCATAAATACACATGTTACCTCACATTTGGTTCATTGTTACTTGCTGATTTGGGAAAAAGAGCTCTGGAGAAAAAGCCTCTTTCATCAAAACAAGAGAAATCGGTGATCAAACTTCGCCGAATCAGTTAGGTAAGCTCTTAATCCATCATTATTATCAATTTTTTCCATTAATAGAGTTAAAATTTGGAAATTTCAATGTAGAAATATTTGTTTTAATTTAGGGCTCTGTGCATACGCGGGTTCATATGGACCAAGCCGCGTATATACGCGACTGTGTACAGGGTAAGTCGTGTATGCGCAACTCGAAATGTAAAAAAGCATTTCTAATGGACAAATAAATGAATTTTTTTAGGATGACTATCACCTGGAGGGAATGTGAGCATAGTGCAATTGACAATGAAGTAATGCAAGATCAACAATCACTCAATATCCTCCGAAATTGTGGATTGCTCAAATTTTTCAAAATGCCAAATATGAAGAGTAATGTCCGGTTACTTGAAATGCTTGTAAATTATTGGGAACCAGAGGAATATTGCTTCGTGATAGATCAAATGCCCATACACATATAGGTAGAAGACATCTACTTCATTACTGGACTCTCACGGAGGGGAGACCCAGTAGATTTTCACAGCAAGCCTTTGAGCGAGCTTACTGTGGATGACTATGTCCATGTCTACTGTGTAGAGGGGTCCAAGAAAGTAGGGACTCAGATTTCTATTAAAGATTTGAGAGATCTACACATGAAGATTCTCCTATTCACCATTGGCAGGGTAGCAGGATCTGCTTCCTTGCATCAGGCATCCAGGACTTAGATGAGCATAGTTGTGGAATGCCTAGCTCACCTATATGATTGGTGTACAGCTCTATTAATGAACATGAAGCAACAAATGACCTCCATTCAAAAAGAAAAAACAAATCATTTCGGATATGGAACAATTTCGAGGACACTCTTCTTCAAGAAGATTCCTGGGCTTCGACCCAAAGTGATCTCTTCCATCAACAGCACAAGAGACCCAAGAATTTCCCGATGGGCAGATCTGATGAAGAGAATGGGGGGAAGTGAAGTTCCCCGAACCACCTGGGACGACGAGTTCTTCCAATGGTGGGGAGAACAAGTCATTGTCGTGGAGGACTACCCCTATGTCGGGATGGATTTCCACAGTGATCCAGACCTCGTCCTTCCACCTGGCATGGCATGGGGCGCAATCGGTAAGATTGCAATTTTTAAATTATATGATTTTTATGATTTTCTCAATATATATGAAAAAATGTGAAAACAAAAAATATTTTTGATTGGATTCAAAATGACTTACAATATTATGATGACCATGATACAGATATTGGACCAGTCCGTCCTGAGGGCTACCCACGGCATAAACGCCGCAGGGGCGAGGCAGATACTGTGGACCCATACATGACCCTCCATGTTGTACAGAGGAACTTGAAGGGTTTAACTTGCCAAGTGCCTATGGCTGCAGTGGAAGATCTACCTGAGGCCATCCAGAGACGGGTAGTGGGAGTACCACGTGACTGGGTGCGATTATTCTGCCGAGTTGCCACTACGATCATGTTCTATAGGAACACAAATTTTGGGCAGGGACCACAAGAGTAGATAGATATGATTACCGGATGACTGTATATTTTTTGATACTGAACATGATCGGGCATAAGCCCTAATTTTTGTATGACTTATGGATCCAAATTTTGTATAGTTTTTGAACACTCTGATGATATATATATATACAATGATTTTTGATGTGATGTGACAAATGTACAAAAATGCATGATGTTTTTTATGATTAAATTTTAATGTATGGAATGATTAATATGCCAATCAATTGCTTGATGAGCTAATGATTCTGCCATCCAATTGTCTGCTCGAGGAATATGAATGAATGTTAAAAATTGAAATGATCTTTGTAACAAATGTACCCTCAAAAACAACCAGAGTAAAAATGGATCTCGAACCTGATAAGTATTGTTCAACTGCGACACCACCAGCTGGGAGTCCAAGAAAACTACCAACGAATTAACACCCAAAGATATTGCCTCCGAGAGTAGATAAATAACTGCAGTGTACTCTGCTATATTATTGGAAGCAGGGCCAATGTAGACTGCTCTTGATACTAACAACTGACCAGATGGATGGTGGAGCACCCAAGCCGCGGAAGCCAAGTTCTGGGTGTGTCTACTAGCACCATCGGCGAAACCATAATGACTCATGACATTCGACACAACCTGCCAAAGCAGATCAAAAACATCACCATCACATCAAAGACCTAAAAACCAGATATGTACAAAACAAAACTACTAATATACAAAAGTAAGATGCTGGGCCGAAGCCTAGGCATAATACCTTTTCAAATAGAGCCCATTTCTGGGCTCCGGCAACTCATTTCCTTCAAAATCAACCAAGGTATATGCTCCTTTTTTAAGGACTTTTTTAACGATGAAGGGGCCATACCACATAGACTTAAACTTTCCTGCACCCAGGGCATCCTTCTCTTGGGCATAAACCAAAACAAGGTCGCCTTCCGAGAAAACCCTAGGTTTGACTGCCTTATCGTACTGAACTTTAACTCGTTTCTTATGTGCCTCATTCATCGTGGCGGCATCCCGACGCTGCTCATCCAGATGTTCTAGATGAAGAAGACGTTCTTCAAGACTAGAAGTGTCAGGAAGAAGCTCAACAGCTAACTTAAGAGAAGGAATCTCACATTCAATGGGAAATATGGATTCCAGCCCGTAAACTAGTTGAAACGGAGTAAAGCCAGTTGCAGTTTTCACTTACGTCCTGTATGCCCAAAGTGCAGGATACAGCATGATATGCCAGTTGGATCGAGCTTTATTAATTTTCCTTTGAAGAATGGTCTTCAAGGATTTGTTCATGGCTTCCACTTGCCCATTGGCCTGAGGATAATACGGAGATGAATGCTCCTGCCAGAAACCTAATTTTAGAGCCAACTCAGCCATCATGCTATTCTGAAAATGACTGCCCTTATCAGTGACAATCTCTCTAGGAATACCAAAACAAGCAATAACCTGGTTGAAAAGAAAAAGAGCTGCTGTCTCACCATCATTCCCAAAAGTAGGCATAGCCTCGACCCACTTCGTAAAGTAGTTTACTGCTACAATAATGTACTTGTGACCTTTAGCCGAGGGCGGGTTACAAGTAGTATAATCAATACCCCACTTTGTAAAGGGACCAACAGTAATGACCGGAAAAGGCGGAGCTGGATGAGCGCGCATTTTTCGAGTATAGATTTGACACGGATGACACTTTTTGACCGACTCCATACAATCTTTGAAAAATGAAGACCAAAAGTATCTTGCACGCAAAATTTTTTGGGTTGTACCAAGCCCAGATATATGACCACCACAAGCTCCACTGTGGCAATCATTCAACACAGCCTCAGCTTCTTCGACAGTTAAGCAACGTCTCAGGACTGAATCAACCCCTTGACGATATAAAGCATCACCAATAATCAAGTAGTTTTTAGCCAAGTGATGCAACTTACGGTGCTCATCTTTTGAAAAAGTAGAGGGAAACTTCGCAGTCTGAAGATACACAATGATATCTCCATACCAAGGATCCTATGGAGAGATGAGAAACAAATGTTCATTCGGGAAGGATTCATCATAGACTATCTCTTCTCCATAGGGAAACTTGGAGATCAATTCCGCGAAAACTAATGATTTCTTGGACTTGGCAGACATAAAATCAAGATCAAATTCCTGCAAAATCACAATCCATCTATTGTATTTGCTCAATCACCGCCATCGAGGAACAAACCTAATGATTTAATGTCACCAAAACACAAGTTTTTCGAAGAACATAATGTGTAATTACTATAGTATGAACAAACGCGAAGCCACTTTCATCGAGTATGCCTGCAGTTCAGTCCTACCAAGCTCGACTAAGATAGTATATAAATATGCTCGCTGCAGAATCGTCTCCTTCCCAAACCGTAACCATACCACTGCAGATTCCGTTGTCGCAAGACACAAAAGGAAATCCCTGCTATAATCAGGTGGACTCAATAAAGGAGCAGAGGTCAATGCTTTTTTCAAAGCATCGAATGAGCGTTGAGCGAAGTCATCCCAAAAGAATGGAACTCCCTTCTTCAACAATCTCATAAATCCTTTGGTAACTTCAGCATAATCTACGATAAATCTCCGAATAAAATTAGCTTTTCCTTGTAGACTTTGAAGTTGACGAATAGATGACGGGGGAGGCAACCGAAGTATTGCCTCAACCTTGAAGGGACCTACCCTAATCCCTTCCGAAGACACAATGAATCCCAATAACCGATCGGATGTAACCGCGAAAACACACTTGTTCGGATTCAACCTAATCTTGTAGAAACGAAATCATTCAAATACTTGATGGAGGTGAGCAGGATGATCAATTATCTTTCGAGAACGAGGAGCTAAATCATCCAAATACGCCTCGATAATATGTTTGATATCGTGGAAGGCATATGACATGGCCCGCTGAAAAGTAGCCCCAACATTTTTAAGACCAAAAGGCGTCTTCTTGTAAGCAAAAGTACCCCAGGGACAAATAAATGCAGTCTTATGCTGATCTTCAGGACGGATAGTAATCTGATTATATCCGGAGAAACCGTCCATGAAGGAGAAAATCTCATTACCAGCACACTCATCAATAATATGATCTATAAATGGTGTTGGGTAATTATCTTTTGGACATGCTTTATTAAGGTCTTTGAAATCAATGCAAACTTGAATTGTTCCTTGTTTTTTATCCACGAGAACAGGATTCGAAACCCACTCTGTCAAAGGAACAAGGAAAATAAATCCCGCCTTGAGCAGCTTCTCCACCTCGGCTTTGATGGCTGCAGCCTTCCTAGGATTGACCAGACGAAGCTTTTGCCTCACTGGCTTAGCATTTTCGTAAGTCTTGATCTCATGCTGGACAATAGATGGATCTATACCAGGAATTTCCTCATAAGACCAAGCGAATACATCCCTAAGCTCTTTAAAGAGATCGGTGTAAATCTGAATCTCTTCAGGGGAACATTCAGCTTCGATGAATACATTTTCTATAACATTGGGATCCCTAGAAATGTTCACCGGGATAGTCGGAGAAATCACAGCCATGTTCCCTTCAGCATATACCTGTGTTGGTGCTAAAGGGTTCAGGACTGGGTGAATAGGACCAGGAGACAAAGGACTTGGAAAAATTGATTCAACTTTGCTCAAATTAGGTAAAAAGTAAGACCGATGATGCAAATAATCCCGCGGTCTATCTATACCATTCATAGCTTCCAGGATGCCCTCTTCAGATGGAAGAGTGGTATCAAGGCAATCCTGGGCAGAAGAAGAACTAAGTGTCCAAGCCGGAGCCACATCACCATCTAACTCCTATGGAGTAAGAGAAGATGGAATGGTCTCTACATATTCAACAATAGATTGATAAGAAATCTCGCTGCAGACATGGGAAATTCCATTCCACCCACTTGACCTTCCGCTAATGTGGAGGTAGGGGAAGGCAAGGTCCAAGGATATGAAAAATAATGAGTTTTGAAGAAATCTCTTCGAATAGGAGCCTTGGAGGATGAAATTGCATTTATATGAATGGTAGGAGGTGGAATATCAAAAGTACCCATCAAATAAGAATACATTCCAACCCCTAAATTCTCAACAGGCGGCTTGGCATTATCCAACTTTGGAATAGTTGAGTCAGTAGATGCATTCGGGTCTATAGGGGAATAGTCCAGTTGATCAACTGTAACAATCCTCCCTTCGTGAGGGAAACAAATAATCCGAAAAAATGAGGATGCAATGGCATCCATCTCATAAATCCAGTTTCGCCCCAATAGAAGGTTGTAGTCCAAGCTTGCATCAACTATCTCAACCTCTATATTTACAGTTTTGCCCCCAACACAGATGGGCAAAGCTGGGACAATACCATGCGGTCTGTGAGAATGACCATCAAACGCAGTCAGAAGAGTAGCAGATGGAACAGCTGTGGGAGATCCAGTTCCCTTCCAACATGCGAGAGACATCACACATGTGGAAGCACCCTCATCAATGACCGTTCGAAAGATATTGAATTTCTGAAACGACGATTTGATATGGAAAGCCATATGATGGGGGAGTCTCTTTTTAAAATTATACATTTCGAATGTAATCACAAGAGAGTTCTTTGGATCGACAGCCCCAATAGCAGTGAGCAAAGCACTGAGTGAGTTGGACAAGACTGGAGCACCTCAAGAGCCGACATGGCACAAGGACTCTGCGCCAGATCTTCCACAATAGAGTAGTTCTGGGAAGCCCTGGCATTTGGATTAATCGTCATATGCTTGGTATATGTTGCTGGCATCTGAGGTATAGGCTCAACAGTAGCCCTCATAATATGAAGCAGCTCAGTACCATCGGGAGCACCCTTGGATTTCGAAGACTAATCTTCGCCATAATCACGGGATCTCATGGCGATATCCACGTGAGCGCTCATCATGTATATTTTTTACGGAGTTTCCCCTTCTTGGGTGCCCCCAGAGGAAGCCCCAGTATTTTGATTCGCGCCAACAACTAGATGTTGCCCTTGGGGAAAAGGGTTTGTCAACATAGCCTGGGAACTAGAAGAACCCTGCTGAGCTAACAAGCACTGCGCATCCTGAATTTTAGGGCAAAGGTGAGTAAGATGGTCTCCAACACATAACTTGCATGGAAACTTCACTTTCTTTTTATCCTTTGGACCCTCACCAACATGCTCGTTGGATTTATTTTCATTACCCTTCCCATTCTTGCCATTTTTCTTATTATTGTTCCGTCCCTTCTTCTTCCCTTCAGATTGTTGATTTTATTTAGGGTTAGAAGTCTGAACGGCATTTACCAACAAAGATTAAGAAGGTGATGACTCAGTAGACACAACCTGACCAGAAGAAGCAGATTGTATAGACAACTACTGCAATTGACTAAGCAGGTTAGCTGCACCACTATTGATCGACCCAATAAGTCCATCACCATGAGGACCAGGTTTAGTCTTGGATATGTCTAATTTGGAGCGAGGAGCATTGGGAAAATATTTATGAAGGACACTAGACTGTGAATATATCAATTCAAGCTGTTGGGCTCTAAAAATAGCCTACTCCTCAGAAAATACCCCTGAGAGGGATACATCCTTAGAGATATATGACTGCAGGGATTTCAAAAACCATTCCAAAAGGAATTCTCTCGGAATATAAGCTTTAATAAGCCTCTTCCTTCTCCGCCATTCCTGAATATGATCAGAAATATGGGTTGCGTTATCTTGCTTAAAATTAGCTAGGAGTTCAGTCCCAGCAACATAACGGACATACAACTGGAAATGATTTAGAAATATAGTAGTCGGATCTCCAAAAGTAGCAAAAATGCCCCCAGCTAACTCAATGTACCACATGGCAGCATTTCCAGTCAAGGTGCGTTGAAACAATCTCAACCTAATCGAATCCTCGATCAGGGAATTAGATGAACACCATAAATGGAAAGTGGTGATATGATCAGCCGGGTCCTCTCCATTCTTGCCTTCAAACTTTGTAATGTCTAAAGGTAGTTTGGTAGGAACTGGAGGCCACCCCAGACTAAATTGGATTGGATCGTTCGTCAATTTCAACAAGTCTGTCAAGTTCAACGTTGCTAGAAAAGGTAAACGAAGAGGAGCTTGAGGATTCCATCCTTGGTAGGATGAATTCCCAGCATTCTGAAAAGAGTAACCTAGATTTGATGAGGCACCAGGTTGCCAGAAAGAACTCGTAGAAAATGTTGGGCGATAAGACCCAGCATTTGGAGAAGGACCCCCTCCCAACGTAGAGTTACCAAAGACCGGACCAGTTCCCCCCTCGAAGTAATAAATGAAGAGGAAGCCCCCTGATAGGGGTTCCAAGCATTAGAAAGAGGGGAAAAAGTCTGATAAGCACTCGACGAAGGGAAAGAAGCATTCCCTTGTTGACCAACGAAAAATTGATTCCCTGCCCCCACTGCTGTAAATACAGGGTTCGAACCTGTAAAGGTAGTCGAACTCTGACCTCCAGACCAAGGGTTAAAACTCTTAGTCTGAGAAGTAAAAGGAAAAGACCCTAAGGAAGGATTCGAACTAGGAATATTCCCACTTCCGAAGGGAAACCCTTGAAAAGAAGCTGACCCACTAGCCATGGAAGACATGGGTGCAGACGCAGTTGTAGCAGCGGAAAAGGAAAACGAAGGAATCCCACTAAGGGGCATTCCAAAACAAAAGGGACCAGATTGAGAAGCTTGTGCTTGGGTGAAACCAGAGCCAAACACAACAGTACTAGAAGCAATCGAAGATATAGCAATTGTGCCTCCTCCTTCTACTGAAACAGGATTCTGAATCCTGCAGCACTCACAGCTGAAGCCGTGTTCCCAGTCGTGGCCATCGAAAGATATGAATAGGATGGATAAGGACTTTCTGGTCTTCCTGACTCAGGTCCGATGTACTCAACAACAAATGGATAATCAGGAGGAAGAGGAGATGGAAGTGATTCAGAAAGCTGAGATACTTCCTCTACTTCTACTTCTTCTTCCCATGGAAATAAGACTCTCGAGGTGAGCGGAGCGCTCCTCTCGGAACCAACACCGGAACCAACTACAAAACCTTCAAGCCCTTGTGGAGGATCTCTCTCCGCTGCGTGAGATACCACTGGGTGATATTCACCTGCTATATTACTCCTACGCCTTCTTGAAGAATGCTCAACAGTTTCGGGAGATAACCCCCAAACTCTCCTCGATCAACGAGGTGCTTGATCAACCACTTTAACAGATTAATTAGACTCAAAAAATTATAAAGCTAAGCAAGCTATGAGAAAAGAGCACTCACTAAAAAAAATCCCTAAGATGCAACCAAGCAAGCAGCCTTCAAGTATTTCCGCTTCGGGTGATTAGGACTGGACACCAAAATACGAGAAAGCGAAAAATAGGACCTCCCGAAAGTAGTCTAGGATAATTACGGCCCAGGCCTACTAGCGAAGGTAGCAGAAACAGTTATGCCGACCTCCTAACAATAGCCTTTGTCGGTGCAAGTATCCAAGCTTCACCGGGGCACCCTCCAGAAGTACTGCTGGAAGTGATACAACGTCTGCCTCAGGTACCACGGGTATTCCCCCCCGCAATCACCTGTGTGGTACCTAGGAATGGAAACTAAGGGCACCAATCCGTGTCAGCAGCCGGGCGGAATGGTCTTAAGGAAAGATCCAGTAAATCGGAGAGGGGGTATCTCTCGTCTCAACCTTCACTTCCCCTCGCGCTTGACTCTCTGGAGGAGAGCTTTCTTGGTCTACCTAACGGAGTTGGATTTCACTCATTTAATAAACTTCTATGTTTTAGTTTGAGCGACCTTGGAGAGTTAAATCTCCACTCACCTAATCCAAGGCCCTACAACCTAGCTAGTTGATGTATGACACTTAATAAAAAAACTTGCTAGTTGTTTTTAAATTAATGCGCTTATTTTAGTTGGTTGTTATATTAAGTCAAGGGAATATGGAAATGAAACTCATGATGTTTTATGACGCAAAAAAGAAATTAATGAAAACCAAAATACATGCAAATGCAGTAATTGCCTTTCGATGAAAAGAAATTTCTACACGGGTTCTATGAGACTATTTTTTCCTTTTCAGATATCAAACTCACACTCGCAAAATTTATGAAAAAGACTACAAATGTTCAAGTGAACCTAATGAAAATTACTAAGAACATGCCAATTCTAAGTTGCAAAATCTAACAAAGCAAAGAGAAATTTCCACGAATCCCCCAGTTCTATCACTTTTCCGATTGTCCACAAAGCTAGTTCCCAAATCAGAAAATCTCAGTATAAAGACACCAAAATATGCTCAAAATAAGAGAAATAAACCAATGAAAATTCCCTTCCCAAATCAAGTTAGAAACCGAAGGTAAGAAATCTCAACAAGGCTTCAAAAGATGGAAAGAAACCAAAACAAAAATGCAAAACAAAGGAAAAACAAAATGTTTTTGAGCTTTTGAATTTTATAAAAAGAAGACTTCAAAGAGACCAAGAAAAATATCCAATTACCAAGCCAAAAAATATCTGAATTTCAAGCAAAACTTCAACAAAAATGCTCTAAATATTATAGTGCCACATAGTAGCAAGATTCATACGAGCAAAAGGAAGACAAGAAACTCAGTAACTCAGCCTGGAAGAATAGCACAATCTTGCAGCAAACAAAACTTCAAAGAACCAACAATGACTCTTCAAAAATTGCAACAAGACCTAGTCCGATGAAATCAAGAAAACCAATCGAAAAGTAGGCAAAAATTAAAGTGCAAAGAAAGACATAAAGTGAGGAAAGAGCATATGAGCAGAAGCTCTCTGTCCTGATTAAGCAGAACTGCCAAGAATCCCCGGAAAGAGATCTTGGTACTCGAACCAGAAATGCAAGCACTAAAAAAAACAAGGTTTGCCAAATGAGCCAGTCTTCAACCAAATAAGAGAGAAAAAGACTAATAACCACCTTCAACATAATCCAGAGACTATAAGGACACTGCAGAGACAGGTCACCACAGGCAGACAAGACCAAAAAGTCAAGAAATCGAAAATTTCAAAATTTGCCCAGGCATACGCTACTTAGCAGTTTTGCAACAGGCGTGCATACGCGACTGTGGCAAAGGAAAAACGCATATACACGACTTCCTTTGACAAAATCTGCGTGTATACACGTCTGTGTAGAGGAAAACTAGCGTATGGAAAGGTAAATAATGAAAAATAAAAATGATCAAGCCTGGCTAAGGAACCAGGTATTTAGTCTGACTGAGAAAAAACTAACTGGACTGGAAATAATGATTAAAACTATCGGAAACCTTTAAAACAGCTGAAACCACCCAACAGGGGAATCACAAGAATGCGATCCCCAGTGGAGTCACCAGTTCTGTTTCGGGAAATAACTCCCTAGAGGTCGTTGGGTCAAAAACCTCCATAGATCAGGGCATGATATTCAAGAAGGACTCACACAACCACACTTGTATGCTAAAATATAGATATTATAGATTATAGAAATCACCCATAGATCCTACGTTTGATGTAGATCTCGCGGGGTCCAAACCCCCAGCAACCCTTCTTCCTCTTCAACTTGGAAATCAAGTAAGAACATGCACAAAAATCTAGTTGTATGGCATATATCTCTCCTAAATGTTAGTGTAATCCATGTGAAACATCATATAAAAAATATTAAATGCTTAATTAACAATCTTTTCACATATGCAAGCAGATATTAACATGTGAATTCGGGAACAAGATGGTTCTTCTTCATTACGAACAACATGTACAATAATAGAAAGGTGGAGAGATCACCTGAATCCTTCCACGATCTTCGAACAGACCGTCATCCGGATCCGTCCCGCCCTTGCCTATCTAGGATACTTTCAAGACTTGTGCACACGAGATGACATATAAGATGATGAACATCTCCAGGAAACAAGGGTTTCCTATAAAAATCTGGGAAGTGTAGGAGGCACGGGAAATCAGACTTGAATTGGGGCTCCAACAGAGTATAATGTCTATAATTTTCTCTCTCCCCCTTAGGCCATACACATGAGGGGATTTTATACTCCCTCAAAGTAGTTTCAATCTTTTGGAAACAGTTGGCCATGGGCTGGGGTGGTTGAATTGCGGGAATAACCATTAACCCAGCCTCGAAAATAGGGATTTTTATATATTTTTTAATTATTTTAATGGCATACGCGGAAAAGTATCTATGGACTCGCATATACACGCGGAAAATTCTAGGCATACCCGCGTATGGGATTTTAAACACTGTTTTTTATGAAATTTATTCAAGTCTGTGGGAATGGGTGCCCAAGGCCAAAACGACAATCATGAATCACATGAGGGTGAAAATGATACTATAACACTACTTGCTTAGGCATGGGTTTTAGGAGCCCACAGAATAAAATGGCCACCTTAAGATTGAATGATTCAATCCAGGTATATTTTAAGTTAAATGGATAATAAATAAATAACAAAATACATTAAAATAAAGTGATTATGTTAAAAAAGACATGTTAAAACCAATTAATAATGAATTGGTGATAAAATAATAACAACTACCAAAGAAGTGTGCCTCTCTGATTGGTCATTGAGCTCACATAATATCAAAATATATTTAAAACATGTATTACATTCATGTGCCACACTAGGGAGGTCATTGGGCTCACACAAGTCACTCCAGGTGCCTGGCCTCTTTGAATCATGAGGGAAGTAACTCAGTAAGTTGATGGGAGAGTCATCGAGGTCCTAGAGCACAAGACGAACTACTGAATTGACTTTGTTTTGACCTACAACCTAAGAAAAAATATTGAATTGAGTTTTCTTTGCATTAATAGTGATGTACATTCATTATAAATTTCACTGAACCGGTAAAGTTGGGAACCAAACCCATTGTACAATTAAGTATGTTTTACATATGGTACAACAATTGACCTATACCATATTTGATCAAACTATCTATCAAAGTCTAGAAGAGTTGATTTATGCATGATGAATTTGCTACCTTGAAAAGCTACACAACATTCAAAAAAGATATATTCATTGTTTATTATACATGATGAATATAGTGAATATGCATCAAGAGGACATGTGTAATTTACCTTAAAGAACAATAGAAATATATTTTTGTGTTGCCTAGTACAATAGAATATCCCCCCTACATAAATCTTAAGATATATTAGACTAAAGATATATTTTAGGTTCCTAGAAGAGTAGAATATTCTCCATATAGGTATCTTAAGAATGAGAGTGAAATAATAGTAAAAGGATTATTGGACATGTATCAGATAGTGTCTAGTAAAAGCCCCCATCTATCGAGTAGTGTGACAGGTTGGTTTGGGTAGCATCAGACTGAAGATCTGAAGGTTGCATGTTTGGTCCAAGGAATTATTATGACAAAATAAAATTTCACTCTACATGGAAAACTACAAAACTCAAGCAGGCATATGTCAAATACTTGTAACATAAGGTAAAACTAAATGACTTCATTATTAACTTAAGTTTATCTATGCAGTAGTGTGAAACCTACATTTGAAGAGAATTAGACTAAGTATATAAGGTTGCATGTTCGGTCCACAATCACCACATTGCATTTTTCTCTAATTAATTCTTTAAAATGTTTGTTGAACTAACTAGATAAATCAGTCCAAGGAACCACTATGAAAAAAGAAAATTTCACTCTACAAGGAAAAATTTAACACTCAAGCAGGCATCTGTCAAGTACTTGTAACAGAAGGTGAAACTAAATGACTTCATTAGTAACTTAAGTTTCTCTATCCGTAGCGTGACATCTAGGTTTGGAGAGAATCAGACTGAAGATCTGAAGGTTGCATGTTTGGTACACACTCATCACATTTCATTTTCTTTAATTCATTATTCAAAAGAAAATCCAAGGAATTACTATGAAAAACTAATATTTCACTCTACATGGAAAAATCTAACACTCAAGGAGGCATGTGTCAAATACTTGTTACAGAAGGTGAAACTAAATGAATTCATTAGTAACATAATTCTCACTATCTAGTAGTGTAAAAACTATATTTGGAGAGGGCCAGACTAAAGATCTGAAGGTTGCATGTTTTGTCCAACCTCACCACATTGCATTTTTTTAAACTCAGGCTTCAAAAGGCTTGTTGAACTAAATAGATAAATGAAGGAAATCCAAGGATTTACGGTGGCAAAATAAAATCTCACTATACATGGAAAAATGTACCAACTCAAGAAGGAATATGTCAAATACTTGTCACAGACATTTGAAGTGAAATATGATGCCTTGAGCACTTATGTGAACATTGTGGTCAAGTAAAATCAACAACCTATTTCTTTTAAAAGTAGAGTTGACTCACAAAGAGAAGCTTTAATGTGAATATTATAAGGAAATGTTGGTCCTTATGCATGTTGTAGAGAAATTCAAGCCACATTTACTAGTGTTACACCATTTTTTGGTCATCTAACTCTTCATCATTAGATAGGACCCAAGTACACCATGTAAGACCAGTTTTACCCCAAGTAAAACTGCTTTCACTATGTTAATTAGGAAACCCCAAAAGGAATAATTAATTAAACCATAATTTAATTATTATTCCCAGTCATGTTTAACCCAAAAACAAAGAAATTAATGAGATAAACCCATAGTTATCTTATTATTTTCTAGGAATAATTATTTAAATAATATTCCTTGTTAAATATGACCAAATCAACCACCATTAATCAGCTAAATCATTATTTATTTGATTATATCCCAACCACTTCCTTAAAAAGATAAATAAATCATTTATTTATTTATTTTTCACTAATCAAGGGATTTGACCCAAGTCAAACACCCTTTCCCTCCAACAAATAATAATAAAATATTCCATAGAGGTGGATGTAGATGTGATTAACATTATTTTAATCATGCACCAAGATCTAGAAGGACCCAATATTTTGTTATAAATAGGAGGGTTTTCCCCATCATTCTTCACCTTTTGTTGCATAGAAGATCACTCTGGATCTATACACTTGGTCTCATTTCTACCATTTTTGCTCCCATTGAGCTCTACCTTCTACATTGGGTTTTCTACATCTACAAGAGAGAAAGCTTAGATCTGAAGTGCTGAGGACTACAAAGAACCCATCCCATTGAGGAGATCTGGATACACCTTCTTGTTTCCTCCCAGGTGCCCTGTAATATAAAAATTCATTCAAAAAATCGTGTTCTTGTCTTGTCTGTTGGATGCATGGAGCAAACTCTTTACTTTATTGCTTAATATCTTTCCATTTATAGATCTGTTTGTTGCAGCACTTTAACTACTAATTGCAGATCTGAAGATGTTTTGCAGCCATTATTGTTGTTAGGGCTATTAGTTATGCGTAGCTAAGGTGGTTCTTTTTCGTACACTTCGACGAAGAATTCATACTAACAAATGGCGACTCCACACGGGTTTTAAATTACGACCGCTGTCGTTTCTCATATTCCTGCATATCCAGCTACTTCAGGCCCTAGGGCTTCTTTTCAGCTGCTTAGTTTTTCTCTTTTCATGTCATTTTCTCACATAAAACCCTAAAAACTTAAAATTTCTAACTTCCATGTGTTTCTGGCCCTGTTGCGCAGGTAAGCGACACCAGCCGCAACTGAGACGACAACTTTTCAGAAAATCTGCCGCCGAAACAACCGGAACGGGGGGGTCGCACCTTTTGGCCCAAAACCTGCGACCTGGACGCACCTTTTGGTTTTGTTTCACTGTGAACCTCAACTCGGATCGAGTAAAAAACTGCCGAACTTTCACCTTGCACCATCATTTTTCTGTAATTTTTCTAGGTTCTGCTGCAGCCTCTGCCAGGGTTTTCCAGCCTCTGTCTCAGCCCGCCTTGACCAAGATCTGATCTGTTTTTACTCATCTAAGTGGGAACCCGGCCCCTTAGGGCTTTAGTACCCTCCACTTTTTGTGGAAGAGTTTCAGCTGTTTCAGCCGTCGGTTTCAGAGCTTCAGCCCTTTCTTTTTCCAGATCTGTGACCTCACTTCCAGATCCATCGAAATCAGCCTCTTTTCCTTTCAAATCACCTCTTATCGTTTTGTTTGGACCTCCCCTAAAGGCCTCTGCCTTGCCCCTCCCGGCTTTTTGCTGATTTCCCTTTTTTCCAGCCACCTTGCCCCTGTCTCTTGGCTGTGACCTGCACCCCTTATCTGCAGCTTTATCCTCCGGATCTCTGTCCCCTTTGACCCTAGATCTGTTGAGCTTCGTTTGTGTGTGTTTCCATAGTTTTTCCCTTTCTTTTCAGCATAGTTTTGAGAGACCCACTTTCTTGGGTTTGATAGATGCATATGTAGCTGTTATTTTTCTGTTATTTCAGCATTTTTATTCTGTTCTCTGTAGGTTTATTTTCAGCTACGTTGCACACTTTTTTGCTCTCAACAACGGAAAGGGTTTAAAAATTAAAATTAACGCACACCACACACTGACCCTAAGTGAAGAAGCGCCTGGTTTACACCGCTTGGCAAAGACTCTAAAATCAATTGTCACTGCACCTTTTCTGCCCTTGACCTTCTTGATTTTGTCCCTTTCTGCCCTTGTCGGTTTCCTTCTTCCTGTCATCATTGCGCCCCCAAGCCGCCTTTCCCGGAGACTTCTTGGCCTTCACCCTCAGTTTCCGGTTGGTGTTTTCACTTGCAGCAAGTCGTCGGAACGGTCCACCTTAAGTCGCACTCAGACTCCTCTCTGATTCATCGGGTCCCCCTTCTCCTTCAGTTCCCCCTTTTACCTTCGCCATATACGGACGGGGCCTAATGCTAGCAGGATTTCTCAGCTGATACCGGCTACTTCTAAGCCAGGCCGTCACAACCACTACTCCGGCCACCCCTGTGCTGCCGTACATTGCAGGCCTCTCTATTCCATCATCTGGCTTATATTCTTTATGTAGCATTCAGAATGAATGACTTTATCAAATTACGCTAATACTTTTGTATTTTATGGATAACGTAGGAGGCATATTAAACATCTTTTTCTCTTCTCTCTCTTTTTACTTTTTTCCTCTCCCCATCTTTTTTTCTTTTAGGAATTACTACCACTGTCCAGCTCCGAATCCGCCTCTGACCATCAGATCAAATGTGAGTAACCTGTCTTTTTCGAGGGTGCCTCTATCCCATTTTGTTCATGCTTCGGACAAACAATCTGGTCCTCTCCATATTATCATATCTTCGGAACCAGTGATCCGATATGAACAATTTTTGGATCCAATCACCTGCTGTCATTTATCCTCAGTTTCCCTTTGGGGTTCGTCCCGTAAAAGTGTCCTAGTTGGATCAGTGATAGATTTATGGGTTTCGCTGTAAACCCAATCGGTTGCTTCCGATCACGTAAGTTAATAATTCAAACCGCACTCAGAGGTAGGACATTTCCTATTGATATAGGAGCTTTTGGACCAGAAAGAATAGTATCTCCAATCATGACCCCTCTGGGATGCAGAATATACATCTTATCGCCATTCTTGTAATGCACCTTGCAAATGAATGCACTTCTATTAGGGTCGTATTCTATGGTTACAATTTCTCCTGATATGTGTTCCTTATCCCGTCGAAAATCAATTTGACGATACAGACGCTTGTGACCCCCTCCCCTGTGTCTTGCGGTAATAATTCCTCTTGCATTACGACCTTTCCCACAATGATCTTGTCCAGAGGTCAATTTCTTCTGCGGGTCCAACTGCACTCTTCCATCGAAACCTGATACAGATCTATTGTGTGTATCCGGAGTTAAAATTCTATATGAACGGATGGCCATTTAGTTTCAATTTTGAAATCTTATTGTTCTGAAAAGAGTGGAATAGAATCGCCGGTTCTAAGTGTAATAATCATACGTTTGCAACGTATTGGATGTACTATCATTGACCCTCTCTTTCCTCCTTTTTCAGGGAGGCGATAGCTGTTCATAGCTATTACTTTAACATCGAAGAAATTTTCAATCCAATTTTTTAATCTTTGTTTTGTTTGATTGCAAATCGACGTTAAAAGTATATTGGTTCCTTTCCAATAGACGAATACTTTTTTCCGTAAGTACTGGATATTTCACTTCATCCATAAATTTTTATCCCTCCTTTCTTTTTTTTTTTTTTCTATTTTTATTCCTTTTCTCGTAAAGCCTGTAGCTATTATTATATCGGATCATATACAAATTTAATGATACAGATATATTATATCTTAGGTATGGAAGTTATGCACGAACGTAATGCTCACAACTTTCCTCTGGATCTAGCCGCTTTTGAATCTATTTCAATAGGCGGATAATACTCTGATGGATTGTTATCGTGTATTGCTTAATTGAAGCATACCAAGCCTTTCAATAAAATGAAAGGCTTGGTATGCTTCAATTGTTTGTCGTTATTCTTCATACTTCTTCCCCCATTCCATCAATAATGGATATGTGCAGTTCCCCTGCATCCAGCAGGAATTGAACCCGCGAGTTCGCCAATTATGAGTTGGGCGCTTTAACCATTCAGCCATGGATGCTGGATAAAGATCATCAACATACTCATTCTATAATATGAGTATAGACTCAGATCTAAAACGGGTTAGTTCGGGATCGGGACCCATTTACATTCTTTCTCTCATACTTGATTCATGTCAAATATTATCAATAGACATTCAAATAACATTTCATTTTGATAATAAGCCATGGACAAAACAAACAATAATATGTGAATCAATTAGAATTGATTGTATTGATTGTTCGGTCCTTTGGTCTTCCACTCATGGTGGGTGGGAGAATGATGAAGAAGTTGACGGAAAAATAGAAGATTTTGATCTATTTCAAAGGAGTATATTCATGTTCCTATTTCCCGAATATAATACGGCTGGATATTTTCATTAATATCTAGTATCATTCCTACCTATTCTTGCATCCTTTATTTCCAGAGGTTTGGCTCCCTCAAGAACCGGACTACCAGTTACGAATCAAGTATCGAACCAATGGGGAGATACTTGGATCCGATCTAAGATCATTATATGTTCGCTCCAGTTCTTGTTGTTCTTGATGTTGGAACAGTCTCCCTTTATCTATGGGCTATTATTCTAGTATACAGGGTATATCTCCATTTATAGGAGCTTCAATTCTCGTGCTTATTTTCATCTTTGGTTCAGTGCATACGTGGCGAAAAGGAACATTGGAATGTTCCTTAGTTTCCGAGTGGGGGAGGGGAGTACAAAATGGCATAAAGCCAATGATGAATCCTATGGCGTTACCTTTACTTGATCAAACAATTTTGAATCCAGGTATTTCAACTACCCCATTGGTCCTGGACGAGCTGACCTCATTATAACAGCGGGGACTGTGACATGAAAAAGACTCCTTCTGTAGTGAGATTGATTATACGAACAAATGCCGGAACCAA